>JAVJIF010007791.1:0-147869 GCA_038442645.1 Agave tequilana | reverse complement strand
AATCTAAGGCCAATTTAAAAATTATGAAGCAAATGCAATGAGATGAATGAATGAATATGGCAATAGCAATCAAAAACACTAAGTAATAGCAATGGAAAGTAAACCAATCGCAAACACAAAGATATGTTATCGAGGTTCGAGCACCCAGCTCTACTCCCCGCCTCCCCTGAAGGATTCTAGCTACTTTCACTATCACAAAGATCAATTACAAATGGAGTACCCAACTCCTACAATTTCAGCACAATACAATTTCTAAGTAATCAAAAGATCACAAAACTCTCTCTTTCAAATATCTCTTCCCTTACAAAGGTCCTTAGAGAATATTGAGAAGGAATGAAGCTCTTGTGTAAGTGAAGAAAGAAAATCAAATTCAGAGAGGTATATCAAGAAACACTTCTGAAAATGAATGAGAAATATCAGCACAAAAACAAGAACAAGCTCTTTTGAAATATCCCAAACTTTTGAATTTTCTCTTGAATAATTGTTGTAAAGAAACTCTCCCTAAACACCCCTATTTATAGGAGAGGGCTAGGGTTTAGGGTTAGGAATTAATTACTGAAGATTAGGAAGTAATTAGTTCCAAATATACCCTCCAACGGATATTTAATTTCAAAAATCAAGTTAAAAACAGATTAAAAATATGCCCGTTTTACTGTTCAACGGCCATATCGGTCGACTGGCCCGGTCGACCGATAGTTCAAAAATTTGACCGTTATGAAACTATCGGTCGACTGGTACAGTCGACTGCTCCTGACTGAGACTCAAAACATGTAACGGTCGACTATCGGAGACAGCCGGTCGACCGAAAAGATAAAAGATAACTATCGGTCGAAGGCGGTAGACCACCGGTCGACTGGTAAAATACAGAGAGCAAACTAAAAACTTCGGTCGACTACCGGTAGCCTAACGTTCGACCGACAGACGTGCACACGGATACGTGCCACTCTGCCAGATCTTCGGTCGACTGGTGGTATATTGCCGGTCGACCGGCTCAGGTCAAAAATTGAAATAGAAAGGGAATTTTGAGAGGAAAAAATATTTTGATCAAAACTATTTTGAACAGGAAAGCAGTATACAACATAAAAACAGATTTGTAGAAGGAAGAATTAGTGTTAAAGTATTTTTGTATATTTTATGAGGAATAAACTTGGAAATAGCATACGCGTGAAAACGTGTGTGTTTGAGCTTCAAACCTACTCTCTATTCTTTAACATGCTATAAAGCTATAAAACAAAACCTAAGGACCTCTGAAGCAATTTTTGAGCCATCCAATGCCTTGCAAGTGCCTTCTCTTCTATGATCCTTCCTTGATGTGCAATTTGCCTTCATTGCTATATGGAACTTAGAAGTTTTTGCAAAAGCGAAGCGAATGAGCTCTAAACATGGTACAAAACCTGAAATGCATCTTGATCAAATCATTAGTACCAAATAGCACTTATTTGGTTGTTATCATCAAAACACAAAACAATGGAGAGTGTAACCTCTTGGGCCAACAATCTCCCCTTTTTGATGATGACAAAACAAATAGGCTATTTACAAAAATATGGGGAGGAGAAAAACTCCCCCTCAAATTATGCTATATTTAAACATTATAAATATGCTCTAGATACCAATAATTGAAATGATAAAAAGAAATGATGCACCAATTATTGAAATCAACAATACAATACAAATGAAACTTTAAAACTTGTACTTGATACCAAAAACACCAAAAATCAAAAATTTGCTCCTTGATACCAATTTAAACTTAAATCATAGAGATTCAAACAAAACACATAAAAAACTCATAAAACTCATAAATTCATATGGAACCAAGACCAAATGAACTTATTTTTGTACATGTAACTTATTCTCCCCCTTTTTGTCATACATCAAAAAGGTTATGAAAAACATGTTTAATCAATAATACATATATTTAATTCTCCACAAATAAACGAAAATCTAGCAAAATCAAGTGGTTTTGTAAAAATATCGGCTAGTTGAAAATCGGTGGAAACATAATCAATATCAATATCACCTTTCTCAAAATGATCTCTAAGAAAGTGATATCTAATCTCAATGTGCTTGGTCTTACTATGTTGATTTGCATTTTTTAGTTAAATGAATAGTACTAGTATTATCACAAAATATTTTAATATTTTTATAATGCAAATCATAATCAAGGAGAGTATGTTTCATCCAAAGGACTTGTGCACAACAAGCCCCCGCGGCAACATACTCCTCCTCGGCGGTTGATAGAGCTACGGAATTTGCTTCCTAGAGGACCATGAAACAAGACAATTACCGAGAAATTGACATGTCCCACTAGTACTCTTTCTATCTACTCTACAACCCGCATAGTCGGCGTCCGAATAACTAATCATAGAAAAATCTATAGTTTTCGGATACCAAAGACCTAATCCAATCGTTCCCTTAACATATCGAATAATGCGTTTTACGGCAATTAAATGAGATTCTTTGGGACACGATTGAAATCTAGCACAAAGACACACACTAAACATGATATCCGGCTACTTGCCGTTAAATATAAAAGACTACCTATCATGCTTCTAAACAATTTAATATCAACATTTTTACCTTGTTCGTCCTTATCAAGCTTGGTTGTAGTTGCCATGGGAGTGTTGCAAGTTTTAGCGTCTTCAAGTCCAAACCTCTTCACGAGTTCCTTTGCATATTTGGCTTGGCTAATGAAGTTCCCATCTTGCAATTGCTTGACTTGGAGTCCAAGGAAGAAGTTGAGTTCACCCATGGAGGACATTTCAAATTCTTGTGCATTACCTTTTCAAAATCCTTGCATAAAACTTCATTAGTAGAACCGAAAATTATATCATCAACATAAATTTGGACAATCAAAATATCATTATCAACATGCTTAGTGAATAGAGTAGTGTCTACTTTGCCTTAATAAAATTGTTTGAAATAAGAAAACTTGAAAGCCTTTCATACCAAGCTCTTGGAGCTTGTTTCAAACCATATAAAGCCTTATCGAGTTTGAAAACAAAATCGGGATGAACATGATCAACAAAACGGGAGGTTGAGCAACAAAAAACTTCTTCATTAAGAAATCCATTTAAAAAATGCACTTTTACATCCATTTGAAAAAGTTTGAAATTTTTAAAAGATGCATAAGCTAGTGTTATCCGTATGGCTTCAAGCCGTGCTACGGGTGCAAAGGATTCCTCAAAGTCGATTCCCTCAACTTGAGTGTAACCTTGGGCCACTAACCTAGCTTTATTCCTAATGACATTTCCGGACTCATCCAACTTATTCCTAAAGATCCACTTAGTACCAATTATTGGTCTATCGTGGGGCTTAGGAACAAGGTGCCAAACTTGGTTGCGCTCAAATTGATTGAGTTCCTCTTGCATGGCAAGCAACCAATATGGGTCCGTCTCGGCTTCGAGAATGCCTTTGGGTTCTACATGAGAAATGAAAGCAAAGTTACCACATATGTCATGGAGTTTGGAGCGCGTTGTGACTCCTTTGGAAGCATCACCCAAAATGAGCTCCTTCGGATGATTTGTAGCGTATCTCCAAGCTTTGGGAAGTGGTTGCGCACTTTCCTCATTATCCTTTTGAACTTCACCTAAAGGTTCTTGCTTATCTTCTTGCGCGGGTGAGTCCTTCAAGGATAGTTTCTCCAAGCTTTCACCTAATGGTTCAAACTCTACAACATTCTCAACACACACATTAGATTCTTCAAACTTAACATGCATGGTTTCTTCAATAGTAAGTGAAGATCTAATGAAAACTCTATATGCTTTGCTAGTAGAGGAATATCCTACAAAAGATAGCCTCATAAGCTTTAGCATCAAATTTACCCAAATTCTCTTTAGTGTTCAAAAACAAAACATTTGCATCCAAAAACTTTGAAATAGGAAACATTTGGTTTTCTAAAATGATACATTTCAAAAGAAGTTTTCGAAGAATTTTGCATAAATAAATACGATTCGATATATAGCATGCGGTGTTTACGGCCTCGGCCCATAAATATTGAGGGAGGTCGTATTCACTTATCATTGTCCTAGCCATCTCTTGAAGTGTTCTATTTTTCCTTTCTACAACTCCATTTGTTGTGGAGTCCTAGGACAAGACATTCATGCTTAATTCCCTTTCATCACAATAAGTCATGAAGAGTTGGTTAACAAACTCACCACCTCTATCACTCCTTATTCTCAAAATCGGAAAACCTTTTCTTTTTCAACTCTTTTTCTAAAAATCTTAAAGTGAGAAAAAGTTTGATCTTTATTTTGCAAAAAGAAAACCCAAGTAAATCGAGAGAAATCATCAACTAAAACAAATGCAAATCTACTTCCATTTAAGCTTTTAGTTTTAGTTGGTCCAAATAAATCCATATGAATTAATTCTAGAGGTCTAGTTGACATGATATCCTTGATTGGTTTAAAGGAAGACTTGGTTTGTTTCCCAAGTTGGCACGCACTACAAATGCGGTCTTTCTCAAACTCAAGCAAGGAATACCCTTCACCAATTCCTTTGAATTAATTCTAAAAAGATGTTCAAAAGAAGCATGTCCTAATCTTCTATGCCAAAGCCATGAATTTTCATCAAAAGCATTAAACACTTAGTAGTACACTCTACATTAAGCATGTCAATTATATAAACATTGTCATCACGAAAACCGGTCAAAATACAATCATTCGATTTAATATCAAAAATCTTGCAAGAAGTATCATCAAAAACAACTTTAAGACCACGATCACAAAATTGACTAATACTAAGTAAATTATGCTTCAAACCATCAAACTAAAACAACATTCTCTATTATAGGAGATGTACCAATTTGGATATTACCGATACCAATTATTTTGCCTTTGGAATCATCCCCGAAGGTGACGGAGCCACCTTCCATGTACCTTGATAGGGTTGTGAAGTTGTTGATATCCCATGTCATGGCCTCGAACAACCACTATCAAGGTACCACGCTCCCTACGTCTTGGAGCCTTGGTGTGTACCTACATCAAACATTTTAGGACTTGATTTTGGTACCACATTTTCTTGGGTCCATGAGGGTTAGAACCATTAACCCAAACAAGATTATTTGAGCTATGCAATTTATCATAACAAAATTTTGCTAAATGTCCATTTTTGCCACAATATGTGCATCTATACACTCTACCATATTTAAATGCATAATGAGTGTGTGTTTTGTGAGCATTGGCATTGTGAGCATGAAAAGATTTAGCATGAGAAGCATTAGAAGTATGAGCATGTGGAATCTTATCATGAGAAACTTTAGCATGAGATGTATGCTTTTTGGAAAATTTTTCTTCAAGTTTCTTTGTATTAAAAGCACAATCTTTTAAAACTTTTTCAAAATCACTCATTTTAGCTTTAAAAGAAGAAATTTCATTATTATCAACAATAGGGGTTTTACCCTTACAAGAAATCTTATAAGAATGAAATTCATTTTGAATGGAAATAAGATTAGAAGAAAGATCCTCTTTTCTTGTGAAATCAAAGCAAGTTGAGATTTAAGAAAAGCAACTTCCTTTTGTAGTTAAAACACTCCATTTTCTTGTTATCATAAGTTTCGGAAAGTTCTACAAAAGCATGCACTAGAACTTCTTACTTAAATCATCATCATTATCATCTATAGATTCAAGAGTTTGAGGGGTTACCTTGGGTGTGTTTGCCATGAAACACATGTTTGCGGTGTCCGCCTTTTCTTCATCTTCGGACTCGCTTTCCGAATCCCAAGTGGCCTTGTAAGCCTTCTTTTCGTCTTGCTTTCTTGGCTTGAAGGAGGAAGTCATTTTCTTCTTGAATTCCGGGCAATCGGCCATGATGTGTCCGGGCTTGCGGCAATTGTAGCAAATGATCTTTCGCTCTCTCTTTACCTTCAAACTTTCTCCGGAAATTTTGCTTGTTTTTCCGGTACATCCTCTTGATGTTGCGCACGAGGAGGGAGAGCTCCTCATCTTCTTCTTCATCTTCATCTTCGTCTTCAATGGTGGAGGAAGAAGACTTGAAAGCGATAGACTTCTTCTTTGTTGGAGCCGCCTCTTCTCTTGCTTTCTTCTCCATCTCATAGGTTTTGAGGTTCCCTATGAGACTTATGATGTCCATCTCGTCTTTGTCGTTCAATTCCTTCAAGGTAGTAGACTTGATCCCAAGATGGAGGAAGAGCCCGTATCACCTTGCGTACCTTTGGTCGTTGGAGATGATGTCACCTAATGAAGAAAGACCATTAGTGATTTTTGTGAAACGAGTAATCATGCAATCAATTGTTTCATCATCTAGCATCTTAAATGATTCATATTGAGACCGCAAGAGATCTACTTTGGCTCTCTTGACTTGTGAGGTCCCTTCATGCGTGACCAATAAGTGTTGCCACATCTCATAGGCGGATTGGCAATGAATAACACGTGTAAGGTCATCCTCATTCAAGGCGGTAAGAAGGGAGTTTTGGGCTTTTGAGTTAGCCTCATACATCTTAAAGTCAAGGTCGGTCTAAGTGCCCTCATCACCATCGGGTGCCTCATAGGGTTTGGTCAAGGATTTGGCAACTAAGCTACCTAGTGATTGCAAAAATATAGTCATCCTAACCTTCCAATAGGGAAATTAAGGCCATCAAATTTAGGTGGGGATTTAATGTTGTCGGCCATGTTTACTAGTGTGTGTATGGATGAATGAAAATGTTGATTAGCAATATTTTAGGATCTCTCTAAGGATGTTAAGCCAAACCTAGAGTCCAAGCTCTGATACCAATTGAAAATCACCTAGAGGGGGGTGAATAGGTGATTATGCTAATCTAAGGCCATTTAAAAATTATGAAGCAAATGCAATGAGATGAATGAATGAATATGGCAATAGCAATCAAAAACACTAAGTAATAGCAATGGAAAGTAAACCAATCGCAAACACAAGATATGTTATCGAGGTTCGAGCACCCAGCTCTACTCCCCGCCTTCCCCTGAAGGATTCTAGCTACTTTCACTATCACAAAGATCAATTACAAATGGAGTACCCAACTCCTACAATTTCAGCACAATACAATTTCTAAGTAATCAAAAGATCACAAACTCTCTCTTTCAAATATCTCTTCCCTTACAAAGGTCCTTAGAGAATATTGAGAAGGAATGAAGCTCTTGTGTAAGTGAAGAAAGAAAATCAAATTCAGAGAGTATCAAGAACACTTCTGAAAATGAATGAGAAATATCAGCACAAAAAACAAGAAACAAGCTCTTTTGAAATATCCCAAACTTTTGAATTTTCTCTTGAATAATGTTGTAAAGAAACTCTCCCTAAACACCCCTATTTATAGGAGAGGGCTAGGGTTTAGGGTTAGGAATTAATTACTGAAGATTAGGAAGTAATTAGTTCCAAATATACCCTCCAACGGATATTTAATTTCAAAAATCAAGTTAAAAACAGATTAAAAATATGCCCGTTTTACTGTTCAACGGCCATATCGGTCGACTGGCCCGGTCGACCGATAGTTCAAAAATTTGACCGTTATGAACTATCGGTCGACTGGTACAGTCGACTGCTCCTGACTGAGACTCAAAACATGTACCGGTCGACTATCGGTAGACAGCCGGTCGACCGAAAAGATAAAAGATAAACTATCGGTCGAAGGCCGGTAGACCACCGGTCGACTGGTAAAATACAGAGAGCAAACTAAAAACTTCGGTCGACTACCGGTAGCCTACCGGTCGACCGACAGACGTGCACACGGATACGTGCACTCTGCCAGATCTTCGGTCGACTGGTGGTATATTGCCGGTCGACCGGCTCAGGTCAAAAATTGAAATAGAAAGGGAATTTTGAGAGGAAAAATATTTTGATCAAAACTATTTTGAACAGGAAAGCAGTATACAACATAAAAACAGATTTGTAGAAGGAAGAATTAGTGTTAAAGATTTTTGTATATTTTATGAGGAATAAACTTGGAAATAGCATACGCGTGAAAACGTGTGTGTTTGAGCTTCAAAACCTACTCTCTATTCTTTAACATGCTATAAAGCTATAAAACAAAACCTAAGGACCTCTGAAGCAATCTTTGAGCCATCCAATGCCTTGCAAGTGCCTTCTCTTCTATGATCCTTCCTTGATGTGCAATTTGCCTTCATTGCTATATGGAACTTAGAAGTTTTTGCAAAAGCGAAGCGAATGAGCTTAAACATGGTACAAAACCTGAAATGCATCTTGATCAAATCATTAGTACCAAATAGCACTTATTTGGTTTGTTATCATCAAAACACAAAACAATGGAGAGTGTAACCTCTTGGGCCAACAGAAAGCAATGTGAAAACAAAAGAGAAGTGGTTTGAAAAAACAAAATAGAAAAGAAGATGAAACAAAGATGAACTAAGAGGATGGTGAAAACATCGATAGAAAATGAGAAAAAGAGTTTAGAAATAATTTTCAAAACAAAGTAAAATAAAACTCATGGCTACTAACTACTAATTGCTCCACTAACCATGCTAACCTCTTAGTGATAGCTGCCTCACATAGATCCTCAGCCATCACTAATCCTTGGCTTCAAGAGACGATACAAAGCATGGCTCATAAGATTGATCTTCTACATTCAAACAACACATCCATACAACTAACGAGTTGCAAGCTACTTATTAAATCATCAAAACCAGTTAGAGGTGAGCATGAAATAAAGAAGACATTGCAAGTTAGCAAGTTAGTGGGTTAGGTGTTAGAAATGTTAGAATGTTAGAATCCATCATCATGAGCCATCAAAGGCTCTTGCAAGAGCAAGGCCTTATAGAGGCTATTAGATTCATGTGGATTATGAAGTAAGTGGTTAGATGGTTAGTGGTTAGTAGTTAGATTGCCATGAGAAGAAAAGCTAGCAAAGCATCATGTAGAAGATGGAGGAGATTACAATGGAGAAGAAAGGAGGCACCTTTACATAGATTGTCACCATCTATTACATCAATCCATCTCTATCTCTCTCTGAATCTCTCAGGCCTAATACATGATTTAAAAAGAAAAGAAAATATAAAAGAAATGAAATAAAGAACACCTACCTATACTACACTAAAACATAGAAACCCTAGCCTATAAACGAAAACCGCTTCGTTCTAGACCTATGCAGGGGTATTTATAGGCGTAGGAGGCTTCTGGAAGACGAGACGGGGCCACACGTCGAAGATCGGCGCGTGGCCCCACCAGATTACCGCAGATCCGCGGCAATTGCCGTAGATCCGCGGCAATACCAGGGACAAAAGTCCCTGGTTTTGGTGCGGGAATCCGTGGTGCTTCGAGGGGCTTCCTGGTATATCCTAATTCTGGTAATTTCGCTCGAATTTTCGTCTGACGTGCGCAGAGTCTAGGTTCGACGTATCTTCTAGAAGATCCCTTGCTTGGCCTCCAAGAATTGCGAATTTAATTACCCTAAATGGGGTTTAATTAAACTCTTATTACTCCTTTGCCCTTAAACTCTTGATTTACCTGCAAGAGAGACCAAACACGGTTTAGACCGACATTTTATTCATAAATCAGTGAGAAAATGTGATATAATAATGCAGAATTGTAGACTAATCACCTGCTGTGTCTGGTCAAGTTGGTCCCTGTCAGATGTGATCTCCGGATTTCTAGATTAAGTCCCCAGGTCTGACAGAATCTCCTCTTAGAGTCAATGGCTACTTTGTAGGCCTTTAATCACCCATTAAATGGTGATTTTAGGGTCTTCTTCTCCATTGCATACTATGAACCTAGAATCACACATGCAAACCATTATTAGTAGTATTTTATATAAGATAATTATGCAGATGTGACAAAAATTATGCAATATTAGGGACTAATAGCATCCCCACACTTATCTTTTGCTTGTCTCGAGAAAAAAAAAGAATTATTACACCACTTTCGCAGGTGATGCGATTGCACTAAGCATGTGCTACAAGCCTTTAAGCCTCTAGGTTTCTCCTAGAGGAGGAGTATTTTCTTCTGAGGGTTTTCAGCGGATTGCACCCACAAAATCAATAAATGAAAAATGTTAGTTGTCTGCAAATCTCTTTCAAGAAAAAGAACTTTCAATCCCAAGCGTGTTTTTTTGTTTATGTATATTCCACTAAGGGTAAATAAAGATATGAGTTATTTTTCTTGTCCCTCTTAACTGTCACTCAAACCAATGTTTCTTTTTACTTAGGTGAAAATAAAGATTCCTTAATAAGGTTCTCTTAACTCTTTCAACCTTTTGGCATTTTTATAAATAGTCTAAAAATTCTTTTTCGTTAAGGAGGTTTGTTTGTTTGTTTTTTTTTTGACAGAAGAAAGATAAAAGAAAAAAGTTAGCACCCCCCACACCTATGTAATGCATTGTCCTCAATGAATGTCATATAAATGCAAATGTAGTAAATAGGGGAAGAAAGGATATTACCCGCCTCCGCCGACTCAGGCCGACCGAAGTGCTGGGGCGGGCCGAGCGTGACCGCCTGAGGGTCTCCTCGATACGTTCCAGCCTAGCATCGTGAGTTTCTAGTTGTCTCCTTAACTTGATTTGACTCCTAAAAATCTTTTTCATGTCCCTCCAAATGGAGGACATGAATGCATTGATCGCGATAGGGGTGGTTGTTGCCAAAATTGTGGGTCATCTTCCTCATCCATATGTTCATCTGATGATGATTCAGCAGGAACATCTTCGAGCTGGACGGTAGGTTTCCAGATCGAATGCAGGCAGCTATTGTAGGCACTGGTGATACGCTCGGGGGTCACTAGTACTCTATCATATTTAATAATTCCGCGTCAGGTAGAAAGTTTCTGCATAGATGGGTGACTAGGACAGGTAAAAAGTATTTCGCACACCTAGTGCGTTGGGAGTTGGCAATCAACTGCTGCAAAATATGGTGTTGATATAGGCAGTGTGCTGCTTTGTCATGAGACTGTGGATAATTTGAAGTGCAGGTCTGTAGAATGAAGTGGTTTGATTAATACACAAAATATTGCATTGGATCCAACGTCCAACGCAATGAATGTTACGAAACGTGGTATTTGCTCGACATCATGATCGAGCTTAGTGCAGCGCACCCCCATCAAAGTCAGGTAATCAATCAAAGGTAGGGGTGCAACATGCTGAGGGGGGATGGGACTTGGGTGACCTCTTCAATGGTATCTCGGGTGACCTCAAAGTCCCCGTGACCCAAATGGACAACAAAGTGGTCACGGTCAATAGTTGCAACATCAATACCCCAAAAAAATTGTCTCACTAAGTCCAAGCAAAAATAGGCATCAAGAGTAGTATTATCATAAACTAAGCCATAGCATTGCCTCTCCCTAATCCGTTCTTAAAACACTGTACCATACCCTTGAACATCATTAAATATATGGGAAAATCTTTTCAGGAAATATGGTAGGAGCCATGATCAAGATCTAAAAAATAGAGAGATTGAGTCGAGAATTGCAAACCTCCCTAAAAATCTTGGTGGAAAAATAACCTACGAAGTTGCCTAGAGAAACCAAGCAGCAATACAGCAAATCAGGAGCAGATCTAGAATGGGCGCGGAAAATTGATGGAGGAGATCAAGGCGGCACAGCCGTGGCCCTGGGGTAGGACGCGTTTTCGCGACAGGGGAAGGCTAGGCGTGGCTGTTGGGCGGAGGCAGGGCCTGGAGTTTTGGAGAAGTGGCAGGACCTTTGCGGTGCGCGGCCACTCTGGAAAGCCGCGGAAACGCGGTATAAAGAGGCTAGGCGCGACCTTTTAGTGGAGAGAGAAGAAGGGATTTAAGAGAGAATGGTGCTTAGGAGTGTTCTCTTCTAGATCTGAAAACAAAAGATGGGTTTAGGTTAGTGGAGAGGGGGAGAGGAGGATAAATAGGAGTAGAAAAAGATGGAATCCAAATTTACCCCTAGGGTAATGAGGTATTTACAAGTATAGGTATCATATAAACAATTACAAAGAACCCCCATTTACACTTCTATTTTTATGATTATTATATGTATATATATTTTATTTGTTGATGGGTGGATGGCTATGGTCAGATGTAAGACAGAGCAAAAAGACTCGGCACACTTTTAGCATGTGACGCAGGCTCAGTGGTCAAAATGGCTTCTGTCTTTGCCCATTCACTTTGAATCCATGTTGCTCTTAGGATCGACAATAACCACAGCACCGTATGGGAAGACAGTGCGCACAATGAATGGTCCAAACCAATGAGTTTTCAGCTTTCCCGCGAAAATGTGATGCCTCGAGTTGTATAGCAGGACCTTGTCTCCTAGGGCAAAGTTTTTCCGGTTGATGATCTGGTCATGAAAATTTTAGTTCTGCTTTTTGTAATATGTGTGTTCTCGTAAGCCTCATTCCGTATCTCCTCTAACTCTGAGATCTGCAATCTTCTTAGTTCATCGGCTTTGGTCAGATCAAAATTGAGTTGCTTGATGGCCCATAAGGCTCGGTGTTCTAACTCGACTGGCAGGTGACAGGCTTTTCCAAATAAGATTCTATAAGGCGACTTCCCCAGGACCGTCTTAAAAGCGGCTCGGTAAGCCCATAACGCATCATTTATCTTGACCGACCATTCCTTTCGGTTTTGTCCAACAGTCTTTTCCTTAATGAGCTTCATTTGTCTATTGGTCACTTCGACTTGCCCATTTGTTTGGGGATGATATGGAGTGGATAACTTGTGAGTGATGGAATATTTCCGCATCAGAGCTTCAAAGACTCTATTGCAGAAATGTGAGCCATTATCACTAATTATCGCTCTGGGGGTGCCAAAGCGGGAGAAGATATTTTCCTTGAGAAATTTGACAACCACTTTGTTATCATTGGTCTTAGCTCGTACAACTTCTACCCACTTAGAGACTTAATCCACATCACCAAGATAAATTGGTGGCCGAATGAATTTAGGAATAGTCCCATGAAGTCGATACCCCAAACATTAAAAATTTCGACTTCAATAATCGGGTTCAGGGGCATCATGTCTCTTCTCAAAATTTTCCTGTTGGCCCAAAGGCCTATCACTCTAGTTTTGATGATGATCAACTCATGTAGTTATATTTGCTAATGATCTTGTTTAATTAGTGACAGATTCTTTATCAAGATCTTAGTAGGTGCAAAGCTCAACAAAGGATTAAATGTCAAGTTGGAAGCTAGCACCGGTCGATTCACGAGCCTATGCATCAAGACCACATCTAGAGATGAGCTCGGTGGATTGCATGTGGACCAAGTCAAGAAGATGAGAAGACTTCAAGGGAAGACTTCAAGAAGATGAAGACTTGTGTCTAGGTATAAGATTTTGTTTTTGTTTTAGAAAAAATGTAAAGGATAGATAGTTGGTGGATTGCTCAAGTCTATATCACACACACTCTTGATAGAACTCTTGATAGAATGATTTTCATAAAAGATTTTTCTAGTTAAGAAAAGATTTTTATTTGTGATAAAATACAATTTGGTTTTTGGTATTCATGTATACATATCTTATATCCAAAACCATGTTTAGAGCCTTATGTCAAAAACTAGATATTCATCTTATTTGTGTAGTGGATCATATCCATACACACTATGCTTTAAAAGTATATCTTGTTTTTGTATTTGATGAGATTTTCTTATGACAAAATATCTACTTTGGGTTTTGGTAATTTCTTATATACATATCTTTTAACCAAAACAAGTTTAGTGCTTTATGTCAAAAACTAGATATTTTATCTTGATTGTGTGGTGGATCATATCCATACACACTTTGCTTTATAAATTCAAAATATCTTATTTTTGTATTTTGTGAAGTTATGGAAAAACAAGTTTTAGAAAAACATATTTTTAGAAAAAACAGTTTTATTTTGATTGAAACTATTTTCTGGATTTACTGTGAATTTCTGGGATTTATTAAGCCAAAAGACCAATCCTCAATCCCTATTTTCTGGTTCTGCCAGTTCTGATTTTTCAGAACTGACAGAGGCCGGTCGACCGGGTCGGTCGACCGGACGTGCACGACGTGCACGCCAGTGTGCACTGGAGATCGGTCGACCGGGCCGGTCGACCGTTTCAGAGAGCTTTGCTCTCGGGAATTATCGGTCGACCGGGCCGGTCGACCGACAGAGAGTTAACTCTCTTCTCCAGTTGCGCGGTCGACCGGGCCGGTCGACCGGAGGCTGCAACGGTCACATTTTTGACCGTTGCCGGCGACCGGTAGCTCTGACAGAGCCCAACGGTCAGATTTTTCTGGCCTCTATAAAAGGGGGTTTTGTCATTGTTTGAAGCTAAGATTTTGAGGACTTCTTGAGCCAGTTTTTCCAAGTGATTTCAGAAGTTTTCTCCACAAATAGAGTGCCAATATTTCCTATCAAAAGGGATTTTATCAAGAGAGTGTTTATTGTGATTTCTTGAGTTTTCCATCAAAAGTTCTTTCCTTGATATCTCACACTACACTTGAGCATCCATTGAGCTATTCATCCTATAGGAGAGTTGTAGTGAGAGTTTGTAATTGGTGATCAAGTGTTTAGATCACCAAGAGATCATTTCTTGTTCTTTGAGAAGGCGGACGGTTGTGTTCGCGGTATGTTTCGGGTCCTAATGAGGACTTGGTGTTGTTGGGTCCTAGTGAGGACTTGTAGCTTGAGGTGCGGCCTCGACGAGCCGGTGGGCTTGTGGTGTGTAAGGGACTTGGGAGTCCGAGGGCTTGTAGGTGTTGCGGCACCAAGGAGAGATCCGGTTGGATCGTGCATAGTGGAAATCCTTCGTGTGTCGAAGGCGGGGATGTAGAGCAAGTGTGCTCGAACCTCGAAACAAACCCTTTGTGTTTGCGATTGCTCACTCTTGCTCTCTTTCTCTTTTTGTCTCTTTTATATCTTGCATTACTTTCATTGTCTTTACTTTACATGCTTGATATACCCTTGTGCTTAAATTGCTATACTTGCTTGGGATTGTTGTTAACACTAGTATTCAACCAAGAGAGCCAACGCGGCACCTCAACCCATTCAAGGGGAATCTAGAGGAGCTTGTCCAGAGCCTCGCAAGGGGAATTCGGCAACACTCTTGTGTTATACATAAGTGTTTAATTAAAAGAAGTTTTATTTGGTCATCTTAGTTTTAATTCCGCATTATTTGTTCATAAGTGACCATTAGATTAGCCATCACCTATTCACCCCCCCTCTAGGTGATCTTACAATTGGTATCAGAGCCAAGTGCTCTTGATATTAGGTCTAACAACCTAGAGTTAAAGATCCTCATTTTAGGCTAATCACAAGATTTGTACACACACAATGGACTTCATGTCACCACCCACCTTTGACATTCTTAACATCCAAATTTGGAAGGTTAAGATGTCTTTGTTCCTCAAAGGACTTGGCCTTAGTGTATATCTTGCCACAACTAATAAAGAATATTGCTTAAATGGTAAGAACATTGAGGCTAATGCAAAAGCCCTTCATGCTATTAAGTCAACCCTAAATGATGACTATTTATCTAGGGTTTCTAACATTGAATCGGCTTTTGTAGTATGGAACACCCTCATCTCCCTTGGCGAGAAAGATCTATACTATGCGGGGAGCGATTCGGATGTTGGAAGCGACACCTCCAACAAGTGCTACATGGTCCAAGGGATAACCCCCTTGAGGTAACTTCCGAATCCGAGGATGAGGATGCTACTATGTCATATGATGAGCTAAATTCATTTTGCCAATTATTGCTTGAGAGATATGACATAATTAAAAAGGAAAATAAAAATTTGAAAAAGGATATTGCTTGCATGCATGTAGAACATGACTCTTTTAGAGATAACATTGCATGTTTGGAAAAGATAACAAGAATTTGAAAAAGAACATTGATTGCATGCATGTAGAAAATGATTCTTTTAGAAATAAACTTGCATGTTTAGAAAAAGAAAATAAAGTTTTGAAAAATGAGAATGTTTCCTTATTTTCAAAATTAAATGATTTATGTGAAGGGAACACTATTTTGAAGGATAAGATTGATTTGGTGGAAAACAAAAGGAAATCGTTTTTCAAGAAAATAATCTTTAAAAAGAAAATTTGTTGAAAAAGAAAAGGATAATGTTTTTCAAAAGAAAAGAAAAATGATTCTTTATCTCACCATGCTTTACATGCCACAACTAATGAGATTAAGAATTTGAAAAATAAGATAGAAAATTTGAGCTCTAATTTGAGCACATGTGCATTCAATCATTCTAAGTTGGAATCTTTGTTTCAAAAGAAACAAGTTCCCCATGCTCATGCACATACACATCATGCTCATGCTTATGTTGCACATCACGATCACAATCACACTCATAAGCATCATGATAGGGTGTACACTTGTACACATTGTGGTCGCAAAGGCCATTTAGCAAAATATTATTTTGATAAGAAGCATAACTTATATTTTGCTATGTCTAAAGGATTTTGGGTTCCTTATAATAAAGCTAACCCAAAGGACCCAAGAAAATATGGGTACCAAAACCCCCACCTTTTGCTTGTGATGTAGTGAGGGCTCTCTCAAAACGTGAGAGGGATGGTACCTTGGTAGTGGATGCACTTGGACATGATGGACATACTTTTGGGTTGCATCGCTATCAAGGAACTTTGGTGGATCAACCACCATGCTAGGAGCTTTGGAGTTGGTAACGATTTCTAAACTCCTATTTCATTTATGTACATGCTTGTTCATTCATAATATTCATAGCATGTTCATATTTTAAGATATTTTGGTGTTTCATGTGGTATATACTAGTTTAAGTGTAGTTTCTATCAAAACTTGCATTTATACATATATGTATAGTGAACTACAATTGACTCATACATATTTGAACTTCATGCTCATTTGTATCCACTATATGCATGTGTATAGGCTAGTTTTGATGATTCGGTCATTTATACTTGTTATGCCTATCTTTGATTTTACTTCATGTATATGTGTGTTTAATTCAAATCTAATAAATATACATGTATACCCTTGAGTCATTTGCCTTCATGCAATATATATTGGACTCTTTTAGATTTGGGATATGTATGCATATTGTTAGAATTGGATAAATCATACATATACCATGAAGATTAGTATTTTAAATAAATAATAAAAATTGATGATTTTTCATGTTTTTGATTTGTATTAAAGATTAAAACATGTGTAAAACAAAATGTGATTTATGATCTTTTTGAGCTTGAATGACTACTTTCATGAAAATGCTATTTACATAACCTTTGAACACTCATCTTTTATTCAAAAATATATTATGAGCTTTATGGACTATGAGTGCTTGGATTTTTATGTACTTAGTCTCATTCATGAAAAACATATGATTTGACATATTTGAAGGATCTTTAACTAGTTTTCAAAAACAATTTATACTAGTTATGTATTCTTCAAATAGTTTTTGAGATTGTCACATGATTCAATTTTTCTTAAAATTTAATGCTTCATGATTTGAATATTAGTTTATATGTTAGTTTTTGTCAACACTAGGATTTATACTTGAACATATCATGGGCCTCAAAAAGATCTATTAGTAAGTGTGCTTAAATGCTTATTTGAACCCTTGAAATGTACTTGTATTGCTTAGTTTTGATGATTCATACATATTTAAACTTATGTTCACCTTTTGGATTTGATTTATGATCATGTGCCTTTTATTTCATGTATATGTGTATTTTGCCAAACCTTAAATATACATGTATAACTCTTGAGTCTTTTGCCTTCAATGCAAATCCATTCATATAGACTCACTTGAGTTTAAGAGATATGTATGTATGTTTCATGTATTGTCAAAACATACATATATCTTGACATATAGATTTTGTTTTAATGATTTAATAAAAAAAATGTGTGAGATGATTTTGATGTTTTGATTTTCTAAGGAATATTGTACCTTATTGCCATTTTCATGATGCCATGTTTCACATAACATTAGTACACTCACTTCTTTTAAAACTATTTGGACTTTATAGATTAGAGTGTTTGAGTGTTTTGTGTTTCATTGCTATTTCATGAAAATCCTTAGATTTATTCCTTGATAGAAGGATTTCGTACTAGTTGTTAAACACTCTCATTTAACTAGATCGAATTCTTCATGTGTTGTTAATGCTAAGCTTAATTCAAATCTTATTTTTCAAGCTTATGCATTAGATTTTAAAATGGTATCAATATTTTTTTTATTTGATATCAAGAGAAAATTCAAAATTTGTTTTGATAAAATAAAATTAATGATTTTGTTTTGATGAGAAAAATTCAAAATTTTTGATTTGTATTGCCCCTCCTAGACTTCTTTATTTTTGACATAAAGGGGGAGAAAATTTGTTGATTTGATTTTACTTTGAACCCTTTGTTGATGATTAACAAAAAGGGGGAGAAGTATTTGTGTTTTTGTTTTGATATATATGCATGATTTCCTTGCTTAAGGGGGAGAAGTATTTGTCCTTCTTACTTAAGGGAATTAAGATTTGTATTTATGCATATGTGTTTTGATTTATGCAAATAGGAGTAAAAAGATTTTGATTTATGTTTGTTGCATCTCCATATTTGCATCCATATTCATGTGCTTCATGATCATATTTATTATTTATTTGTATGCATGAGTTAAGGGGGAGCTTCTTTGAAGCTTTACTTTAATCCATGCATATATAACTTCATGAGTTTTGTCATCATCAAAAAGGGGGAGATTGTTGGCCCAAAGGCCTATCACTCTAGTTTTGATGATGATCAACTCATGTAGTTATATTTGCTAATGATCTTGTTTAATTAGTGACAGATTCTTTATCAAGATCTTAGTAGGTGCAAAGCTCAACAAAGGATTAAATGTCAAGTTGGAAGCTAGCACCGGTCGATTCACGAGCCTATGCATCAAGACCACATCTAGAGATGAGCTCGGTGGATTGCATGTGGACCAAGTCAAGAAGATGAGAAGACTTCAAGGGAAGACTTCAAGAAGATGAAGACTTGTGTCTAGGTATAAGATTTTGTTTTTGTTTTAGAAAAAATGTAAAGGATAGATAGTTGGTGGATTGCTCAAGTCTATATCACACACACTCTTGATAGAACTCTTGATAGAATGATTTTCATAAAAGATTTTTCTAGTTAAGAAAAGATTTTTATTTGTGATAAAATACAATTTGGTTTTTGGTATTCATGTATACATATCTTATATCCAAAACCATGTTTAGAGCCTTATGTCAAAAACTAGATATTCATCTTATTTGTGTAGTGGATCATATCCATACACACTATGCTTTAAAAGTATATCTTGTTTTTGTATTTGATGAGATTTTCCTTATGACAAAATATCTACTTTGGGTTTTGGTAATTTCTTATATACATATCTTTTAACCAAAACAAGTTTAGTGCTTTATGTCAAAAACTAGATATTTTATCTTGATTGTGTGGTGGATCATATCCATACACACTTTGCTTTATAAGTTCAAAATATCTTATTTTTGTATTTTGTGAAGTTATGGAAAAACAAGTTTTAGAAAAACATATTTTTAGAAAAAACAGTTTTTATTTTGATTGAAACTATTTTTCTGGATTTACTGTGAATTTCTGGGATTTTATTAAGCCAAAAGACCAATCCTCAATCCCTATTTTCTGGTTCTGCCAGTTCTGATTTTCAGAACTGACAGAGGCCGGTCGACCGGGTCGGTCGACCGGACGTGCACGACGTGCACGCCAGTGTGCACTGGAGATCGGTCGACCGGGCCGGTCGACCGTTTCAGAGAGCTTTGCTCTCGGGAATTATCGGTCGACCGGGCCGGTCGACCGACAGAGAGTTAACTCTCTTCTCCAGTTGCGCGCGGTCGACCGGGCCGGTCGACGGAGGCTGCAACGGTCACATTTTTGACCGTTGCCGGTCGACCGGACCGGTCGACCGGTAGCTCTGACAGAGCCCAACGGTCAGATTTTTCTGGCCTCTATAAAAGGGGGTTTTGTCATTGTTTGAAGGTAAGATTTTGAGGACTTCTTGAGCCAGTTTTTCCAAGTGATTTCAGAAGTTTTCTCCACAAAATAGAGTGCCAATATTTCCTATCAAAAGGGATTTTATCAAGAGAGTGTTTATTGTGATTTCTTGAGTTTTCCATCAAAAGTTCTTTCCTTGATATCTCACACTACACTTGAGCATCCATTGAGCTATTCATCCTATAGGAGAGTTGTAGTGAGAGTTTGTAATTGGTGATCAAGTGTTTAGATCACCAAGAGATCATTTCTTGTTCTTTGAGAAGGCGGACGGTTGTGTTCGCGGTTTGTTTCGGGTCCTAGTGAGGACTTGGTGTTGTTGGGTCCTAGTGAGGACTTGTAGCTTGAGGTGCGGCCTCGACGAGCCGGTGGGCTTGTGGTGTGTAAGGGACTTGGGAGTCCGAGGGCTTGTAGGTGTTGCGGCACCAAGGAGAGATCCGGTTGGATCGTGCATAGTGGAAATCCTTCGTGTGTCGAAGGCGGGGATGTAGAGCAAGTGTGCTCGAACCTCGAAACAAACCCTTTGTGTTTGCGATTGCTCACTCTTGCTCTCTTTCTCTTTTTGTCTCTTTTATATCTTGCATTACTTTCATTGTCTTTACTTTACATGCTTGATATACCCTTGTGCTTAAATTGCTATACTTGCTTGGGATTGTTGTTAACACTAGTATTCAACCAAGAGAGCCAACGCGGCACCTCAACCCATTCAAGGGGAATCTAGAGGAGCTTGTCCAGAGCCTCGCAAGGGGAATTCGGCAACACTCTTGTGTTATACATAAGTGTTTAATTAAAGAAGTTTTATTTGGTCATCTTAGTTTTAATTCCGCATTATTTGTTCATAAGTGACCATTAGATTAGCCATCACCTATTCACCCCCCCTCTAGGTGATCTTACAATTGGTATCAGAGCCAAGTGCTCTTGATATTAGGTCTAACAACCTAGAGTTAAAGATCCTCATTTTAGGCTAATCACAAGATTTGTACACACACAATGGACTTCATGTCACCACCCACCTTTGACATTCTTAACATCCAAATTGGAAGGTTAAGATGTCTTTGTTCCTCAAAGGACTTGGCCTTAGTGTATATCTTGCCACAACTAATAAAGAATATTGCTTAAATGGTAAGAACATTGAGGCTAATGCAAAAGCCCTTCATGCTATTAAGTCAACCCTAAATGATGACTATTTATCTAGGGTTTCTAACATTGAATCGGCTTTTGTAGTATGGAACACCCTCATCTCCCTTGGCGAGAAAGATCTATACTATGCGGGGAGCGATTCGGATGTTGGAAGCGACACCTCCAACAAGTGCTACATGGTCCAAGGGGATAACCCCCTTGAGGTAACTTCCGAATCCGAGGATGAGGATGCTACTATGTCATATGATGAGCTAAATTCATTTTGCCAATTATTGCTTGAGAGATATGACATAATTAAAAAGAAAAATAAAAATTTGAAAAAGGATATTGCTTGCATGCATGTAGAACATGACTCTTTTAGAGATAACATTGCATGTTTGGAAAAGATAACAAGAATTTGAAAAAGAACATTGATTGCATGCATGTAGAAAATGATTCTTGTAGAAATAAACTTGCATGTTTAGAAAAAGAAAATAAAGTTTTGAAAAATGAGAATGTTTCCTTATTTTCAAAATTAAATGATTTATGTGAAGGGAACACTATTTTGAAGGATAAGATTGATTTGGTGGAAAAACAAAAGGAAATCGTTTTTCAAGAAAATAAATCTTTAAAAAGAAAATTTGTTGAAAAAGAAAAGGATAATGTTTTTCAAAAGAAAAAGAAAAATGATTCTTTATCTCACCATGCTTTACATGCCACAACTAATGAGATTAAGAATTTGAAAAATAAGATAGAAAATTTGAGCTCTAATTTGAGCACATGTGCATTCAATCATTCTAAGTTGGAATTTTTGTTTCAAAAGAAACAAGTTCCCCATGCTCATGCACATACACATCATGCTCATGCTTATGTTGCACATCACGATCACAATCACACTCATAAGCATCATGATAGGGTGTACACTTGTACACATTGTGGTCGCAAAGGCCATTTAGCAAAATATTGTTTGGATAAGAAGCATAACTTATATTTTGCTATGTCTAAAGGATTTTGGGTTCCTTATAATAAAGCTAACCCCAAAGGACCCAAGAAAATATGGGTACCAAAACCCCCACCTTTTGCTTGTGATGTAGGTGAGGGCTCTCTCAAAATGTGAGAGGGATGGTACCTTGGTAGTGGATGCACTTGGACATGATGGACATACTTTTGGGTTGCATCGCTATCAAGGAACTTTGGTGGATCAACCACCATGCTAGGAGCTTTGGAGTTGGTAACGATTTCTAAACTCCTATTTCATTTATGTACATGCTTGTTCATTCATAATATTCATAGCATGTTCATATTTTAAGATTTTTTGGTGTTTCATGTGGTATATACTAGTTTAAGTGTAGTTTCTATCAAAACTTGCATTTATACATATATGTATAGTGAACTACAATTGACTCATACATATTTGAACTTCATGCTCATTTGTATCCACTATATGCATGTGTATAGGCTAGTTTTGATGATTCGGTCATTTATACTTGTTATGCCTATCTTTAATTTTACTTCATGTATATGTGTGTTTAATTCAAATCTAATAATATACATGTATACCCTTGAGTCATTTGCCTTCATGCAATATATATTGGACTCTTTTAGATTTGGGATATGTATGCATATTGTTAGAATTGGATAAATCATACATATACCATGAAGATTAGTATTTTAAATAAATAATAAAAATTGATGATTTTTCATGTTTTTGATTTGTATTAAAGATTAAAACATGTGTAAAACAAAATGTGATTTATGATCTTTTGAGCTTGAATGACTACTTTCATGAAAATGCTATTTACATAACCTTTGAACACTCATCTTTTATTCAAAAATATATTTATGAGCTTTATGGACTATGAGTGCTTGGATTTTTATGTACTTAGTCTCATTCATGAAAAACATATGATTTGACATATTTGAAGGATCTTTAACTAGTTTTCAAAAACAATTTATACTAGTTATGTATTCTTCAAATAGTTTTTTGAGATTGTCACATGATTCAATTTTTCTTAAAATTTAATGCTTCATGATTTGAATATTAGTTTATATGTTAGTTTTTGTCAACACTAGGATTTATACTTGAACATATCATGGGCCTCAAAAAGATCTATTAGTAAGTGTGCTTAAATGCTTATTTGAACCCTTGAAATGTACTTGTATTGCTTAGTTTTGATGATTCATACATATTTAAGCTTATGTTCACTTTTGGATTTGATTTATGATCATGTGCCTTTTATTTCATGTATATGTGTATTTTGCCAAACCTTAAAATATACATGTATAACTCTGAGTCTTTTGCCTTCAATGCAAATCCATTCATATAGACTCACTTGAGTTTAAGAGATATGTATGTATGTTTCATGTATTGTCAAAACATACATATATCTTGACATATAGATTTTGTTTTTAATGATTTAATAAAAAAAATGTGTGAGATGATTTTGATGTTTATGATTTTCTAAGGAATATTGTACCTTATTGCCATTTTCATGATGCCATGTTTCACATAACATTAGTACACTCACTTCTTTTGAAACTATTTGGACTTTATAGATTAGAGTGTTTGAGTGTTTTGTATTTCATTGCTATTTCATGAAAATCCTTAGATTTATTCCTTGATAGAAGGATTTCGTACTAGTTGTTAAACACTCTCATTTAACTAGTTCGAATTCTTCATGTGTTGTTAATGCTAAGCTTAATTCAAATCTTATTTTTCAAGCTTATGCATTAGATTTTAAAACGGTATCAATATTTTTTTTATTTGATATCAAAGAGAAAATTCAAAATTTGTTTTGATAAAATAAAATTAATGATTTTGTTTTGATGAGAAAAATTCAAAATTTTTGATTTGTATTGCCCCTCCTAGACTTCTTTATTTTTGACATAAAGGGGAGAAAATTTGTTGATTTGATTTTACTTTGAACCCTTTGTTGATGATTAACAAAAAGGGGGAGAAGTATTTGTGTTTTTGTTTTGATATATATGCATGATTTCCTTGCTTAAGGGGGAGAAGTATTTGTCCTTCTTACTTAAGGGGAATTAAGATATGTATTTATGCATATGTGTTTTGATTTATGCAAATAGGAGTAAAAAGATTTTGATTTATGCTTGTTGCATCTCCATATTTGCATCCATATTCATGTGCTTCATGATCATATTTATTATTTATTTTGTATGCATGAGTTAATGGGGAGCTTCTTTGAAGCTTTACTTTAATCCATGCATATATAACTTCATGAGTTTTGTCATCATCAAAAAGGGGGAGATTGTTGGCCCAAAGGCCTATCACTCTAGTTTTGATGATGATCAACTCATGTAGTTATATTTGCTAATGATCTTGTTTAATTAGTGACAGATTCTTTATCAAGATCTTAGTAGGTGCAAAGCTCAACAAAGGATTAAATGTCAAGTTGGAAGCTAGCACCGGTCGATTCACGAGCCTATGCATCAAGACCACATCTAGAGATGAGCTCGGTGGATTGCATGTGGACCAAGTCAAGAAGATGAGAAGACTTCAAGGGAAGACTTCAAGAAGATGAAGACTTGTGTCTAGGTATAAGATTTTGTTTTTGTTTTAGAAAAAATGTAAAGGATAGATAGTTGGTGGATTGCTCAAGTCTATATCACACACACTCTTGATAGAACTCTTGATAGAATGATTTTCATAAAAGATTTTTCTAGTTAAGAAAAGATTTTTATTTGTGATAAAATACAATTTGGTTTTTGGTATTCATGTATACATATCTTATATCCAAAACCATGTTTAGAGCCTTATGTCAAAAACTAGATATTCATCTTATTTGTGTAGTGGATCATATCCATACACACTATGCTTTAAAAGTATATCTTGTTTTTGTATTTGATGAGATTTTCCTTATGACAAAATATCTACTTTGGGTTTTGGTAATTTCTTATATACATATCTTTTAACCAAAACAAGTTTAGTGCTTTATGTCAAAAACTAGATATTTTATCTTGATTGTGTGGTGGATCATATCCATACACACTTTGCTTTATAAGTTCAAAATATCTTATTTTTGTATTTTGTGAAGTTATGGAAAAAACAAGTTTTAGAAAAACATATTTTTAGAAAAAACAGTTTTTATTTTGATTGAAACTATTTTTCTGGATTTACTGTGAATTTCTGGGATTTTATTAAGCCAAAAGACCAATCCTCAATCCCTATTTTCTGGTTCTGCCAGTTCTGATTTTTCAGAACTGACAGAGGCCGGTCGACCGGGTCGGTCGACCGGACGTGCACGACGTGCACGCCAGTGTGCACTGGAGATCGGTCGACCGGGCCGGTCGACCGTTTCAGAGAGCTTTGCTCTCGGGAATTATCGGTCGACCGGGCCGGTCGACCGACAGAGAGTTAACTCTCTTCTCCAGTTGCGCGGTCGACCGGGCCGGTCGACCGGAGGCTGCAACGGTCACATTTTTGACCGTTGCCGGTCGACCGGACCGGTCGACCGGTAGCTCTGACAGAGCCCAACGGTCAGATTTTTCTGGCCTCTATAAAAGGGGGTTTTGTCATTGTTTGAAGGTAAGATTTTGAGGACTTCTTGAGCCAGTTTTTCCAAGTGATTTCAGAAGTTTTCTCCACAAAATAGAGTGCCAATATTTCCTATCAAAAGGGATTTTATCAGAGAGTGTTTATTGTGATTTCTTGAGTTTTCCATCAAAAGTTCTTTCCTTGATATCTCACACTACACTTGAGCATCCATTGAGCTATTCATCCTATAGGAGAGTTGTAGTGAGAGTTTGTAATTGGTGATCAAGTGTTTAGATCACCAAGAGATCATTTCTTGTTCTTTGAGAAGGCGGACGGTTGTGTTCGCGGTTTGTTTCGGGTCCTAGTGAGGACTTGGTGTTGTTGGGTCCTAGTGAGGACTTGTAGCTTGAGGTGCGGCCTCGACGAGCCGGTGGGCTTGTGGTGTGTAAGGGACTTGGGAGTCCGAGGGCTTGTAGGTGTTGCGGCACCAAGGAGAGATCCGGTTGGATCGTGCATAGTGGAAATCCTTCGTGTGTCGAAGGCGGGGATGTAGAGCAAGTGTGCTCGAACCTCGAAACAAACCCTTTGTGTTTGCGATTGCTCACTCTTGCTCTCTTTCTCTTTTTGTCTCTTTTATATCTTGCATTACTTTCATTGTCTTTACTTTACATGCTTGATATACCCTTGTGCTTAAATTGCTATACTTGCTTGGGATTGTTGTTAACACTAGTATTCAACCAAGAGAGCCAACGCGGCACCTCAACCCATTCAAGGGGAATCTAGAGGAGCTTGTCCAGAGCCTCGCAAGGGGAATTCGGCAACACTCTTGTGTTATACATAAGTGTTTAATTAAAAGAAGTTTTATTTGGTCATCTTAGTTTTAATTCCGCATTATTTGTTCATAAGTGACCATTAGATTAGCCATCACCTATTCACCCCCCCTCTAGGTGATCTTACAATTGGTATCAGAGCCAAGTGCTCTTGATATTAGGTCTAACAACCTAGAGTTAAAGATCCTCATTTTAGGCTAATCACAAGATTTGTACACACACAATGGACTTCATGTCACCACCCACCTTTGACATTCTTAACATCCAAATTTGGAAGGTTAAGATGTCTTTGTTCCTCAAAGGACTTGGCCTTAGTGTATATCTTGCCACAACTAATAAAGAATATTGCTTAAATGGTAAGAACATTGAGGCTAATGCAAAAGCCCTTCATGCTATTAAGTCAACCCTAAATGATGACTATTTATCTAGGGTTTCTAACATTGAATCGGCTTTTGTAGTATGGAACACCCTCATCTCCCTTGGCGAGAAAGATCTATACTATGCGGGGAGCGATTCGGATGTTGGAAGCGACACCTCCAACAAGTGCTACATGGTCCAAGGGGATAAACCCCTTGAGGTAACTTCCGAATCCGAGGATGAGGATGCTACTATGTCATATGATGAGCTAAATTCATTTTGCCAATTATTGCTTGAGAGATATGACATAATTAAAAAGAAAAATAAAAATTTGAAAAAGGATATTGCTTGCATGCATGTAGAACATGACTCTTTTAGAGATAACATTGCATGTTTGGAAAAAGATAACAAGAATTTGAAAAAGAACATTGATTGCATGCATGTAGAAAATGATTCTTGTAGAAATAAACTTGCATGTTTAGAAAAGAAAATAAAGTTTTGAAAAATGAGAATGTTTCCTTATTTTCAAAATTAAATGATTTATGTGAAGGGAACACTATTTGAAGGATAAGATTGATTTGGTGGAAAAACAAAAGGAAATCGTTTTTCAAGAAAATAAATCTTTAAAAAGAAAATTTGTTGAAAAAGAAAAGGATAATGTTTTTCAAAAGAAAAAGAAAAATGATTCTTTATCTCACCATGCTTTACATGCCACAACTAATGAGATTAAGAATTTGAAAAATAAGATAGAAAATTTGAGCTCTAATTTGAGCACATGTGCATTCAATCATTCTAAGTTGGAATCTTTGTTTCAAAAGAAACAAGTTCCCCATGCTCATGCACATACACATCATGCTCATGCTTATGTTGCACATCACGATCACAATCACACTCATAAGCATCATGATAGGGTGTACACTTGTACACATTGTGGTCGCAAAGGCCATTTAGCAAAATATTGTTTGGATAAGAAGCATAACTTATATTTTGCTATGTCTAAAGGATTTTGGGTTCCTTATAATAAAGCTAACCCCAAAGGACCCAAGAAAATATGGGTACCAAAACCCCCACCTTTTGCTTGTGATGTAGGTGAGGGCTCTCTCAAAACGTGAGAGGGATGGTACCTTGGTAGTGGATGCACTTGGACATGATGGACATACTTTTGGGTTGCATCGCTATCAAGGAACTTTGGTGGATCAACCACCATGCTAGGAGCTTTGGAGTTGGTAACGATTTCTAAACTCCTATTTCATTTATGTACATGCTTGTTCATTCATAATATTCATAGCATGTTCATATTTTAAGATATTTTTGGTGTTTCATGTGGTATATACTAGTTTAAGTGTAGTTTCTATCAAAACTTGCATTTATACATATATGTATAGTGAACTACAATTGACTCATACATATTTGAACTTCATG
Source organism: Agave tequilana (assembly GCA_038442645.1). Lineage (NCBI taxonomy): Eukaryota > Viridiplantae > Streptophyta > Magnoliopsida > Asparagales > Asparagaceae > Agave > Agave tequilana. The sequence goes on along the minus strand of JAVJIF010007791.1, from coordinate 119,797 downwards.
CTCATTTGTATCCACTATATGCATGTGTATAGGCTAGTTTTGATGATTCGGTCATTTATACTTGTTATGCCTATCTTTAATTTTACTTCATGTATATGTGTGTTTAATTCAAATCTAATAAATATACATGTATACCCTTGAGTCATTTGCCTTCATGCAATATATATTGGACTCTTTTAGATTTGGGATATGTATGCATATTGTTAGAATTGGATAAATCATACATATACCATGAAGATTAGTATTTTAAATAAATAATAAAAAATTGATGATTTTTCATGTTTTTGATTTGTATTAAAGATTAAAACATGTGTAAAACAAAATGTGATTTATGATCTTTTTGAGCTTGAATGACTACTTTCATGAAAATGCTATTTACATAACCTTTGAACACTCATCTTTTATTCAAAAATATATTTATGAGCTTTATGGACTATGAGTGCTTGGATTTTTATGTACTTAGTCTCATTCATGAAAAACATATGATTTGACATATTTGAAGGATCTTTAACTAGTTTTCAAAAACAATTTATACTAGTTATGTATTCTTCAAATAGTTTTTGAGATTGTCACATGATTCAATTTTTCTTAAAATTTAATGCTTCATGATTTGAATATTAGTTTATATGTTAGTTTTTGTCAACACTAGGATTTATACTTGAACATATCATGGGCCTCAAAAAGATCTATTAGTAAGTGTGCTTAAATGCTTATTTGAACCCTTGAAATGTACTTGTATTGCTTAGTTTTGATGATTCATACATATTTAAGCTTATGTTCACCTTTTGGATTTGATTTATGATCATGTGCCTTTTATTTCATGTATATGTGTATTTTGCCAAACCTTAAAATATACATGTATAACTCTTGAGTCTTTTGCCTTCAATGCAAATCCATTCATATAGACTCACTTGAGTTTAAGAGATATGTATGTATGTTTCATGTATTGTCAAAACATACATATATCTTGACATATAGATTTTGTTTTTAATGATTTAATAAAAAAAATGTGTGAGATGATTTTGATGTTTATGATTTTCTAAGGAATATTGTACCTTATTGCCATTTTCATGATGCCATGTTTCACATAACATTAGTACACTCACTTCTTTTGAAACTATTTGGACTTTATAGATTAGAGTGTTTGAGTGTTTTGTATTTCATTGCTATTTCATGAAAATCCTTAGATTTATTCCTTGATAGAAGGATTTCGTACTAGTTGTTAAACACTCTCATTTAACTAGTTCGAATTCTTCATGTGTTGTTAATGCTAAGCTTAATTCAAATCTTATTTTTCAAGCTTATGCATTAGATTTAAAACGGTATCAATATTTTTTTTATTTGATATCAAAGAGAAAATTCAAAATTTGTTTTGATAAAATAAAATTAATGATTTTGTTTTGATGAGAAAAATTCAAAATTTTTGATTTGTATTGCCCCTCCTAGACTTCTTTATTTTTGACATAAAGGGGGAGAAAATTTGTTGATTTGATTTTACTTTGAACCCTTTGTTGATGATTAACAAAAAGGGGGAGAAGTATTTGTGTTTTTGTTTTGATATATATGCATGATTTCCTTGCTTAAGGGGGAGAAGTATTTGTCCTTCTTACTTAAGGGGAATTAAGATATGTATTTATGCATATGTGTTTTGATTTATGCAAATAGGAGTAAAAAGATTTTGATTTATGCTTGTTGCATCTCCATATTTGCATCCATATTCATGTGCTTCATGATCATATTTATTATTTATTTTGTATGCATGAGTTAATGGGGAGCTTCTTTGAAGCTTTACTTTAATCCATGCATATATAACTTCATGAGTTTTGTCATCATCAAAAAGGGGGAGATTGTTGGCCCAAAGGCCTATCACTCTAGTTTTGATGATGATCAACTCATGTAGTTATATTTGCTAATGATCTTGTTTAATTAGTGACAGATTCTTTATCAAGATCTTAGTAGGTGCAAAGCTCAACAAAGGATTAAATGTCAAGTTGGAAGCTAGCACCGGTCGATTCACGAGCCTATGCATCAAGACCACATCTAGAGATGAGCTCGGTGGATTGCATGTGGACCAAGTCAAGAAGATGAGAAGACTTCAAGGGAAGACTTCAAGAAGATGAAGACTTGTGTCTAGGTATAAGATTTTGTTTTTGTTTTAGAAAAAATGTAAAGGATAGATAGTTGGTGGATTGCTCAAGTCTATATCACACACACTCTTGATAGAACTCTTGATAGAATGATTTTCATAAAAGATTTTTCTAGTTAAGAAAAGATTTTTATTTGTGATAAAATACAATTTGGTTTTTGGTATTCATGTATACATATCTTATATCCAAAACCATGTTTAGAGCCTTATGTCAAAAACTAGATATTCATCTTATTTGTGTAGTGGATCATATCCATACACACTATGCTTTAAAAGTATATCTTGTTTTTGTATTTGATGAGATTTTCCTTATGACAAAATATCTACTTTGGGTTTTGGTAATTTCTTATATACATATCTTTTAACCAAAACAAGTTTAGTGCTTTATGTCAAAAACTAGATATTTTATCTTGATTGTGTGGTGGATCATATCCATACACACTTTGCTTTATAAGTTCAAAATATCTTATTTTTGTATTTTGTGAAGTTATGGAAAAACAAGTTTTAGAAAAACATATTTTTAGAAAAAACAGTTTTTATTTTGATTGAAACTATTTTTCTGGATTTACTGTGAATTTCTGGGATTTTATTAAGCCAAAAGACCAATCCTCAATCCCTATTTTCTGGTTCTGCCAGTTCTGATTTTTCAGAACTGACAGAGGCCGGTCGACCGGGTCGGTCGACCGGACGTGCACGACGTGCACGCCAGTGTGCACTGGAGATCGGTCGACCGGGGCCGGTCGACCGTTTCAGAGAGCTTTGCTCTCGGGAATTATCGGTCGACCGGGCCGGTCGACCGACAGAGAGTTAACTCTCTTCTCCAGTTGCGCGGTCGACCGGGCCGGTCGACCGGAGGCTGCAACGGTCACATTTTTGACCGTTGCCGGTCGACCGGACCGGTCGACCGGTAGCTCTGACAGAGCCCAACGGTCAGATTTTTCTGGCCTCTATAAAAGGGGGTTTTGTCATTGTTTGAAGCTAAGATTTTGAGGACTTCTTGAGCCAGTTTTTCCAAGTGATTTCAGAAGTTTTCTCCACAAAATAGAGTGCCAATATTTCCTATCAAAAGGGATTTTATCAAGAGAGTGTTTATTGTGATTTCTTGAGTTTTCCATCAAAAGTTCTTTCCTTGATATCTCACACTACACTTGAGCATCCATTGAGCTATTCATCCTATAGGAGAGTTGTAGTGAGAGTTTGTAATTGGTGATCAAGTGTTTAGATCACCAAGAGATCATTTCTTGTTCTTTGAGAAGGCGGACGGTTGTGTTCGCGGTTTGTTTCGGGTCCTAGTGAGGACTTGGTGTTGTTGGGTCCTAGTGAGGACTTGTAGCTTGAGGTGCGGCCTCGACGAGCCGGTGGGCTTGTGGTGTGTAAGGGACTTGGGAGTCCGAGGGCTTGTAGGTGTTGCGGCACCAAGGAGAGATCCGGTTGGATCGTGCATAGTGAAAATCCTTCGTGTGTCGAAGGCGGGGATGTAGAGCAAGTGTGCTCGAACCTCGAAACAAACCCTTTGTGTTTGCGATTGCTCACTCTTGCTCTCTTTCTCTTTTTGACTCTTTTATATCTTGCATTACTTTCATTGTCTTTACTTTACATGCTTGATATACCCTTGTGCTTAAATTGCTATACTTGCTTGGGATTGTTGTTAACACTAGTATTCAACCAAGAGAGCCAACGCGGCACCTCAACCCATTCAAGGGGAATCTAGAGGAGCTTGTCCAGAGCCTCGCAAGGGGAATTCGGCAACACTCTTGTGTTATACATAAGTGTTTAATTAAAAGAAATTTTATTTGGTCATCTTAGTTTTAATTCCGCATTATTTGTTCATAAGTGACCATTAGATTAGCCATCACCTATTCACCCCCCCTCTAGGTGATCTTACAATTGGTATCAGAGCCAAGTGCTCTTGATATTAGGTCTAACAACCTAGAGTTAAAGATCCTCATTTTAGGCTAATCACAAGATTTGTACACACACAATGGACTTCATGTCACCACCCACCTTTGACATTCTTAACATCCAAATTTGGAAGGTTAAGATGTCTTTGTTCCTCAAAGGACTTGGCCTTAGTGTATATCTTGCCACAACTAATAAAGAATATTGCTTAAATGGTAAGAACATTGAGGCTAATGCAAAAGCCCTTCATGCTATTAAGTCAACCCTAAATGATGACTATTTATCTAGGGTTTCTAACATTGAATCGGCTTTTGTAGTATGGAACACCCTCATCTCCCTTGGCGAGAAAGATCTATACTATGCGGGGAGCGATTCGGATGTTGGAAGCGACACCTCCAACAAGTGCTACATGGTCCAAGGGGATAACCCCCTTGAGGTAACTTCCGAATCCGAGGATGAGATGCTACTATGTCATATGATGAGCTAAATTCATTTTGCCAATTATTGCTTGAGAGATATGACATAATTAAAAAGGAAAATAAAAATTTGAAAAAGGATATTGCTTGCATGCATGTAGAACATGACTCTTTTAGAGATAACATTGCATGTTTGGAAAAAGATAACAAGAATTTGAAAAAGAACATTGATTGCATGCATGTAGAAAATGATTCTTGTAGAAATAAACTTGCATGTTTAGAAAAAGAAAATAAAGTTTTGAAAAATGAGAATGTTTCCTTATTTTCAAAATTAAATGATTTATGTGAAGGGAACACTATTTTGAAGGATAAGATTGATTTGGTGGAAAAACAAAGGAAATCGTTTTTCAAGAAAATAAATCTTTAAAAAGAAAATTTGTTGAAAAAGAAAAGGATAATGTTTTTCAAAAGAAAAAGAAAAATGATTCTTTATCTCACCATGCTTTACATGCCACAACTAATGAGATTAAGAATTTGAAAAATAAGATAGAAAATTTGAGCTCTAATTTGAGCACATGTGCATTCAATCATTCTAAGTTGGAATCTTTGTTTCAAAAGAAACAAGTTCCCCATGCTCATGCACATACACATCATGCTCATGCTTATGTTGCACATCACGATCACAATCACACTCATAAGCATCATGATAGGGTGTACACTTGTACACATTGTGGTCGCAAAGGCCATTTAGCAAAATATTGTTTTGATAAGAAGCATAACTTATATTTTGCTATGTCTAAAGGATTTTGGGTTCCTTATAATAAAGCTAACCCAAAGGACCCAAGAAAATATGGGTACCAAAACCCCCACCTTTTGCTTGTGATGTAGGTGAGGGCTCTCTCAAAACGTGAGAGGGATGGTACCTTGGTAGTGGATGCACTTGGACATGATGGACATACTTTTGGGTTGCATCGCTATCAAGGAACTTTGGTGGATCAACCACCATGCTAGGAGCTTTGGAGTTGGTAACGATTTCTAAACTCTTATTTCATTTATGTACATGCTTGTTCATTCATAATATTCATAGCATGTTCATATTTTAAGATATTTTTGGTGTTTCATGTGGTATATACTAGTTTAAGTGTAGTTTCTATCAAAACTTGCATTTATACATATATGTATAGTGAACTACAATTGACTCATACATATTTGAACTTCATGCTCATTTGTATCCACTATATGCATGTGTATAGGCTAGTTTTGATGATTCGGTCATTTATACTTGTTATGCCTATCTTGATTTTACTTCATGTATATGTGTGTTTATTTCAAATCTAATAAATATACATGTATACCCTTGAGTCATTTGCCTTCATGCAATATATATTGGACTCTTTTAGATTTGGGATATGTATGCATATTGTTAGAATTGGATAAATCATACATATACCATGAAGATTAGTATTTTAAATAAATAATAAAAAATTGATGATTTTTCATGTTTTTGATTTGTATTAAAGATTAAAACATGTGTAAAACAAAATGTGATTTATGATCTTTTTGAGCTTGAATGACTACTTTCATGAAAATGCTATTTACATAACCTTTGAACACTCATCTTTTATTCAAAAATATATTTATGAGCTTTATGGACTATGAGTGCTTGGATTTTTATGTACTTAGTCTCATTCATGAAAAACATATGATTTGACATATTTGAAGGATCTTTAACTAGTTTTCAAAAATAATTTATACTAGTTATGTATTCTTCAAATAGTTTTGAGATTGTCACATGATTCATTTTTCTTAAAATTTAATGCTTCATGATTTGAATATTAGTTTATATGTTAGTTTTTGTCAACACTAGGATTTATACTTGAACATATCATGGGCCTCAAAAAGATCTATTAGTAAGTGTGCTTAAATGCTTATTTGAACCCTTGAAATGTACTTGTATTGCTTAGTTTTGATGATTCATACATATTTAAACTTATGTTCTCCTTTTGGATTTGATTTATGATCATGTGCCTTTTATTTCATGTATATGTGTATTTTGCCAAACCTTAAAATATACATGTATAACTCTTGAGTCTTTTGCCTTCAATGCAAATCCATTCATATAGACTCACTTGAGTTTAAGAGATATGTATGTATGTTTCATGTATTGTCAAAACATACATATATCTTGACATATAGATTTTGTTTTTAATGATTTAATAAAAAAATGTGTGAGATGATTTTGATGTTTATGATTTTCTAAGGAATATTGTACCTTATTGCCATTTTCATGATGCCATGTTTCACATAACATTAGTGCACTCACTTCTTTTGAAACTATTTGGACTTTATAGATTAGAGTGTTTGAGTGTTTTGTGTTTCATTGCTATTTCATGAAAATCCTTAGATTTATTCCTTGATAGAAGGATTTCGTACTAGTTGTTAAACACTCTCATTTAACTAGTTCGAATTCTTCATGTGTTGTTAATGCTAAGCTTAATTCAAATCTTATTTTTCAAGCTTATGCATTAGATTTTAAAATGGTATCAATATTTTTTTTTATTTGATATCAAAGAGAAAATTCAAAATTTGTTTTGATAAAATAAAATTAATGATTTTGTTTTGATGAGAAAAATTCAAAATTTTTGATTTGTATTGCCCCTCCTAGACTTCTTTATTTTTGACATAAAGGGGGAGAAAATTTGTTGATTTGATTTTACTTTGAACCCTTTGTTGATGATTAACAAAAAGGGGAGAAGTATTTGTGTTTTTGTTTTGATATATATGCATGATTTCCTTGCTTAAGGGGGAGAAGTATTTGTCCTTCTTACTTAAGGGGAATTAAGATTTGTATTTATGCATATGTGTTTTGATTTATGCAAATAGGAGTAAAAAGATTTTGATTTATGCTTGTTGCATCTCCATATTTGCATCCATATTCATGTGCTTCATGATCATATTTATTATTTATTTTGTATGCATGAGTTAAGGGGGAGCTTCTATGAAGCTTTACTTTAATCCATGCATATATAACTTCATGAGTTTTGTCATCATCAAAAAGGGGGAGATTGTTGGCCCAAAGGCCTATCACTCTAGTTTTGATGATGATCAACTCATGTAGTTATATTTGCTAATGATCTTGTTTAATTAGTGACAGATTCTTTATCAAGATCTTAGTAGGTGCAAAGCTCAACAAAGGATTAAATGTCAAGTTGGAAGCTAGCACTGGTCGATTCACGAGCCTATGCATCAAGACCACATCTAGAGATGAGCTCGGTGGATTGCATGTGGACCAAGTCAAGAAGATGAGAAGACTTCAAGGGAAGACTTCAAGAAGATGAAGACTTGTGTCTAGGTATAAGATTTTGTTTTTGTTTTAGAAAAAATGTAAAGGATAGATAGTTGGTGGATTGCTCAAGTCTATATCACACACACTCTTGATAGAACTCTTGATAGAATGATTTTCATAAAAGATTTTTCTAGTTAAGAAAAGATTTTTATTTGTGATAAAATACAATTTGGTTTTTGGTATTCATGTATACATATCTTATATCAAAAACCATGTTTAGAGCCTTATGTCAAAAACTAGATATTCATCTTATTTGTGTAGTGGATCATATCCATACACACTATGCTTTAAAAGTATATCTTGTTTTTGTATTTGATGAGATTTTCCTTATGACAAAATATCTACTTTGGGTTTTGGTAATTTCTTATATACATATCTTTTAACCAAAACAAGTTTAGTGCTTTATGTCAAAAACTAGATATTTTATCTTGATTGTGTGGTGGATCATATCCATACACACTTTGCTTTATAAGTTCAAAATATCTTATTTTTGTATTTTGTGAAGTTATGGAAAAACAAGTTTTAGAAAAACATATTTTTAGAAAAAACAGTTTTTATTTTGATTGAAACTATTTTTCTGGATTTACTGTGAATTTCTGGGATTTTATTAAGCCAAAAGACCAATCCTCAATCCCTATTTTCTGGTTCTGCCAGTTCTGATTTTTCAGAACTGACAGAGGCCGGTCGACCGGGTCGGTCGACCGGACGTGCACGACGTGCACGCCAGTGTGCACTGGAGATCGGTCGACCGGGCCGGTCGACCGTTTCAGAGAGCTTTGCTCTCGGGAATTATCGGTCGACCGGGCCGGTCGACCGACAGAGAGTTAACTCTCTTCTCCAGTTGCGCGGTCGACCGGGCCGGTCGACCGGAGGCTGCAACGGTCACATTTTTGACCGTTGCCGGTCGACCGGACCGGTCGACCGGTAGCTCTGACAGAGCCCAACGGTCAGATTTTTCTGGCCTCTATAAAAGGGGGTTTTGTCATTGTTTGAAGCTAAGATTTTGAGGACTTCTTGAGCCAGTTTTTCCAAGTGATTTCAGAAGTTTTCTCCACAAAATAGAGTGCCAATATTTCCTATCAAAAGGGATTTTATCAAGAGAGTGTTTATTGTGATTTCTTGAGTTTTCCATCAAAAGTTCTTTCCTTGATATCTCACACTACACTTGAGCATCCATTGAGCTATTCATCCTATAGGAGAGTTGTAGTGAGAGTTTGTAATTGGTGATCAAGTGTTTAGATCACCAAGAGATCATTTCTTGTTCTTTGAGAAGGCGGACGGTTGTGTTCGCGGTTTGTTTCGGGTCCTAGTGAGGACTTGGTGTTGTTGGGTCCTAGTGAGGACTTGTAGCTTGAGGTGCGGCCTCGACGAGCCGGTGGGCTTGTGGTGTGTAAGGGACTTGGGAGTCCGAGGGCTTGTAGGTGTTGCGGCACCAAGGAGAGATCCGGTTGGATCGTGCATAGTGGAAATCCTTCGTGTGTCGAAGGCGAGGATGTAGAGCAAGTGTGCTCGAACCTCGAAACAAACCCTTTGTGTTTGCGATTGCTCACTCTTGCTCTCTTTCTCTTTTTGTCTCTTTTATATCTTGCATTACTTTCATTGTCTTTACTTTACATGCTTGATATACCCTTGTGCTTAAATTACTATACTTGCTTGGGATTGTTGTTAACACTAGTATTCAACCAAGAGAGCCAACGCGGCACCTCAACCCATTCAAGGGGAATCTAGAGGAGCTTGTCCAGAGCCTCGCAAGGGGAATTCGGCAACACTCTTGTGTTATACATAAGTGTTTAATTAAAAGAAGTTTTATTTGGTCATCTTAGTTTTAATTCCGCATTATTTGTTCATAAGTGACCATTAGATTAGCCATCACCTATTCACCCCCCCTCTAGGTGATCTTACATTTCCCAATTTTCTAAAAATTTGAACATGACTTGCAAAAGTGGAATGAGTCTTTGAACAAAGTAGGCCAGTAAAAACCCTTTTGTAAAACTTTCTCAGTAGTTTTGCGGGGACCAAAATGTCCGTCGCATGCAAGTTCATGTCAAAAGTTAAGCACACTCCTCTGTTCTTCCTCTGGTATGCATCGTCGAATAATCTGGTCGGGATAATATTTAAAACGATACGGTTCTTCCCAGAAGAAGTACTATACTTGGGCAAAGAAACGACACTGGTCTTGCTTTGTCCAGTCAGCGGTTAATTATCCATTGGCCAGATAATTGACTATGTTCGCATATCAGGGTTCCTTGAAAATGGTCAGGATGTGCTCGTCTGAAAAATCCTCATTGATCGGAGCTTGTATGAGAGGTGCGCTCGGAATTCATGATAGATGATCAGCGACCATATTTTCTATACCTCGTTTATCTCAAATTTCTAGGTCAAATTCTTGAAGCAGAGGGTTCCATCGAATTAATTGGGCTTTTGATTCCTTCTTGGTCATGAGGTATTTCAATGCCAAGTGATCCGTGAAAATCACCGTCTTCGATCCTAACAAGAAGGGCTGAAACTTTTCTAACTCAAAGACAATGGCTAAGAATTCTTTCTTGGTTGTTGTATAATTCTGTTGGGCGTCATTCAAGGTCCTATTCAAATAGTAAATCACGTGATGCCTATTGTCGATGCGCTTTCCTACAACAGCGCCGATAGCAAAATTAGAGGCATCACACATGATTTCAAATGATTGTGCCCAATCTAGAGCGGAAATAATAGGCACAGATACAAGGTCTTGCTTAAGCTTCTCCCATAACTTGAAACATTTATCATTAAAATCAAAGGACATGTCCTTTGCGAGCAGGTTGGTTAAGGGCCTAGCGATTTTGCTAAAATTTTTAATGAACCATCGGTAGAACCCAACATGCTCTAGAAAGGATCTGATATCCTTGATGCTTTTTGGTGGTGGAAGCTTAGCAATCACTTCTACTTTTGCCTTGTCCACTTCAATTCCTCTCCTAGAAATCTCATGGCCTAAGGCAATCCCCTGTCTCACCATGAAGTGACATTTCTCTCAGTTCAGACTTAGATTCTTCTCCTTGCATCTTTGCAGAATTAACTCTAGATGATGAAGATATTAATCAAATGAATCTCTGTAAATGGAGAATTCATCCACAAAAATCTCAAGAAAATGTTCCACCATGTCGGAGAATAAACTAAGCATGCACCGTTGGAATGTCGCGAGAGCATTACACAATCCAAAGGGCATGCGTCGGTAGGCGAAGGTGCCAAATGGACAGGTGACTAGTCTTCTCCTGATCTTTCGCAACAATGGGGATCTAATTGTATCCCGAGTACCCATCTAGGAAATAATAGTGCTCATGTCTAGCCAGTCGTTCAAGCATTTGGTCGATGAAGGGTAGCGTGAAGTGGTCTTTACGAGTGGCCGCATTCAACTTTCTATAGTCAATACAAATACGAATTTTAGTAGGCAGTCTTGTTTGTACCAACTCTTTCTGCTCATTCTCAACCACCATAAAACCAGCTTTCTTGGGGACCGCATGAACCGAGCTAACCCATTGACCATCAGAAATGGGATAAATGATCCCATTGTCTAATAGTTTCAAAATTTCTATTTTTACAGCCTCTTGCATGAGTGGGTTAAGCCTGCGCTAGGGGTCCCTCCTATGAACCGCTTCATCAGTTAAGTGAATACGATTTTGAACTATTGCTGGACTAATCCCATTGATATCTTTCATTGTCCATCCAAGTGCTTCCCTATGTCTCTTCAAAATAGACATCAAGTTGTTCTCTTGTTGCTCAGTCAGGTGGGATGCTATTATGACTTGCAGGGTTTCTCTTTCACCCAAGTAGGCGTACTTGAGGTGTCCGGGAAAGGCTTTTAGTTCTAGGGAAGGTATTGATTCATTGGGGGTGATATCTTGAGTTTCGGTCCTGGGATAAGGTACACTTTGGCTTGATGCCCAGTCCACTGCCGAATCTACGATCTGGTCTAGATTGAAATCCTCAGACTCCAGATCAAACTTACTCTCTGTTTCCATCTCTATGCTTTCTTTATGCTCACTGATAAAATTTTCAATTGAATTGACCTCAAAAGTCTGATCATTTATATCCCTAGGTTGTCTTCCAAGATTGAAGACGTTGACGTCCTTCGTCATGTCTCCAAAGATTAATCACATGGATCTATTCCTACAGTTGATTATGGCATTGGCTGTAGTAAGGAATGGGCTCCCTAAGATGATCGGGTTTGAGACCGCGGATTTGACACAGGTTGGGTCTCAAGTACAATGTTAACAAGGTAGATGAAATCCCCGACCCAGATAAGGACATATGTGATTTTCTCCTTCGAGATTTTCACAGATCGGTCAGCTAACTGAATGGTGACTTGAGTTGGACTCAGCTCGCCTAACCCAAGTTGCTGGTATACTGAGAGGGGTAGCAAGTTGATATTTGCTCCCAGATCAAGAATGCTCTGCTAATTTCTTTTTGTCCTATGGTGCAGCAAATTGTGGGACATCCGTGAACTTTGTATTTCACCAAAATGGGACCAGACAGAATTTCACTTATGTTGGTTGCTAAGAACATTTTCATGGGCACATTTGTCTTTCTCTTCTTTGTACACATATCCTTAAGAAATTTGACATAGGTTGGGACTTGTTGGATAGCATCAAGAAGAGGCACATTCAGTTTGACCTGATTAAACATCTCAAGTATTTTCTCCATGTGCATTTTCTTATTATTGTTCTTAAGCCTATTGAGGAATGGTGCTACAGGCTTATGAACTTATTCAGCTGTTGTGTCCTCGTCAGACATTTTGGGAGCAGAATGGGAGGAGCTAGCAGATGTAGGAGCAGGAGCAGGATCAATGTGAGTGGGATTTTTTCTGCTGGTAGACCTGAATGTCCACCTTCTTTCCAGATCGAAGTGTGTGAACAGCATTGCACTGGTTGATCGACGGATCTTGAATTTTATACTCTTGATTGGAGTTCTTAGGGTTAACTAGCGGCTGACTAGGTAAATTACCCTTTGGTCTTTCACTTAGAGAGCTAGTTAACTGACTCATCTGCATTTCCAATCTCGATAAAGCCTGTGAATGGTTGCTCAGTGTTTGTCCCTGATTTGTATGAAGACGGTTTGGGACTTAATAAAAGCTTCCATGCCCTCCTCCAATTTACTGAATTTCTTCTCAATTGGTGAACTTTGGTAGGAGGAAGATGGAGCTTAACTGAGAAAATTCATTGGATGATTGGGATAGTGAAGATAATTGGGGAAATTTGGCCTGGGAGAATTGTTCTCGGCCCAAGAGAAATTTGGGTGATTTCTCCAACATGGATTGTACGTTTACGAGTAAGGATTATGCAGCGGCCATGAGTAGGCCGCTTCATGTGTTTCAACGTCACTTAGTGAGTCTGGAAAACATGGCACTCTTCAAAAACATAGTTCGGTGCCTGACAGTATGAACAACATAGATTGTGAATTGGTGGTGGGTTGATTTGGTTGATATTGGCTGATTCTTTTATTTCTAGAGCCTCTATTCTCCTCATCAGGGTAAAAATTTTAGCTTCTGCAGCTATGGATGATTTTAAGGATAGGAGCCCTCCTTTCGAAGCTATGGACTGTGAATTCCTTAGTTTTCCTGAGGTTGGCTCCTGTTGCAGGGTTTTCTCAGCTAAATCCTCAAACAAATCTCAACCCTGATTTTTATCCTTTTGCAAGAACCCTCCTGACACATGGTTTCTAACAAGGTTTTCATTTGATAATCCAAACTATCATAGAGAATCTGGAACTGACGCCATTCCTCTACACCGTGATGAGGGCACTGAGCTAGGAGATCTTTGAATCGCTCAAAGTATCTCCAAAATGGTCACTCTATTCTTGCCTGAACTGCATGATATTCTTTCTAATGAGGGTAGCTTTGTGGATTGGATAAAATTTCTTCAAGAAGACCTTGATAAAATCATCCCACGTTGTAACTGAATTTATCGCCAAACTGTACAATCATTTTTTAGCTAGGTCCTTTAGGGAAAAGGGATGAAACGTAACCTAACGGCATCATCTTCTAGCTGGGGAATGCGTATCATGAGGCATACTTCTTCAAATTCCCTAACAAAGAAGTATGTGTCCTCCAATTCTAAACCATGAAATTTTGGAAGAGTGTTGATGAATTGAGACTTTAATTCAAAGTTATTTCCATTCGCCTCAGGCAATTATACAAGATGGCAATGAGGTTCTGATCGGGTAAAATCTATCCTGTAGCGACGCCATCATCGGTTTTGGATGCAAAGGTAGAGAAGTTTTCTGGTTAATCTGAAAGTTACAGAATCTCTCACCACTCTTGCATGCAGCATACCACAAACAGCGTATAGACAACAAACAATCAAAAAGAATAAAAAACAAATAAAGAAAGAGAAACAACCATCAAGCCTTAGTCTAAGGTACCTGGACCTAGACGACTCCTAACTGGACGATTCTCCGGGGGAGGTTGTTGCAGGAACTCAACTACAAGCTAATCGGTCAGGAAAGGGCAAAACTCGGTGGGAGGTATCCGGGCGTGAGACACCGGCCTTAATTACGCTAAATCACGGAGCTTTCGAGGGTTTACCTCTCAATCCACTTTCCTTAGACACTGATTATGCAGGAGTATAATTCTTGCAATTTTCACCCTGAATTAATCTCTTAATGAGTCAGATGTCCCTAGGGCCAACATCTATCAATTTTTAGTTAAGGCTTGGGTTGTGTGACTGCACTTGGAGATGGTTTTGGCTAAGAAAGGGTGATGAAATCTCCACCTTATCTTATTTATTTGGGTTTTTCCCTTAAAGTCAATTGTGCAAGTGTACAGTTTATTCACAACAAAATAACATTCAAAGCGATAAATCACTCCAAAATGTTGGTCCTATTCTGTTTGAATGCAACATACCTTTTCTCCAGCACTCTCAACAGAAACTGAAATGAATAAAATAGACACGTACCCTAAATGTAAGAGTCTAATTCGATTTTCAATTTAGCAACACATGGATTTCTGTTAAATTATTACAAGTGTAAAGGTGAAGCATACAGATGAACTAAAAATTTAAGAAAGTAATTTGAGCGATTTTTGGTAACCCTACAGAAGAGCTTTTGTTAGTACTTCAATCGGATAAATTCGCTTTTACACGAATTTTTCGAGGGCAAATGAATTCCTCGTGCAATGGTCTTCGGCCACCAATCTTGCTTCTCGTAGTAGTTAGCTCCTTGGTACTTCTCCTGCAAACAATAACAAAGAAAAATCTTTAGTATTGAACAATAAAGCCGTTCCCTTCCCGGCAACGATGCCAAAATTTGATCGACAAAAAGCATGCACAACAATAAGTAAAGGAATGTGGGTTGATGTTACTGCTTTTACGATTCTTTCGTACTAGTAAAGTGGCTATACGGGTCGTATCCACGAGGAGGGAGAGCGATGAAAGCTTGATGCGGCTTCTTTGTTCAAGAAAAGAGAAAGTTCTTTGTTTCAAATAAAGAATTTGAAAATAAAAACAAGTTGATTTTAAGAATTGTTTAGAATGGTTTGGTGGTTTGTAAAAGTGATTTTCTAGATGGTAAAAATGCATGGCTAACTTTCTACTAAGTATTCCCACTAATTCCTAACTTCTTGAAGATGTAGCCTCACGATGGATCATAGGCAAGCATAACCTTTGTGCATAGGAACTATTCACGTTGGGACCGAATGAAAGTCCTTCCTTTAACTTAGCTTCACACGACAAAACTTGGACATTCCCTTATAAAGATCCAATAGAAGGCGAGAATAAAGGAAGAAATAAGTGCACTAATAGTATCAGCAAAGTTAAAAGGAAAATCTCTACTTACAAAGACAAGCAAAGTTTATAGATCATCAAAAACCCATTAAGCATGAAATATAAGAGAGCTAATACTTGTAAGTAAGTTAGAGTTATAACCCTCGTCTTAAGATGTCATTGCTCTTGTTTGTACAAGGTTTGTTTGACACTATTGACTCATTTGGGTTATCAATCAAGTTATTAGAGATTAGTGGATTAGTAGTTAGTTAGCCATGGTAGTAAAACAATAAAATAGAAGAAGTAAAGAGAAAGAGTAACACACTAAAACAAAGAGGTAGAAATAAATGAAACACTAAGTAAATAAAAAGAAGAAAGAGAAGTAATTACCTGTATAAGCTTGTCACCTCCAAATACAACTTTTATACACACTCTCTCTCTTTCACTCTAATGGGTAAACTAAAACTAGAAGAAGAAACAAACAAACAACTACAATTCCTAGAAACAAAATAACAACTGCTCTTCAAACTCTGAATATCACCTCTTCAGAACCCCAGGGGGGTATTTATAGGCACCAGGGAAAAGGGCCAGGGGGACAACCCCTAGCCCAAAGTACGAGCGCGGTCGCGCCCGTATGGCTGCGGAAACGCGAACATAGCCGCGTTTCCGCGGCTATACCAAGGCGGTGTGCGTAGTGCCGCCTGCTGTGTCTGGTCAAGTTTGTCCCCTATCAGATGTGATCTCTGGCATTCTGATTTGAGTCCCCAGGTCTAACAGAATCTCCTTCTAGAGTCAATGACTACTTTGTAGGCCTTTAATCACTCATTAAATGGTGATTTTAGGGTCTTCTT
Organism: Agave tequilana; assembly: GCA_038442645.1. NCBI lineage: Eukaryota > Viridiplantae > Streptophyta > Magnoliopsida > Asparagales > Asparagaceae > Agave > Agave tequilana. Next base: position 103,412 of record JAVJIF010007791.1, on the reverse strand, counting down.
CTCCACAGCATACCATGGACCTAGAATCACACAAGCAAACCATTATTAGTAGTATTTTATATAAGATAATTGTGTAGATGTGGTAAAAATTATGCAATATTAGGGACTAATCACAGGCACCTGTAGACTTTCTGGCCACTCATCCGGTTCCGAAAAGCTCAAAACTTCATGAAGATATTTCATATAAGATTTTCGAATCTAATATGATTTCGGAGGATGAAGTATGGCAGATGTTCTATGATGGAGCATCAAGAACAGGCCCTAAAAGCAAGATAACTGCTAGTGTGGGGGTGTTATTTCTCTCACCACAAAATCATGTCCTTCCTCGGGCGTTTTTCATTGACGGAACCTTGTTCTAATAATGTGGCAAAATATAATGCTCTACTCATCGGCCTTCAGCTCGCCTATGAAATGGGGGTACGCTATCTCGAAGCTTATGATGATTCAAAAATGATTGTCAATCAGGTTAAAGGTGAATACGAAGTTCAGCACGAGGACTTGATACCTTATCACCATAAAGTCATCGAAATGGCTAATTCATTCGATGACTTTTACATCGGTCATGTGTCTCGCTTCCAAAACACTAAGGTAGATGTTTTGGCTGCGCTAGCAGCGACATTGGCCTTACCAATCGACATAACATATTATCTTACAGTGGCTACTAGACACCTTGTTTGTCCTAAACATGTGTTAAAAACTAATGAAGTCTATGTAACTTCAATAGATTTCGAACCAAGAGATTGGCAATTTTCTTTCATTGACTATGCTTTACACGACATATTACCAGATGATCCTAAAGAAGTAGCTTCTATTTGACGAAGGTCTCTCCGCTTCTACTATGATCCGATAGTAAAGATATTCTACTGCCGCTCATATGACGGTATCTTGCTCCGTGCCTCTCTAAGTCGGAAGCACAAGAAGTGCTTAAAAAGGCACACGATGGTATATGCGGAGCTCATCAACCAGGTCCGAAACTCAAGGATCGATTGCACATACTCGGTTATTATTGGCCAACCATGATAGCTGATGCCATTAAGTATGCACAAAGGTGTAAATCCTGTCAAATTCATGCAGACTTTATACATCAACCTCTAGAGCTACTTCACCCGACTGTAGCTTCGTGGCCATTTGAGGCATGGGGAATCGATATCGTAGGGCCTATCAGCCCCTCATCAACAAAAGATCATCAGTTTATCTTAGCAATACCAATTATTTCTCAAAATGGGCAGAGACTATACCACTTATTGAAGTTAAAACTTCCAACATGGTCAATTTTATCAAACACCATGTCACGGTTTGGTGTCCCCAGGTGGATTATTCATAATAATGGTCCCCAATTTGCAAGCCAAGTATTCTATTAGTTCTACAATAAGTACCGAATTCAGAATGTAGCGTCAACCGCTTATAACCCTGCTGCTAATGGTTTGACAGAAGCATTCAACAAGACAATTATCAGGTTACTCAAGAAATTCATTTCGTCCAGTAAATGAGATTGGAATGAGAAGCTCGGTGAATGTCTTTAGGCTTATGGAACTATGGTCTGAGCCCCAACAGGCAATATACCTTTTCTCTGGTATACAGGTGCGAAGCAATCATATCGCTAGAGATCGAGATGCCGTCAATACGAGTTGCGTTAGCAACCAAGATGACTAAAGAAGACAATGATCAGTTACGTCTTCAAGAACTTGAAGCTCTAGATGAGAAATGACTACAAGCCCAACAACACATTGAGTTGTACCAAGCTCGAATCTCAAAAGCCTTTAATAAAAAGAAGTTTTGATTTTAGCCGCCAGATGACGCATGGTCATGACGCACAAAACCAGAGGCAAATTTCAGCCCAAATGGGAAGGACCATTCATAATAGAAACAGTCTACTTAAATGGAGCATGCCGCCTTATAACCCCAGACGGTGACACACTCATGATGCCGATCAATGGTAGATTCTTGAAGAAGTGTTATCCTTTATAGAAGTTGTCCTATGAACAGATCACATCGTTGTTGATCAGTGTCGAGCCGATCGAACACTGGTTACACAGCATTATGCATGATGTAAACATCAAAGAAGAAACAAAGAATGAAACGACGATTTTAGCCTTGTTACTCTTCTCTAATTCACTGTCGATCAGTGTCGAGCCGATCGAAACTGGTTACATTGAAGAAGAAACCAAGCGTGAAAGTTCGTTTTAGCCTTGTCACTCTTCTCTAATCACTGTCGATCAGTGTCGAGCCGATCGAACACTAGTTACATTAAAGAAGAAATAAAGCGTGAAACTTCAATTTTAGCCTTGTCACTCTTCTCTAATTCACTGTCAATCAATGTCGAGCCGATCGAACACTGGTTGCATTGAAGAAGAAACAAAGCGTGAAACTTTGATTTTAGCATTGTCACTCTTCTCTAGTTCACCTATGAACTCGTCAGAAGCTGTCCTATGATCATCGACGCTGAACCGATCAAACATTGGTAACATTATGATGCATGATGTCAATATTAAAGCAATGATAGTTTAAAACTTTAGTTTTTAGCCTTGTCACTTTTCTCATGATCAAGCTAATAGTATATCTCTGATCGAAGCTTCACCCTGATCAATAAAATGGATTAGGGTTTGGGATTCAAGATGTCTGGAAGAGCGTCAAATAAAAGCTTTCTCATTCAATGGATCACATCATGGTCGATCGATGCCGAGCTAACCGAACATAGGTAACATTATGATGCATGATGTAAACATCGAAGAGACATAGGCAAAATGTCAAGTTTTTAGCCTTGTCACTCTTCTCTAGTATATAAACATGCACCTATCTTCACTTAGAAGAATAGGTCATATTTTGAAGTCAAGCATGCCTAAGTAACAGTTTAAGGTGCTCTTCTTTATAATCAGAAGGATAGCTTATCTAGCCTGACTTTTCTATATGTAGTGATGGCATACTCCCTGCCTGTTCAATCGACTGAAGCTCGACCCAACGACAAAGGGTCCGAACAATCAGATGGAAGATCAAGTGAGTTTATCTGATGACTTATCAAGCCAAACTCATTGAAGAAGGTTCATGACGCAACCTTCTGCCGAACCTTTCCACTATTTTCATGTTCATCTTAAAATGTGGCAACAAATAAGGATCGAAGGGGACTCCATGAAGAGGCCAATCTCCAGACAAAGCCCCCGCGGAACTTTTGTTTACCTCTGTGGCCCCCAGCTTATATGCAAGAAGCACAGTACACTTCTGACAGCTAAGGATAGAGGAGAATGTTGGCTTTAAGTCCAACATAAGTCTCGATAACTCATCATGCTGAGGGAAATAGCATGGCTAGCCCAACTTAAACGGTAGTTGGTAAAGGTATATCAAATTCGTTGACAGCTGAGGATTGCTAAAATCCAGAGGGATCTAATCCCATTTGATTGATCTCCAACATCGCTTATCAATTCCGTCCATGAATGGTAGAACCACATAAAATAATATTCATTTCCCTTGTAAAATGAATCACGAGTCAAACCTATCATGTTAACAATAAATCTCTGGTAGTGAGACTCTAACAGATTCCCTGGCAAATAAAATCAATATCCCCAACAGATCAAAACTCCACGTACCATTCTCTTAATAGAATGACAGGTGCATTTAAATTGTTGTTATGTTCAAACACCTTTGACAAGCTACTTTAAAAATTTCCTTCTAAATCCCCACGGAGCTCTTTTTGTTACGTTCATAATTACCTCTGACATTGAATCTTTTATGGGAATTCAGTTGCTAACTCCCAGCGAGTTTTTGATAGACTCTACTCAAAGTCCACTATTTTCCTTTCAAGTCCCAGTGGACTCTCTTGGTTATCACATTAACAATATACCTATGACAATTTCTTTCAAATTACATCTGAAGGAAGTATCAATTTCTCAACGAATTTTGTGAGCAAATCCTATTTTCCCCAGTAAAATTCTTTCTTTTTATCGTCATGTCTAGTTTGTCACCTCTGAATGGTAAAAATCTCGAGCTTGGTGATTTCTCAATCGGTTACGTTCATGTTACCTCTAAACTGACAGATAACCAAGTCTCATCTTCCTGTTCGGTAAGGACTACCTGTTGACACTCTAAAAAAGATAAGATTCCTAACTGGCCTGAACAATGTCTAACTTGTTGACAACTACAAAAGACAAGTGGTAGACAAGTTGACGACTAGTTTTTTACCCATCTCCGAGGGACAAATCAGCAATTTGGATTTTCCTGATCCAGTGAAGCAGACAGTGAGCCCAGATTGTCTTTGAAGAGACCTAAGCAGACCTAAGATACTAAGTTAGCTCAATACTTAGCATCGCATGAGCCCAGGGGATAGCCTCACCTGAGAAGCTAAGTTTGTCTGACTTCGCTTGGAGCTGTTCAAATCTCTATCAGAGAGATAACTTACAGCTTCGCCTGAAGTGCTCAGTTAACTCCGTAAAGAGTTAGCTTCGCTCGAAGCCACACGCAACCGCGCAGAAGGATGGTCGGTAGCTTCGCTACAGATGTTTATCCAGCTCCGCTGAAGAGCTTTCTTTTGATTTCGCCAGATGCTCCTTCCAGCTCCGCTGTAAGCTCGACGCGGCAGCTCCGCTGCGGGTTTGTTATGGTAAACTTTGACCAATTAAATCTCCAGATGAGATCAAATCAATTCAGGATCAAATCTAATCAAGATCAAATCTGAGATCAAATTGGGCAGTTGTTTACCATAATCCCTTGACTCTCCTAAAATAAGTAAGAAGATCAGGGGCTATCCTTTAATTATTTGGAAGAATCAAAACGGATCAGGAGATCGACACTACCTGTTATTCCTAGCTTCGCAGAAACTGATCCTCGCCTCGCGGCAAGGCTACTTTTCAGATTTAAACAGATTGACTCAATCTGTTTCTAGATTTTAAAGGGACAATTGTACCCCTGCTCTCCCTATAAATAGCCCACCAGGGGTATACGAACGAACACACAGAGAGAGAGAGGAGAGGTTGAAAGGAGGAGAGAGACGACTAAACAGAAATCTATTCTCTTGCTTCTAAGAATTCAGAGAACTACTTCTCTAATCAGGGTGCTAATACCCTAAGATCCTCCTCCCTCTCAGGAATTTCGGAACCAGGCGAGAAGGAATTCCCAAGCGGAGGCAGTTTGAGAAGTAACAAGAGGGTTCTACCAACCTTCTGTTCTCTGATTCCCTGAACCAGGCGAGAAGGGAATCCTGTCAGGCAGCAGACCGACCATCTGATCGATCGTATCGTCAAAGGGATAAAGTGGTCGCGCGCTGATCAGACTCCTATCGGCACACTTCTCCAGAATCTCAGAGGAGATTTACTTTTAATCTTTTTATTGCAAAAGAATTACTTGTAATTTAGCTCCTCGTTTTGTAAGTTTTCCCCTTTGCAAAATCAATGGAAAACACTACCCCTTTATCATTATGTCCAGTTCGCCACCTCTGAACTGCAGGGCTCTGAGTCTAGCCACTTCCAAACGATTATGTCCATATTACCTCTGAATCGACGGATGCCTAGATCTGTCCCTTTTATAGTACTCAAACTGTCAAGTCCAGTTTAACACCTCTGAACAGATGGGTCCATAACTTTTTTCTCCTTCCTCCATTAGGGTAGGGAGTTCTTGCTGTCATATTAACAGTAAACCTCTGAACAGCAAATGTAAGCCTGGGATTCCCTAATTGGACATGTCTAGTTAACCACCTCTGAACCAATGGGAGCCTAGATCCAATCCACCTTTGTAGTCCCTTGTGGACTAGCTGCTAAGTTAATACGACTACCTCTGACAGCGCATTCGAAGTTTAGTGTGTCTTAGTTTATCATGTTCAGTTTATCACCTCTGAATAGACGGGTCCCTAAAATCGGGTTCACCTCTATTTTGTCATCATGTCCAGATCATCACCTCTGAATGACAAATTTTTGACCAATTATATCCAGTTTTTCACCTTTAATGACAAACTCTAGACTTCATTTTCTAATTCAGGAGTAACTATCACGTTGTTGTGGTATCTAGTTCATCATAACCAATTTATAAATCCAATGGCTTTAATCTGTCATCTTAACAATAAACCTCTGAACAACAAGATCGTCAAATTCACTTTGTCCCATTTTTATCCGAATCGAGTAATTTCTCAAATTTATTGGTGATAATAACTAATTCTATTATGTTGTTAACCTCTGAAAAGAGTTAGTTAATATTCTTATGGTATAAGTTGAAAGACTATACCGTTATCTTCTTCTTTTGAGAGTTATAATTTAACTTGAAATTATCGTAAACTCAGAAGACAAAGCAAGCAAAAAATATAACAAAAGAGTCAAATAAAATTATTTTTATTGATTCAAAAGAAAAAAAAAAGATACATGGATTACAAGTTACGATGGTGCTTCGTAAGACTTGATCCGTTCTTCGAGGGTGACCAGCTTATTCTTCCTCTCTTCAAAAGCTCTGATAAATTCTTGCGATCTTAAGTCAGCTTCATTAAAGTTCACTGTCTAGGATAAACGAGCCTCAATTTCAATCAGAGTTCCTCTTCATGTTATCTCTTGCTGCAGGGCTTCATCGTTTTGGGCTTTGAGCTGCTCCAACCAAGCGATCTCCTCAAGATGCACCAGTTCAGCCTTGGATAGGAGAAGATTGACCCTCTTGATCAGCTCTTTGGACTTCTCAATGTTATCTTCAGCATCAAGAAGAGCGTTGTTGGAAGCATCAATGGCATCTCCAATTTCTATTTCCTTGTTGCCACGGACTTCAAATCTGAAGATACCGCCTCGGCTGCTTCGTGCTGCAAAGTGAGCTTCTCGCATTTGAGCCATGAGGTGCTCAAGCTCTTCATCAACTGAAGAATTCAAGTATGTACTGCTGAGGTGATGCCACTCACCCACGTCCTTCTCAAACTTCTCTACCAGAAGCTCCAATGTGGCAGCTTGGTCATCCCCTCCGAAGTCTCAGATGCTCTTAATATTTTGAGAGAGGACCACCTTTAGAGGTAAAAATGAGGTGGTCAAGCCCTTCAAAATTAAACCATTAGATCACTTCAGGCTCTTGTAGAAGCTGTCGACCATCTCTGCCACAAATTCCTTCTCAGCTTCAATTCTCCCGGTAACGAGTAGTCCCAGAAGATAGAATTTCCACTAGTTTCACCGTCATAATGGTAGAGGATAGTGGCAGAAGCACTGGTCATTGGTTGAAGAAGGACGAGTAATCCCGGTGGTCGAGGAGGAGTCTTCATTGATACTAGTACATCAGCCACGATAGAGGTAGGGCTGGTAACTACTCCAGGAAGAGCTAGCTCGATAACCAACATTGGAGATGTAGGGCTGGTGATTATCCTTATCCCAGTAGTTGCCAAGTCTGTGGCGTCAAGGACACCATGTCATCTCCCAACCGATTCAGCTGGAATGTGATTGGTCCCGTGGAAGGAAGAGCAGCCCTCATCTCCTCAGCCACTATAAACTCACCAGTAGGCTCCGGCTGATAAGACGGTAGGTCACGATACAAGACGTCTAACTCTGCGACATTCACAGTAGCTGAAGTACTTGTATCCCTCCTAACTCTCCAGGAAGGTTCGTTAGCTCCCTTGATGCTGACTCATCTAGAGGCGGAACACCTGCAAGAGTACTTTATAAAACAAGGATAAAAATATCAAGTAAAGCTTGCTTGCAAATGACTATAATATTACCAAGCGAAGATGAAGTCGTGGCAGACATCGTTCCAACCGCCTCATCGACAATGTCCCCGGGGCTCCTCGACGATGGTGCGACTCCAATAGGTTCCATAAAAGAAAACTTGACAGTGGAAGGAGAGGCACCAGAAGCGGTTGGGGAGAACTTCATCGGTCCTAGCAACTTCAGTAACTGGAGCAATGTTGGTTCTCCTTCACTAGTAACAGGCTCCGCGAACTGATTCCCGGATCCTGAAGCTGTCAGGCTTTCCTTCTCAGCACCGACACCAGAGGGACCGACATCGGTCGCATCACCCTCGGAATCCTCAGAAATAACGAAGTAGCTGGCTTCGTCGCCCTCCCGGTAGGTGAACAATAGATCATAATAATCCCTTTGTTCTCCTGCAGTTTTGGTTCCTGAATCACAAGTTAAACAAGTTAGCTGCATGAAAGAAGAGAAAATAAAAAAAATACATATGTATGTGTATATATATGTGCAAAAGAAATTGGTCTTACCCAAGCCTGGAATGGCTTTGTCAGTTGCCTGTTTCTGCGCTGATAGTTTGATAACTAACGAGGTAGGAGGAGGGTCAACTTCAGCCGACCCGCTCTCTGCAACAACAGGAGTATGGCGATGGGCTTCTTCACCATCCTCTTTCTGCGGGATCCACCTTTTCGCTTCCGCTTGAAGTGGACGTCGAGATCTTTTTCTTCCACCTCTTCACTTCCACTTCTTCCATGGGGGTCGTGCTTACCCTGAAATCACCTAGAGGGGGGTGAATAGGTGACTAGCTAATCTAATGATGAATTAATGCGGAATTAAAAATTATGCAAACTAAAAACTATTTAGCTAGACACAACAAGTATAACACAAGAGTGTAGCCGAATTCCTGGTGAAGGGCTCTGGACTATCTCCTCAAGATTCCTCTAGATAAGAGTTGAGATGCTGCTATGGCTCTCTGGGTGAATACAAGTGTGAGCAAACAATCCCCAAGCATATAACAATTAAGCACAAGTATATCAAGCAAGTAAAGATAAAAGCAATGTAAGCATGCAAGATATAAACACAAGAGAGAGATAGAGAGAGCAATCGCAAACATGAGAGATTTGTTTCGAGGTTCGAGCACCCTTGCTCTACGTCCCCGCCTCAACACTATGAAGGATTTCCACTATAAACGATCCCACCGGATCACTCAGTGCCGCAACACCTACAATGACTTCACACTAGAACTCCTTGGACACACTAGTGCCTCTCTTGTTCCTGCAAGAACTATACACCGCAAGCACACTAGCTTGTCGAGGCCGCACCTCTACACCGAGCTCTCACTAGAACTCGAAACAACGCGAACCCGCAAGTCCGCCTCCTCAAAACACAAAGAATGAACACTTGGTGATCTAAACACTTTGATTACCTAAAAACTCTCTCACAACAAAGATCCCTATAGGATTGATACAGCAATGGATAGCTCAAGTGTATGTGAGAAAACTAGGATTGATTTGGTGTTCAAAAAACTCAAGAAATCTCTTTACAAAACACTCTTGAAAAAACTCTCCTTTTGATATGGAAGTATTTGGCTCTAAAAAAGTGGAGATAAACACTTAGAAGTGTATGAAAAACTAGCTGAAAACCCACTTAAAATCTTGTAAAAATAGTCTAAGAGAAGCCTCTTTTATAACTTCAAAAATGTGGTCGTTGGAGGCCAACTCAGCAGCCTGGTCTGCTGTCGGTTGACCGGCCAACAGTCAGATTTCTGACCATTGTGCCAGCGGTCGACCGGCTGGTCTGTTTGCCCAAAGGCCCATCACTCTAGTTTTGATGATGTTCAACTCATGTAGTTATAGTACTAATGATCTTTTGTTTAATTAGTCTCAGAATGATCAAGATCTTAGTAGGTGTTTAGCTTCAATAAAGGATTTAAAGTCAAGTTTTGGAGCTAACACGGTTTGATTCAAGAGCTTATGCATCAAGACCACATCAAGTACTCAAGAGGAGTCTAGCTCGTTGGATCAAGTTTGGACAAGGTCAAGAGGAGAAGAAGACTTCAAGTGAAGACCTTCAAGATCAAGACTTGAGTCTAGGTTTGTTTTTATTAAGATTTTATTTTTAGATAAAATGTAAAGGATGGAATAGTTGGTGGATTGCTCAAGTATACCATATACACTCACACACAAGATTTAGATGTGTTTTCATAAAAGAGTTTTTATTTGAAAAAATACTGTTTTGGTTTTTGGAGTTTAATATATACATATGGTTTAACCAAAAACTATTTTAGATCTTAATGTCAAAAACATAGATATTTTATCATGTATGTATAGTGGATCATATCCATACACTCTATGCTTTAAAAGTGTTTAAAATATCTTGTTTTTGTATTTGGAGAAGTTTTGGAAAAATCAATTTGGAAAAAATACGGTTTTGTTTTATGACAAAATTTCTATGTTACAAAATAGTTCAAAATGTTTGTAACATGTCTTGATTTTACTCAAACATGTTTGTATATCAAAGTATAATACTGAAACTATTTTTGTAGAATTTTAGAGATTTTATGGGATTTTATTTAAGCTAAAAAGACAACCTTTTAGTCCCTATATATAGTTTCCGTCTGGCTTCTGCAAGTCGACGGGACCGGTCGACCGAGATAGGAGTCGGTCGACCGACGTGCATAAATGTGCACGCCAGTTCTGGCTGGAGGGCCGGTCGACCGACCCGGTCGACCGTAGGAGAGCTTCTGCTCTCTGGAAAGCCCCGGTCGACTGGGCCGGTCGACCGGCAGAGAGTGTCTGCTCTCTATTCCAGGCCTCGGTCGACCAGGCCAATCGACCGCTGGCCCAAAGGTCAGATTTTTGAACGTTGGCGGTCGACCGGGCCGGTCGACCGACAGCAGTCCAGAGCTGCTGACTGGACCCCAACGGCTAGTTTTCTTTGGCCCATAAAAGGGGGCTTTGTTGGACTGTTTTTAACAAGATTTTAAGTGGGTTTTTGCACCAGTTTTTCCTACTCTTTTAAGAGGTTTTCTCCACTTGTTTAAGAGCCAAAATACTTCCATTGAAAAGGAGAGTTTATCAAGAGTTTTCAAAAGTGATCCTTTGAGTTTTTTACCACCACATTCAATCCTAGTTTTCTCACAAATACTTGAGCTATCCATTGCTATATCTACTTATAGGAGTGCTATTGTGAGAGTAATTTTAGGTGATCAAAGTGTTGTGATCACCAAAGTTTTACTTTGTACTTTGAGGAGGCAGACTTGCGGGTTTGGGTGTTTCGAGTTCTTGTGTGAACTCTTTGTAGAGGTGCGGCCTCGGTGAGCTAGTGAGCTTGCGGTGTGTTCTTGCGGGAACGAGAGAGGGACTAGAGAGTCCAAAGAGCTTGCAGGTGTTGCGGCACCAAGTGATCCGGTGGGTTCGATTTTAGTGGAAATCCTTCATAGTGTTGAAGGCGAGGACGTAGAGCAAGTGTGCTCGAACCTCGAAACAAATCTCCCGTATTTGCGATTGCTCTCTATCTCTTACTTGTTTATATCTTGCATGCTTATAGTGCTTTCATCTTTATATGATTGAAATATATTTGTGCTCATATTGTTATATGCTTGGGGGTTGTTTGCTAACACTTGTATTCAATCAAGAGAGCCAACGCGGCACCTCAACTCTTATTTAGAGAAATCTTGAGGAGTTAGTCCAGAGCCCTTCACAGGGAATCCGGCTACACTCTTGTTTTATACTTGGTATTTAGTTTAAGAAGCTTTAGTTTGCATTAATAAGTTTTAATTCCGCATTATTGACCATTAGATTAGCTAGTCACCTATTCACCCCTCTCTAGGTGATTACAATTGGTATCAGAGCCACGTACTCTTGATTTAGGTCTTACAACCTAGAGTTAATGATCCTCATTTTATAGCTAATCACAATATTTGTATACACACTATGGATTTCATGTCACCTCCCACCTTGACATTCTTATTATCCAAACTTGAAAGGTTAAGATGTCTTATATCTCAAAGCCCTAGGTATTCATGTTTATTTTGCCACTACTAGAGATTCTTATTGTTTAAATGGCAAAAATATTGAGGCTAATGCAAAAGCTATCCATGCTTTGAAGAGTACCCTAAATGATGATTATTTATCTGGGGTTGCTAATCTTGATTCGGCTTTTGTAGTTTGGAACCATCATCTCCCTTGGCGAATAAGAACAATATTATGCGGGGAGCGACTCGGATGTTGAAAGTGACGCTTCTAATGTATGCTACATGGTCCAAAGGGGATAACCCCCTTGAGGTAAACACCGAATCCGAGCTAGAAGAGGAAGTTGATATGTCCTATAATGAACTTGCATCTTTTTGTCAACAACTCTTAGAAAAATATGACATGCTTAAAAAGGATAATAAGAAAATGAAAAATAAAATTGATTGCATGTTAAAAGAAAAGGATTCTTTTCAAACTAGATTTGAAAATATTTTAAAAGAAAATGAGTCTTTTAAAAATAAAATTGCATGCTTTAAAAATAAATTGCATGCTTTGAAAAAGATAATGAGTTTTGAAAAATGAGAATATTTCTTGCTTTCTAAATTAAATGACATGTGTGAAGGAAATAATGCTTTGAAAAATAAAATCATTTTGGTGGAAAAATAAAAAGAAGTTGCTTTGAATGAAAACAACTCTTTAAAAAGAAAAGTTATTTCAAAAGAAAAAAGAAAATGTTTCTAAAAAGAAAAAGAATAATGATTCTCAATCTTACCATGCTTTACATGCCACTATTAATAAAAATGAAGTTAAATTTTTGAAAAATAAAATAGATTGTTTAAGCTCAACTTTGAGCAAATGTGCATTTAACCATTCAAGATTGGAATCCTTGTTTCAAAAAAAACAAGCTCCACATATTCATGCACCTCACCCACAACATGCTTATGCACATTTTGCACGCCATGATCATTCTCATTCACATGTGCATAGCAGAGTGTACAAGTGTACACATTGTGGCCTCAAAGGCCATTTAGTAAAATTTTGTTAGATAAGATAAATGCTTTAAGTTTTGCTAATAAGAATGTTTGGGTTCCTTACAATGCTAACCCCCGAGGACCCAAAAGAAAATGGGTACCAAAATCCCCACCTTTTGTATTTGATGTAGGTGCGGGCTCTCACAAAACGTGAGAGGGATGGTACCTTGATGGTGGATGCACATGGACTTAATGGACACACGTTTGATGCACCGCTATCAAGGAGGTTTGGTGGGACAACCACCATGTTTTGGAGATTTAGAGTATAGTTCATGTGTAGGTAACTATCTCTAAAACTCCCAATTTATTTACATGCTTTTATAATTGATGATTTTTAGCATGTTTTAGTGTTTGTTAAAATATTCATGTTTTATGTTTTATACTTCATGTGGTAAATACTAGTTTAGATGTAGTTTTTGTCAAAACTTGGATATATATACTTGTACAAGTAGTGAGCAACATTTGATTCATATACGTTTGCACTTCAATGTTCATTTGTACTCACTATATGCACATGTATAGCCTAGTTTTGTGATTTCCTCATTTACACTTGTTTTGCCTATTTTCATGTTTTACTTCATGTATATGTATTTTGTATTCAAATCTAATAAATATACATGTATACCCTTGAGTCTCTTGCCTTCATGCAAACTATATCATAGACTCTTTTTATGTTTGGGATATGTATGCATATTATTAGTTTTGGATAAAAACATACATATACCTAGAAGTTTGTTTTTAGATGAAAAATGAATTTTTTTTTATGATTTTCATATTCAAATGAAAAATAAATTTTCATGATTTTTATGATTTGTGATAAAATGATATTCATGTTTGTTTTAAGCTTTATTAACTATCTTCATGGAAAATGCTAATTACATGATTCATGTACACTCACACTTTATTTGTTTATTCATGACTTTGTTTCATGATTAGTTTGAGCCTTATAAATTTCGAGTGTCAACCTTTATGTATTTAGTATGTTTCATGATAGACATATGATTTGGTTTCATATTTTGAAGGATTTTTAACTAGTTTTTCAAAAATAATTTAACTAGTTATTTATTCTTCAAATGGTAGTGTTTTCACTATAAAAATATTTTTCAAACTCTATTTTGAAAACCCCTACCAGCCCCTTCATGGGCGGACCGATGGGCGAGTATGCCTTGTAAACCTTATTGAAAATCTTTTATCTTGTGCATAAAAAGGGTGGTCTATTATGAGTTATATACTTGATTTACATCATATTTTCAATTGGTATCTCAATTGATATTTTTTTTTTATATACTCATATTTTGTTTCCTATATATGTATGCTTCATTTTCATATAATATCAATTTCTATTGGTATTTTTTCATTTTCATACATATATATGATTTGTTTGTGCTTGATTGTCAAGATATTTACTTGTTTAAAGCACAAAGTATGTTTATGCTAAGCTTAATTTAAATCTTAATTTTCAATTGATTTCTCAATGGTACTGTTTATATAAGCTTATGCATTATCTTCAATTGGTATTTTTTTTTTACAATTGGTATTTTTTTTGATATCAAAATGTACAATATATTTCAATTGGTATCCATGTAAATTTAAATTGATATCAAAATATAAAATATTTTCTTTCATTGGTATCAAAATTTCGTTGTTATTTCAATTGGTAAAATGTTTTTCAATTACTTGTGTTTCTATTGGTAAAATATTTCAATTACCATTAAAATTCAAACTTTGTATTGTTTAGTTACAATTGGATTCTTAAAAAAAATGTTTTGATATGTTTTAGTTCCAATTGGTACCTAAATTTTTTTGTTTATTTACAAAGGTATCTCAAAAATGTGTTTTATTACCTTGAGTAAATTTCAAAATTTGTTTTAAGTGATTATCAAAAATTTGTCTTAAAAATATTTTAGTTATATATTGCCTATATGCAAGGGGAGCTTAACATCTCTTCTACATATAAATTCATGTTGAGTGTATCTTATATTGAGGAGCTTGACAACTCTTCTTTATGTGATACACGTGTGTAGGGGGACGTCACATCTCTTCTTATGCATTGCATATTATGCGTTATGTGAATTAGGGCTTGTCATCCCTTCTTCATGTAATGCATATATGTTGGGAAGTTAACTTAGCGTCTTCCTCTTCATGAATGTATATCGCATATATCTTTTATTGATTGATTTGAGTTCACCCCTTTGTTGATTTTTTGTTTCTCACAAAGAGGGGAAAACATTGTTTTATTTTACTTTAACCCCTTTGTTGATGATTGACAAAAAGGGGAAGAAGTATTTAGTATATATGCATGTTTTCCTTGCTTTATACATTAAGGGGGAGAAAGATTTCTTGTTTATGCATATTGTTTTGTTTTGTAAAAAGAAGAAAAGAATTTGATGAGTTTTATACTTGATTGGCATGTTTATCTCCTTATATTTTCATACATGTTTGTTTAGATTCATGTGCTTTATTGTCATATATTATTGTTTATTGTGATGCATGAGTTAAGGGGGAGCTCTTTGAAGCTTTACTTTAATCTATGCATATATAACTCCATGAGTTTTGTCATCACCAAAAAGGGAGAGATTGTTGGCCCAAAGGCCCATCACTCTAGTTTTGATGATGATCAACTCATGTAGTTATAGTACTAATGATCTTGTGTTTAATTAGTCTCAGATTTATGATCAAGATCTTAGTAGGTGTTTAGCTTCAACAAAGTATTTAAAGTCAAGTTTTGGAGCTAACACAGTTTAATTCAAGAGCTTGTGCTTCAAGACCACATCAAGTACTCAAGAGGAGTCTAGCTCGTTGGATCAAGTTTGGACCAAGTCAAGAGGAGAAGAAGACTTCAAGTGAAGACCTTCAAGATCAAGAATTGAGTCTAGGTTTGTTTTTATTAAGATTTTATTTTTAGATAAAATGTAAAGGATAGAATAGTTGGTGGATTGCTCAAGTATACCATATACACTCACACACAAGATTTAGATGTGTTTTCATAAAAGAGTTTTTATTTTGAAAAAATACCGTTTTAGTTTTTGGAGTTTAATATATACATGTGTTTTAACCAAAACTATTTTAGATCTTAATGTCAAAAACATAAATATTTCATCATGTATGTATAGTGGATCATATCCATACATTATATGCTTTAAAAGTGTTTAAAATATCTTGTTTTTGCATTTGGAGAAGTTTTAGAAAAACCAATTTGGAAAAATACGGTTTTTGTTTTTTGCCAAAATTTCTGTTACAAAAATTGTTCAAATGTTTGTAATATGTCTTGATTTTACTCAAACATGTTTGTATATCAAAATATAATACTGAAACTATTTTTGTAGAATTTTAGAGATTTTACGGGATTTTTATTTAAGCTAAAAAGACAGCCTTTTAATCCCTATATATAGTTTCTGTCTGGCTTCTGCCGGTCGACAGAACCGGTCGACTGAGATAGGAGTCGGTCAACCGACTTGCACAAACGTGCACGCCAGTTCTGGCTGGAGGGCCGGTCGACCGACCCGGTCGACCGCCATAGAGCTTCTGCTATCTGGAAAGCCCCGGTCAACCGGGCTAGTCGACCGGCAGAGAGTGTCTGCTCTCTGTTCCAGGCCTCGGTCGACCGGGCCGGTCGACCGCTGGCCCAACGGTCAAATTTCTGACCGTTGGCAGTCGACCGGGCCGGTCGACCGACAGCAGTCCAGAGCTGCTGACTGGACCCCAACGGCTAGTTTTCTTTAGCCTATAAAGGGGGCTTTGTTGGACTATTTTTAACAAGATTTTAAGTGAGTTTTTGTACCAGTTTTTCCTACTCTTTTAAGAGGTTTTCTCTACTTATTTAAGAGCCAAATACTTCCATTCAAAAGGAGAGTTTATCAAGAGTTTTCAAAAGTGATCCTTTGAGTTTTTCACCACCACATTCAATCCTAGTTTTCTCACTAATACTTGAGCTATCCATTGCTATATCTACCTATAGGAGTGCTATTGTGAGAGTAATTTTAGGTGATCAAAGTGTTGTGATCACCAATGTTCTACTTTGTACTTGGAGGAGGCGGACTTACGGGTTCGCGGTGTTTCGAGTTCTTGTGTGAACTCTTTGTAGAGGTGCGGCCTCAGCGAACTAGTGAGCTTGCGGTGTGTTCTGTGGGAACGAGAGAGGGACTAGAGAGTCCAAAGAGCTTGTAGGTGTTGCGACACTAAGTGATCCGGTGGGATCGATTTTAGTGAAAATCCTTCATAGTGCTAAAGGCGGGAACGTAGAGCAAGTGTGCTCGAACGTCGAAACAAATCTCCCGTGTTTGCGATTGCTTTCTCTATCTCTTACTCGTTTATATCTTGCATGCTTATATTGCTTTCATCTTTATATGCTTGATATATATTTGTGCTCATATTGTTATATGCTTGGGGATTGTTTGCTAACACTTGTATTCAACCAAGAGAGCCAACGCGGCACCTCAACTCTTATTTAGAGGAATTTTGAGGAGTTAGTCCAGAGCCCTTCACGGGGAATCCAGCTACACTTATATGTTATACTTGGTGTTTAGTTTAAGAAGCTTTAGTTTGCATTAATAAGTTTTAATTCCGCATTATTGACCATTAGATTAGCTAGTCACCTATTCACCCCCCTCTAGGTGATTACACGGTCGACCGCGGCCTGGATACAGAGAGCAATAGCTCTCTGCCGGCCGATCGCCCGGTCGACCGGGGCCATTTTCAGAGAGAAGAGCTCTCTGGAGGTCGACCAGGTTGGTTGACCAGCCCTCCAGCCAAACAAGGCGTGCACGTTTGTGCACGTCGGTCGACCGGCAGAAGGTCAGAAATAGGTTTTTAGGGATTTAAAACTCGGTCTTTTTCCTTCAATAAAATCCCATAAATTCTCATAAATTCTTCAAAAATAAGTTCAGTGATATACTTTGATATACAAATATGTTTGAGTAAAAATCAAAACATGTTACAAATATTCTGAACTATTTTTGTAATATAGAAGTTTTGCCTTAAACAAAAATCTGTAATTTTCAAAATTGATTTTTCTAAAACTTCTCCAAATACAAAAATAAGATATTCTAAACACTTTTTAAGCTTAGTGTGTATAAATATGATCCACTACACATATATGATGAAATATCTATATTTTTGAAATTAAGCTCTAAAATAAGTTTTGATAAAACACATGTATACTTTTAATCATTAAAAATCAAACCGGTATTTTTCAAAACGAAAACTCATTTATGAAACCACATATAAATCTTGTGTGTGAGTGTATATGAACTTGAGAAATCCACCAGCTAATCTATCTTTTATATTTTATCTAAAAATAAAATCTTACTACAAACAAACCTAGACACAAGTCTTCTCTTAAAAGTTTTCTTCCTCTTCTGGACTTGGTCCAAACCTTGATCCAACGAGCTAGACTCCTCTTCGAGGACTTGATGTAATCTTGATGCGCAAGATCTTGAATCGACACGTGCTAGCTCCAAAACTTGAATTTAAATCCTTTATTGAAGCAAACACCAACTAAGATCTTGATCAAATATCTGAGACTAATTTAAACACAAGATCATTAGTACTATAACTACATGAGTTAATCATCATCAAAACTAGAGCGATGGGCCTTTGGGCCAACATACCCCACCAGGAGCATCTCGTGGTACTTCAGCACCGACAAAGCAAGGGCTTTCGGCGTCTGAAACTTCACTGTCAGTAGTGATAATAAACTCTAAAATGCCTGGCACTCAGACTCTTTTGCCCTCCTTATTTGCATTTACTTTCTGCTTCATCCGCTGAGAAATCCACTTCAAGCCGAAGGCGTTAATGATGAATCTAGTTGGCCCAGAGTTGAAAATCGGGTACCATTGGCAGAACCCCAAAGTCATCAATAAATTCGGGGTCCTCAATGGTACGCACAACCACGCCTCGGTACAACCAGCGATGAAACATCATCAAGCGTGACCTTCGATCAGGCTCCCCATGAAGGCCAGGTTAGTGTTTGGATTGGCAACGTAGAGTTGGTCATATCTAAATTGATGAGCAAACCGGCTGGGGACGTATGGTTCTAGCCAGCAAGTATCTTCACTCTTGTTACCAGGTGAGAAGGCCAGATGCTAACCAACCATTCGAAAACTCCCCGGCTCAATGATGTCCTACTGTCCCCGACATCCTTGAACTCCTCGCCATTTCCCGCATCACATATGTAGGGGAACACCGGAAGAGACTGCATACATTATGCCGGTAGAATAATTTGCAGACTGCCCACGTAGATTCTTGACCATGAATATCCTTCGAACTGGCGAAGGTGCGCCATCCGAACACCCTCTGGAGGCTCTTCCCCGGCTTGAATAATAGCCAGACGATAAAGAGTGAACCATGCCATCAGGTAGGTGTGTGGCAATCCGATCCTGGGTTCGGTCCATCGCGAGGTAAGATAGCTGTTTTCCATTGATTTTGCAAAGGGAAAAACTTACAAAGAAGGGTCGAGGAGCTAAATTACAAGTATTCTAAAAAGATTACAAGTAGATCTCCTCTGAGATTCTGGAGAAGTATGCCGATAGGAGTCTGGTCAGCGCGCGACCACTTTATCTCTTTGACGAAGCGATCGATGGGATTCCCTTCTTGCCTGGTTCGGGGAATCAGAGAACAAAAGGTTAGTAGAACCCTCTTGTTACTTCTCAAACTGCCTCAACTTGGGAATTCCTTCTCGCCTGATTTCGGAGATTCCTTGAGAGGAAAATCTTAGGGTATCAGCACCCTGATTAGGGAAGCAGTTCTCTGAATTCTCTGAATTCTTAGAAGCAAGAGAGTAGATCTCTGTTTAGCCGTCTCTGTCTGTGCGCATGTGTTTTTTGCCCTCTCGCGTGTTCTCTCTTTCTCTCTGTGTTTGTACCTCTGGTGGGCTATTTATAAGGAGAGCAGGGGTATAATCGTCCCTTGAAAGTCTGAAAACAGATTGAGTCAATCTGTTTAAATTTGAAAAGTAGCCTTGCTGCGAGGCTAAAATCAGCTTCTGTGAAGCTAGGAATAGCAGGTAGCGTTGATCTCCTGATCTGTTTTGATTCTTTTCAAATAATTGAAAGATCTCCGCTGATCTTCTTACTTGTTCTAGGAGAGTCAAGCGATTATGGCAAACAACTACCAAATTTGAGCTCAGATTTGATCTTGATTGGATTTGATGTTGATCTTAAATTGATTTGATCTCATCTGAAGATTTAATTGGTCAAAGGTTGATCATCAAAAACCCGCAGCGGAGCTGCCATGTCGAGCTCGCAGCGAAGCTGGAAGAAGCATCTGGAGAAGTCAGAAGAAAGCTCTTCAGCGGAGCTGGATAAACATTTGTGGCGAAGCTACCGACTGCCCTTCTGTGCGGTTGCGTGTATGGCTTCGAGCGAAGCTAACTCTCTGCGGAGTTAACTGAGCACTTTAGGCGAAGCTGTAAGTTAGCTCTCTAATAAAGCTTTGAACAGCTTCAAGGCGATGTTGGATAAACTTAGCCTCTCAGGCGAGGCTATCCCCTTGGGCTCATGTGATGCTAAGTGTTAAGCTAACCTAGCATCTTAGACCTGCTTAGGTCTCTTCAAAGTCAATCTGGGCTTACTGTCTGCTTCACTGGATCACTAGAGTCTAAGTTGTTGATTTGTCCCTTGGAGATGGGTACAGAACTGGTCGCCAGCTTATCTATCACTTGTCTTTTGTAAATGTCAACAAGTTTAGACATTGTTCAGGCCAGTCAAAAATCTTGTCTTTTTTAGAGTGTCAACAAGACCCCCTTCAAAGTTTTCGAAAGTCTGCAATGGAATGGTTTAGGCTTCAAAATACTTTGAATTGCTTTGATTGATGATATGTGAAGTTCGAACGTCACCATAGTGGTTGAGTTCAGCTTCGCTTTCAATCCTGCTTCTGGATTGGAATAAGTTCGTCGAGGAATCGTGTAGATTCGCGATTCTGGGTAGCTTCGCGTTTGAGTAGCTCCGTGTCCGAGCCTTCCAGAGTAGATTCACTTCCAGTTGGTCTTGGAACGTCGTTCCTTTCCCGAGACTAACTGCTTTCAGCTAGTTACGAGAAGGATTATTTCCTTTCCCGAAGTTGAAATAACTTCTCTTGCATTAACGAGGGAGATCATTCCTTTCTACGCGCATTTTCGAGGGAGACTATTCCCTTTCTCAAGGATTAGTAAATGCCTTAAATTCGCTCGCGCTTCTAAGCTTGAAGGAGCGGCGGTGCGACCAGGCCATGAGGCCTATAAATAGGACACTTGAAGTCCTCTACAGAGAAGCAGTCTGTTCATGACATCTCCTGGTTGTTCAGAAAAGTATACTCAGATCTTTGAAATAGTGGGGGTGCCCACTCTGGTCATCAACCAGCCAAGAACTGGTGAGTCTCGGTCATCCAGAGACTTTACCAATGAACTAATGACTTTAGGGAGTTTATCTCCCTTAATTTAGCTTTATCAGCTGCCTCAGGGATTGATTTCCCTTGTTCTTCATTTTGTATCTGACTGATCTGCAGAGAAGGGCTTCAGCCTTATTTACCAGCTTCTCGGCGAAGCTATCATTTTCACTTGATCAAAGAAAGATCATTGCATGCTTGCCTGCTAAGTTCGCCACATAGGCAAGATTGGGACTTAGTCTCTTCAAGGTTGAGCCAATCTTGCGATACAGGTGGGGTCAAGTCTGTGTCCTTCTGGATCAGTCTAGCTTAGCCATATAGGCGAGGCTAGAACTTAGCTCTTTTTGTTGCTTCTTTAGTATAACTGTCTTAGGCGGAGCTAAGACTTGGCTTACGCTGAGCTAGCCCATCATCACTGTTCTGTTAACTGAAATCCATCCTTAAATTGCAACTGAATCGGATATAAATTGCTTCGCCTCAAAGAATTTGCCTTAACATTTCACTTCTGCAGCTTTTCCTTTGATTTACTGCTAACTTATTTCCAGTTTGTATTGCAGTGAACTATGCTCGCCCGTCTTTCGATTTGATGATAGAGATCAGAGACTTGCCTCTTGATCTTCAGGTTGAAACTTTAATCCTAAGCAGGAGGAATAAACTGGGGCAGCTGATGCGTGTTCCCAAAAGAGGTTGGCAGTCGCTTATCCGAGATGATCCACTTCGAGAAGGGGCTGGTAGTCGCTTATCCGAGATGATCCACTTCGGAAAGACGGACATCACCTGTAAGGTCTCGGATCCGTTGCCAATTTTCATCAAAGACGATCCAGCTTCTTGATGACAAAATCTGCCATTATGTGAAGGATTACGGCCTTGTGCAGGAGGAAGGCCTTTCGTGTCCAGTTAGTTTCGCTTGGAAGTATATAGGACCACTTGTATGCCTTTGAAGCAAATGATTCTGTTGTAAGAAACACAACCTTGATATAGCAGTATCAATGTATCTTCCCTTTTGAATCAATAAAAGTTTATTTTGTGCTGTTCTGCTTTGTTTCTCTCCTTTTTGATTTGAGAACACCTGAAGTGGACTAGCTTTAGTAAGTCCTTTCCTTAGGAGGAATTAGAAGCTCTCAGCGGAGCTAAACTTCCTGCGAAGTTGGAGACCGATTTCCAAATAAGTCAGGAACCAGTTTCTGGCGAAGCTAGCACAGAATTTCCGCGAAGCTAGAGATGTGCTTTTAGCGGAGCTAAAGTATATTTTTCAGCGAAGTTATTCATGCGTCGCGCTAAGTCAGCGCTAGACTCACGGCGGAGTTAGCCCTTAGTAGGGCTGAAGTAACGCTTCTTGGGAAGGCGCTTTAGGCGCCGTTTTAAATTAATTTCAAACGACTACCTGCGCTCCTTTCGAGTAGGCGACATTTAGGCAATCATCAGCCTATAAAAGCCTAATCGGGCTGAAAGAGAAAGCACCTCTTCTCTTTGAATTTTCAGAGCACTCTGACTCTTTCCTTCTTCTTCCTCCTTCAAGTTCTTCAGTTCTCTAATGGCTCCCAAAAGACGAGCAGGAAAAGAGGTAGCAACCTCTACGACGGAGGGTCCTTCTCCTCCTCCGGTCATCGAACGACCTATCGCGGGTAGGGATCTTTCCCTTTCGATCAGAGATTTTCATCTCTCTTTTAAAGTCGATTTCTGGCTATCTTCCGAGGAATCCAGAGCGATCAATCATGATCTGGTGTCTTAGGGAGTTTAATTCCCTGAATTTCCTTTGATTTCTTGATTGGAAATTTTTAAGAACTGAAGAGTTTCTTCTCCAAGCTTCCGGACGAAGCTATCCCTTAGGCGGTTCACATCCTATTGAATGATAGGCTGCGAAGCTAACCTTTGGAGTGTAACTGAAAAGGACCTTAGTGCCCTTAAAATAATTTTTAGGCAGCAGTACCTTTCTGACGAAGTTAGCCCCTGGGGCTTCGTCGCGTTCTGTCGTTCGAGGTCAAGCTTCCAGAACGAAGCTAATACTTGGATATTTTCCTGAATCCTGCCTTCATGTGGAGTGCGGAGTTAAACTGCAGCTGCGAAGCTAAGCTTCGGGGCGAAGCTATTGTTAGGATAGCTTCACTCGGAGAGCGAAGTTGTGCCTTAACAAAAATTACATTCTTGTTTTAGCTCTTGTTTGGTTGATGAACTAATCATAATTTCTCCTTGTTTTTGCAGTACACTATACTCCTGGTCCTCTGAACAGTCTCTTTGGCACAGCCAGGGGGCTGGATGGCAATGTCAGCTGCAATTTCAAGGGCAGGCTTCACTATTCAGCGAGCGAAGCGCTCCTGCTCGGGATGCACTTATTCATGGTGGGGACCAGCGCACCATGAGGAGCATCTTAACTACTGCTCTCCTTGAAGATTCTGACTGAAGAATCTATCGAAAGCCCGGCTTCATGTTCGAAGATGCAGCGCCAGACAACGATCACCAGCTGCTAGCCGGAGAGGGGTAGTGGATTTTCAATTTGGATGGTGAGAACTACTATCTCCCATCTAGCAAACGACATTTTTCCTTGTTCTTCTTTCAATGTGTGACGAGGGCTCGGAAGATGCAGTGGCAAGTGCTCAGACTATTGACTCCGTTCACGTAGGAAAGCTGATAATTTCGTCCCCCGGTTACACAAGGGCGGGTCCTCCTCGCTGCATATTGGGTCTCCACCCTGGGAATGTACTTCCAGACATCCCAGTGAGAGAAAACCCCGCGGTGGCTCATGTTGGCCCAGAGGCCTTCCACTCTAGTTTTGATGATGATTAACTCATGTAGTTATGTTTACTAATAATCTTGTGATGTTTAGTTTCAGATTCTTAACCAAGATATTAGTAGGTGATTAGCTTCAACAAAAGGAGTTTTGGAGCTTCTCACATGGTGATTCAAGAGCGCGATCTTCAAAGATCATATATAGCACTCGTTGGAGTCTAGCTCGGTGGATCACGGTTTGGATCGAGTCGGCTTGAAGACGGAGTTCGTCAAGAAGACTTCGGTACCTAGTTTAGTTTATGTTTTAGATCCATGTGTAAAGATTAGATAGTGTGATATGCTCAAGTTCACTACACACACACACGTGTTTCTAGTTTCATGTTTATCGGTTTTCGGTTTTTGGCTTAACCGATCTTGGTTTTCATGAATAGATAGATTCAAAACAAGTTTACATGGCTTTATGTATATTAGATTCATTCTATATACATGTATGCTTCATATCTTCAATAAACTTAGTTTGACATACCTATTCATGTATTTAGGTTTTGTGTTTTAAACAAAACATATTTTTGTAATTAAAGTCAAAAACTATGATATATATCTTTATATGTATATTGGATTCTATCAATATACAATATGCCTAAAAGTTGTTTCTATATCATGTTTTTGTATTTGGATAAGTTTTGGACCAAACATATTTTCAATTCAAAATTCAAGTTTTAGAAAATACGGATTTTGGTTTTCGGCAAAATTTCCATAACACAAAAATGGTTCAAAAAGTTTGAAATATGTGTTGAAATTTTTTACACATGTTTGATTTTCAAAGTATTATATTGAACTTATTTTGTGAATTTTTAGAGAATTATGGGATTTTTTAGGATATTAAAAACCCAAGTTTTCTGTCCCGAAATGCTGCCTGCCAGGCTCTGGCGGTCAACCGGACCGGTCGACCGGACCCAGAGACGGTTGACCGGACCGGTCGACCACGTGCACAAAACGTGCACGCTGGCCAGCCACTTGGGCCGGTCGACCGACTGCAAGTACCCCACTCTCGAGTGGGGGCGGTCGACCGGACGGTCGACCGTAAGGCTTGGACAGTCGACCGGCCAGAGAGCATTTGCTCTCTGGATTGGCACAGTCGACCGGGCGGTCGACCGGAGGGCTCCAACGGTCAAATTTTTGACCGTTGGCGGTTGATCGGGCCGGTCGACCGCCAGCCGCCAAGGCTGAAAAACAGCCCCAACGGCTAGTTTTTCTCCACCCTATATATTGGGCTTTGGGGGACTGTTTTGGTTAAGAATTTTCAAGAGAAAAATTTTCATATTTCCAAGTTTTTGAAGAGCCAAAAATCTACATTCTTCTAGTGTTTTATTCAAGTTTCAAAAAGAGTTTTTAGAGCTTCAAAGTTTTCATCTTCATTTGTTTTTAGGGTTTGGAAAAATCAAAGAAAATTTGGATTTGGGATATTTGCTTAGTTCTTCATTTCTATCAAATACAAGTTATTTTCCAAAATATTTTTCTTTGTGTTTTTGTTTCCAAACTCTTGGTTTTCCACACTTGAGCTATCATTCTATCCTTTCTATAGGATCCTTGTTTTTGTGGAGAAGAAATTGTTTGTGGTTGAGATATACCATCAAGTGTTATACCCTTTCATTTGTGATATCCCTCTTGTGTAGAGGTTGATTTGGGTTGTGGTTAGCTCCCTCAAGTGTAGAGGTTGAGATTGTGGTTTGTTCCCTCAAGTGAGAGGTGGAGTTTGGATTTGTATCCCTCTTGGTGAAGAGGTGGATTGTGGTTATTTGGCTAGGTGCCTACCCCTCTTGTGTGAGGTGGTGATTGAGTTGGTTGTGCATTGCCTTTGTGAGAGGTTAATTGGTTGGAGAGAGGAGTTGGGTACTCCCTGTTATTGTATTGCCCAAAATTCTCGGTGGGGGTTCCCTGTGTGGGAGTTCTAGGTTGACAAGTTAGTGGATTGGAAATTCTTCTTGGTGAAGGCGAGGACGTAGAGCTGGGTGCTCGAACCTCGAAACACATCTTGTTGTTTGCGTTTGATCCATTGACTCTTAACTCTCTCTCTTTATATTGTGCCTTGCATCTATTCATATTGCTCATTCATACATTATATGCTTGGCTTGTTTGTGTGTGCCTCACTTGTGCTTAACCACGAGAGCTTCATATAGCGCCTCAACTCTTATTCAGAGGAATAAAGAGGAGTTAGTCCAGAGCCCTTCACCGGGAATTCGGCTACACTCGTTGGTTGCACTAAGTGTAGTTGCAATTAGTTTTAATTTCCGCATTTAGTATATTAGATTAGCCGTACACCTATTCACCCCCCTCTAGGTGTACCTTCAATTGGTATCAGAGCCTACGCTCCTGATATTAGGTTTAACCACTGATTGGTCGCTAATATTGCATATTTAGTATCATGTTTTCATACTTGTTATAGAATAAAACTTTGCATTGTCCTAATTAATTGTTTGATTTATTTGCAGGCCCATTCTTTATGGAGATGAAAAGAAATGAGCCCAAGCCCACCAAAATTCTGAATTAAATCAGAGTTAATTCGCACTCAGTAAATCAGGGCAAAATCAAGAGGTTGAAAATCGGTTGAGAAGAATCCTCTCAGAATCGATCGGTTAAAGCCAAGAATCCAAGGCCATTTCGTCACACTCGGGACTCAAACTGAAAATACAACTACAGATAAAGTCAGAAGGCCAAACCAGCGCGACCCACCAATAGGGTGTGGCCACCTGGCCACACCCTGGCCGCGGAAACGCGGCCCAAGCCGCGTTTCCACGGCAAAGTTGGGGAGTTAGGGGGAGCGTTTGCTCCCCCGATCTCCCCGGGATCCTGATGGTTAGGGTTTTTGCCTATAAAAGGCCATTCTTTGTGCTGAAAATGGACGACCATGCAGAGTTAGGATTTAGACTAGTTTTTCATTTCTTAGTTTAGGTTTTTGTTTTTCTTGTTCATGTAATTTTAGTTTTTATTTATGTAATTCAGAGGAGATTGACTTTCATCGAAGAACAAGAATGAAGCTTGAGCTAAAAGTGACAGTGGTGTAAGGTTTACTTCTTTTCTTTGATCGTTATGAAATCGAATCGCTTTCTTTCTTCGTATGTACTTCTTTTTAGTTTTCTTCTTCTTCTTCTTTTCTACTTCACTTTTCTTTTTGGTACAACTGTCTTCCAAGTGAGTCTAAAGCATCGAAAGAGCCTTGCTTTTGCGAGTGCCACCGATAGCTCATGACGATGGAATGGAGTCTCTCTCTGTATCCTTTCATTCTTGAAGTAGTCTTGATGATGTAATGTGAAAGAGACCAATACTCAAATCTTATGGGCTATGCGCTGAATGCCTCCACTTCAAGGTAAAATCGTCGCTAAAGACTCAAGGTAAGCTTTTGGTGAAAAAAAGGTAAGTAATTGTTTTTATTTGCTTTCTTTTATTTTCTGTAAATTAAATCACCAACATCATCTCCCAAATCTCTCTTTTCACTTTCTTGTAAATAATCATTTGTACATAGTCGCTTTCGCCATTTTCTGATTTTCTCCACTTTCTATTCTACCACTTTCTTCTTAACTTTAACTATTAACTCTTTTTCATTTTCTTAACTTTAACCAAAGAAGAATCTTCGTTTTGTCTTCATAACGATTTCAATAAAGAACGTAAACGCTTCTATCGTAAAACCCTCCTTGTGGATCACGACCCGCATAGCCACTTGCTATAGCGGTAAGAATTGAGCACTTGCACATCCTAATCTTAAGTTCTAAAATTCCGTATTTTTTGTGCAGGTCGTACCTCAATCAAATTTTGGCACCGTTGCCGGGGAGGGTAACGTTTTTATTGAAATCTGAATTTTATTGAAAATTTTTTAGAACTAAAACGAATTTTCTTCTCTGTTGCAGGTTAAAGGGCAAGCAACGCAGGAAATTAAAGTTGCAGTAACATATAAGTGGCCTTGGGCCTCTGCTCTAGAAAGCAGAGACCAAGTGCCCTCTGCTTTACAGCGGATCCGCGGCCAATGCCGCGAAAATGCGGCAAAAAGGAGTGGACTACTAACTGTCTTTTTGCAGGGCTTCTTACTTTGCAAATTCTAGTTTTCTGCAACTTTACTTTTCCTTATATGCCATCACATAAGCCTGCTAATAATCAACAGTAAAACATTTGTTGAAAGATAAAAAAATTGGTTAGACGTTTGCATTTTAGGCACGTGTCTTTTCAATTCATTTATTTTTACTGTTGAAGAGTGCTGGAGTAAGGTACGTTCGCATTGCATGTAGAATAGGACTCATATCTTGGTTGATTTTTATCGCTTTGAGTGAATCTTATTTACATATCATGTACACTTGCACAAACTGATCTTAAGGGCACCACCCATTAACAAGATAAGGTGGGGATTTAATCACCCTTCCTTAGCCCAAAAATTAGATTCCAAGCATTCACTAACCCAAGCCTAACTTAAAATGAGTAGACGTTGGCCCTAGGGACATCTCGGACTCAATTAGGAGATTATCCTAAGGGGGAAAGGTGTTGGAATTTGACTCTTGTCAAATCAGTGTCTAGGAAAGGGATTAAGGGCCGAAAGCCCGAAGGTTGGTGGTTATTTAATTAAGGAACGTCTTTGACGGAAAACCTCCCACCAAGCTTGCCCTGACCTAGCTGATTAGCTTGTGGTCAAAGTCTGCATTGGACCTCCTATGGACAGTCTAACCAGTTAGGAGTCGTCTAGGTCATAGGTCTACCCTAACTTAGGTTAGAATTTTTTCTTTTTCTTTGTTTGTTTATTTGTTTGTTTTTCTTTCTTTTTGTTTGTATTCCATTGTGTGATATGGCCTATAATAACAATTTTTTCAACTTCAATAATAATCCATATTACACATCAAACTCTTTTTCAGATATTACCAACCCGGCATATCATGACTTTAACCAACCTAGTGTGCCGGATTGGTCTTATCTGAATCAATATAACCCATTTCCCCCATCGTATGACTACAATTTCCATAACGATTTCAACTCTTCACAGAGTCAATGGGGATTCACCTACCCCGAGCATAATTTTCAACCAACTTGTCCCCCTTATCCACCTAGTCCACAATATCCCCAAGAGTCATACTCAGTTCCACCAGTCCAAAATAGAAAACCATCAATTTTGGAAAGGAGTATGCGTGAGTCCAAACAACAATCACAAAATTTGATGGATTCACAATTTCACTACCACTTCCAAGACAACACTTCATCTTTTCATCAAAACAATGAACCTATCAATTATGAAAAGATGCTTGAAGCCTTGACTCAGGCTTAAAACACTCGTAATCGTGACATAGATATGTTGGTCGAATCTCTACATTCTCACCGTTGGACCAGTTCTGATGTCACTAACCATTCTGTTAGAGCCGAAGAGTCCTGTAGTTTTGGAAATCAAGATTCTATTTCAGAACAACCATTTGAACTTGCCCAAACTCAAATTTTCAAAAAGATATTGACAGTTTGGCAAGTTATTCTTTTCCTGAAATAGAACTTGAGAATGAATATGATCTTGAACCCCAACATAGTGATTCAATTCTTCTTCCTGATTCAATAATGACTCCGGTATCTTCACCTGACTTCAATCTTTTCCCGGAGTCAATATTGGATCCTGTACCAATTCATAATGAAATTGAATCACCCATCTTTGAGGATCATATTGAACTTGACCAATTATACACTTTTGAAGATCCTATTGACAAATTGGCAAGTTCTCATTTTTATGATATTGAACTCAATGAGATATGTGACCTAGATTCTCAAATCTGTGATCCAGTTCACCTTTCTGAATCTATATTGACTCCTGTTTTATTACCAAACTTGAGTAATATTTTCGAGTCAGTTTTGATTCCCCCACCTTTCATTCATGAACTTGAATCACCAACATTAAGTCACATTCCATTGTTGGAAAATAATTGTGGACTTGAGTTTCAACTTCTTGACTTGGACCCACTTCCTGAACCTATTTCGACTCTTGAACCTTTACTTGACTTAAGTCACCTTCCTGAGTCGGTATTAGTTCCTGTCCTTTCTGAGTCCAAGTCAAACATTCTATCATTTCACACTCATTTCTGGGACGAGGTGGTTGACAAATTTGACTCCTAAATTTGTTATGGAATTTGAAAATTAGATGGGGTCAAATACTTAATAAAAATCCTTCATGGATACACATTTTTAATGGGTTATATTAGTGAAATTTCTGGTGGGTTCCTCCGAATCCCACGAAAAGTCGATTGGGCCGCGTTTCGTGGACCGATCAGACCACCACCGGAACCACCACCTTAAGATAACACTTTCCTTCCCTTTCTTCTTTTTCATGCATCTATGCATTAATTCATACATTGAGGACAATGCATGAGATAGGTGTGGGGGAGGGTCTAACATAGCTTAGGTTTTCTTTTTTATTAAAAACTTTTTGAAAATAGAAATAATATTTTGACATACTTTTTGTAAGAAATTAAGTTAATTTTAAGGAATAGGAAAATCTAAATTCGGATTTCTTATACTTGGTCAAAATATGATTATTTGTTTGATTTTTAGGGTTAGGAAGAAAATTTGTCAAAGTAATTTAGTCTTGATCTTTACCTTGATGAAATATGCACACTTCATACACGTACACACTTAGGGTTCAAAAACAAAGATTCTTATGCCTTATAAAAATATATATATAAACAAATCTAATTATTGATTAGCTAGGTGCTTTGGCCTAAGCAAGCCTTAGTATTTATGCGAAAGATAATTAGATAAGTTTGAGAAAAAAAAAGAGATAAACAAATCTAATTTTTGATTAGCTAGGTGCTTTGGCCTAAGCAAGTCTTAGTATTTATGCGAAAGATGATTAGATAAGTTTAAGAAAAAAATATATATAAAATCCTCTGATTAAGCTGGGTATTTGTACCTAATAAAGCATAAGTATTCACGCCTAAAAGTGTTTCATATAATAAAATCCTTAGTTTTGTGGCCTTGTTTGCTCGAGTCCTTAAGTCCTTGGGGTGTCTTCTCACCCGGTGCCCTAAGACCATTTGGTTTGGGAGTCATCGATTAAAGGCTCGTTACATGGGCAGATTAGAAATCCTAATAGAACTAAGGAATAATACCACCATAAAAAATATATATATGTATAAATAAATAAGGCATAAGAGTTAGAGTTAATGAACCCTGAGTCAAAATTTTCACGATCACAAGGTGCATATGACTTAAGATAAAGTAATAGATTAGATGAGAAGTACAATTTAACTCCTTACCTTGATTGATAACAAATTTTTGAATAGAGACTAAGTTTAGGAATGAAAAATTCAGTCTTCCTATAACTTATAGATAGCTTAGATCTTACAATTATATTTCAAATATTTTTCTCTTTCAAAATGCCTTTCGAAAATATTAACTCTTTATTTCTCTTTCTTTATGGATTTTGTGGGTGCAATCTGCTGAAAACCCTCACGAGACAAAACTCGTCCTCTAGGGGAAACCTAGAGGTTTAACGGCTTGTTGCACATGCTCAGTCCAATCGCGTGACCTGCGAAAGTGGTCTAATAATCCTTAGTATAGTTTAGTTATTTTGCTCGAGGACGAGCAAAAGATAGGTATGGGGGTGTGATTGGTCGCTAATGTTGCATATTTAGTATCATGTTTCCATACTTGTTATAGAATAAAACTTTGCATTGTCCTAATTAATTGTTTGATTTATTTGCAGGCCCATTCTTTATGGAGATGAAAAGAAATGAGCCCAAAGCCCCCAAAATTTTGAATTAAATCAGAGTTAATTCGCACTCAGTAAATCAGGGCAAAATCAAGAGGTTGAAAATCAGTTGAGAAGAATCCTCTCAGAATCGATCGGTTAAAGCCAAGAATCCAAGGCCATTTCGTCACACTCCGGGACTCAAACTGAAAATACAACTACAGATAAAGTCAGAAGGCCAAACCAGCGCGACCCACCAACAGGTGGCCACACCCTGGCCGCGGAAACGAAGCCCAAGCCGCGTTTTCGCGGCAAAGTTGGGGAGTTAGGGGGAGCGTTTGCTCCCCCGATCTCCCCGGGATCCTGATGGTTAGGGTTTTTGCCTATAAAAGGCCATTCTTTGTGCTGAAAATGGACGACCATGCAGAGTTAGGATTTTGACTAGTTTTCATTTCTTAGTTTAGGTTTTTGTTTTTCTTTTTCATGTAATTTTAGTTTTTATTTATGTAATTCAGAGGAGATCGACTTTCATTGAAGAATAAGAATGAAACTTGAGCTAAAAGTGACAGTGGTGTAAGGTTTACTTCTTTTCTTTGATCGTTATGAAATCGAATCGCTTTCTTTTCTTCGTATGTACTTCTTTTTAGTTTTCTTCTTCTTCTTCTTTTCTACTTCACTTTTCTTTTTGGTACAACTACCTTCCAAGTGAGTCTAAAGCATCGAGAGAGCCTTACTTTTGCGAGTGCCACTGATAGCTCATGACGATGGAATGGAGTCTCTCTCTGTATCATTTCATTCTTGAAGTAGTCTTGATGATGTAATGTGGAAGAGACCAATACTCAAATCTTATGGGCTATGCACTGAATGCCTCCACTTCAAGGTAAAATCGTCGCTGAAGACTAAAGGTAAGATTTTGGTGAAAAGAAGGTAAGTAATTGTTTTTATTTGTTTTTTTTATTTTCTGTAAATTAAATCACCAACATCATCTCCCAAATCTCTCTTTTCACTTCCTTGTAAATAATCATTTGTACATAGTCACTTTCGCCGTTTTCTGATTTTCTCCACTTTCTATTCTACCACTTTCTTCTTAACTTTAACTATTAACTCTTTTTCATTTTCTTAACTTTAACCAAAGAAGAATCTTCATTTTGTCTTCATAACGATTTCAATAAAGAACGTAAACGCTTCTATCGCAAAACCCTCCTTGTGGATCACGACCCGCATAGCCACTTGCTATATCGGTAAGAATTGAGCACTTGCACATCCTAATCTTAAGTTCTAAAATTCCGTATTTTTTGAGCAGGTTGTACCTCACTCAACCACCTAGGAGTGTGATCTTGGTTAGATAATCTATCATTTGCATTTGCACATTTGTATTGTTTACACGCACTCATGGATTGCTTGTCACCTCCCATGTTTGATGTCTCCAACATTGACATGTGAAAATTTAGGATGTTCATGTATTTGAAAACCCTAGGCTTGCATGTTTTCCTTGCCGCTACTAAGAAATCCTATCTTGGTAATAGCGATCATTTAGAGGCCAATGCACAAGCCCTTGAGGCACTTAGAAGCACGCTAAATAAAGAATATCTTTCTATTGTTTCTAACTGTGATTCCGCCTTTGCAGTGTGGAACACGTTGACATCCTCCAAGCTCTAATTGCCAATCCAAACTGAGGATGAATCTAGTGGAGAATCTGACGATGCATGCTACATGGTCCAAGGGAATGACTCCCTTGAGGTATATTCAGAATCTCAATTAGATTGTGATGATGCTAGTTCTTCTAGTAATGAGTATGTTGATCCAAATGCTTTAAATGAATGATTGAGGCTAAACCTGCACACAAAATACGAGATTTCAGAACTTATAATAAAAATGTGCAAGTGCTCAATTCTTCCGCTATAGCAAGTGGCTATGCGGGTCGTGATCCACAAGGAGGGTTTTGTGATAGAAGCATTTACGTTCTTTATTGAAATCGTTAAGAAAACAAAACGAAAGTTCTTCTTTGTTTCTTAAAAAGAAAAGAGAAAAAGAGTTATGTTAAAGTTAGAAGAAAATGAGAGATGAAGAAGGTGGAAAGAAAAGACTATTTACAAAGAAGGGGAAAGAAAGCGACTATGTACAAATGAGTCGAAAAGAAAGAGTTGGAAGAAGTGGTGATCTATACTAAAGAAATAAAAGAAAAGAAAGAAAGGAGAGTGAAGAAATACTTACCTAGTTTGATTGATGACTTACTTGAAAACCTGTGCATGTTCTACCTTTGTTTATGAGGCGTTCAACGCATAGATCATAAGCCCGAGCTCAGTCCCCGTTCGCATTATATCATCAAATCTCGCACAAGCATGAAGTGATACGTCTTGAGGAGGAGAACGTCTTTATGAACTATCGTTGGCACTCACATAACATCATTATACTTGTGCTTTGGAATTTACTTGTAAACTCAACAAAAACAAACGAGGTAAAGTAGAAGGAGGAAGAAGAAAGCAAAAGAAAAGAAAAGTAAAGCAGAACATAAAAACAAAGCATTTACCTTTATTACTTACTGAAACAATGGAAGAAAGGAGGAGGGTACATCGGTGTCACTCTCAACATCAGCCTCTCTCTCTTACTTACATGAATCATCATCTAACCTAAGCCTACATACAATTTACATGAAAAGAAAAGAAAAACTTAAACTAAGAAATGAAAAACTTGGCTAAGTCCTATCTCTTCATGGTCGTCGAATTTTCAGCGCAAGTACAGGCCTTTTATAGGCAAAAACCCAATCTATAGGATCCCGGGGAGGTCGGGGGAGTAAACGCTCCCTCTAACTCCCCAACAAAGCCGCGGAAACGCGGCTTGGGCCGCGTTTCCACGGCCAGGGTGTGGCCAGATGGCCACACCTGTTAGTGGGTCTATCTGGGATGTCCTTCTGCATTTATCTTCAGTTGGTTTCTTCGTTTGGGTCCAGGATTCTGACAAAATGGCCTTGAATTCTTGGCTTTAACCGATCGATTCTAGAGGATTCTTCTCAACCGATTTTCAACCTCTTGATTTTGTCCTGATTTACTGAGTGCGAATTAATTCTGATTTAATTCAGAATTTTGGTGGGCTTTGGGCTCATTTCTCTTCATCTTCTTAAAGATTGGGCCTGCAAATAAATTAAACAATTAATTAGGACAATGCAGGCTTTTATTCTATAATAAGTATGGACATTAAATATGCAACATTAGCGACCAATCACACCCCCATACCTATCTTTTGCTCGTCCTCGAGCAAAACAACTAAACTATACTAAGAATTATTAGACCACTTTCGCAGGTCACGCGATTGCACTGAGCATGTGCAACAAGCCGCTAAACCTCTAGGTTTCCCCTAGAGGACGAGTTTTGTCTCGTGAGGGTTTTCAGCGGATTACACCCACAAAATCCATAAAGAAAGGGAAATAAAGAGTTAGTATTTTCGAAAAGCATTTTGAAAGAGAAAAATATTTGAAATATAATTGTAAGATCTAAGCAATCTAGAAGTTATAGGAAGACTGAATTTTTCATTCCTAAACTTAGTCTCTATTCAAAAATTTGTTATCAATCAAGGTAAGGAGTCAAATTGTGCTTCTCATCTAATCTATTACTTTACCCTAAGTCATATGCACCTTGTGATCGTGAAAATTTTGACTAAGGGTTCAGTAACTCTAGCTCTTATGCCTTATTTATTTATACATATATATATTTTTTGGTGGTATTATTCCTTAGTTCTATTAGGCTTTCTAATCTGCCCATGTAACGAGCCTTTAATCGATGACTCCCAAACCAAACGGTCTTAGGGCACCGGGTGAGAAGACACCCCAAGGACTTAAGGACTCGAGCAAACAAGGCCACAAAACTAAGGATTTTATTATATGAACCAATTTTAGGCGTGAATACTTATGCTTTATTAGGCATAAATACCCAGCTTAATCAGAGGATTTTATATATTTTTTTCTTAAACTTATCTAATCATCTTTCGCATAAATACTAAGGCTTGCTTAGGCCAAAGCACCTAGCTAATCAATAATTAGATTTGTTTATCTTTTTTTTCTTTTTTTTTCAAACTTATCTAATTATCTTTCGCATAAATACTAAGGCTTGCTTAGGCCAAAGCACTTAGCTAATCAATAATTAGATTTGTTTATTTATTTATATATATATATATATATATTTATAAGGCATAAGAATCTTTATTTTGAACCCTAAGTGTGTAAGTGTATGAAGTGTGCATATTTCATCAAGGTAAAGATCAAGACTAAATTACTTTGACAAATTTTCTTCCTAACCCTAAAAATCAAACAAATAACCATATTTTGACCAAGTATAAGAAATCCGAATTTAGATTTTTCTATTCCTTAAAATTAACTTAATTTCTTACAAAAAATATGTCAAAATATTATTTCTATTTTCAAAAAGTTTTTAATAAAAGAGAAAACCTAAGTTATGTTAGACCCTCCCCCACACCTATCTCATGCATTGTCCTCAATGTATGAATTAATGCATAGATGCATGAAAAAGACGACAGGGAAGGAAAATGTTACCTTATGGTGGTGGTTCCGGTGGTGGTCTGATTGGTCCATGAAATGCGGCCCAATCGACTTTTCTTTGGGTTCGGAGGAACCCACCAACAATTTCTCTAATATAACCCATTAAAAAGATGTATCCATAAAGGATCTTTATTAAATATTTAACCCCATCTAATTTTCATTTTCTATAACTAATTTCGGAGTCAAATTTGTCAACCACCTCGTCCCAGAATGGAGTATGAAATGATAGAACGGTTGACTTGGACTCAGGAAGGACAAGAACTAATACCGACTCAGGAAGGTGACTTAAGTCAAGTAAAGGTTCAGGAGTCGAAATTGGTTCAAGAAGTGGGTCCAAGTCAAGAAGTTGAAACTCAAGTCCACATGTATTTTCTAACAATGGGATGTGACCTAATATGGGTGATTCCAGTTCAGGAATGATAGGTGGAAGCATCAAAACTGACTCTAAAACATTACTCAAGTTTGGTAACAAAACAGGGTCAATATTGATTCAGAAAGTTAAACTGGATCACAGATTTGAGAATCTAGGTCACATATCTCATTGAGTTCAATATCAAAAAATTGAGAACTTGCCAATTTGTCAGTAGGATTTTCAAAATTGTATAATTAGTCAAGTTCAATATGATCCTCAAAGATGGGGGATTCAATTTCATGATGAATAGGCATATGATCCAACGTTGACTCGGGAAAAAGATCGAAATCAGGTGAAGATACCGGAGTCATAATCGAATCAGGAAGTAGAATTGAATCACTCAGTGGGGTTCAGGATCATATTCATTTTCAAGTTCTATTTCAGGAAAAGGATAACTTGCTAAACTGTCAATATCTTTTTCAAAATTTGGAGTTTGGGCAAGTTCAAATGGTTGTTCTGAAATGGAATCTTGATTTCCAAAACTACAGGACTCTTCGGCTCTAACAGAATGGTTGGTGACATCAGAACTGGTCCAACGGTGAGAATATAGAGATTCGACCATCATATCTATGTCACGATTACGAGTGTTTTGAGCCTGAGTCATGGCTTCAAGCATCTTTTCATAGTTGATAGGTTCATTGTTTTGATGAAAAGAAGAAGAATTGTCTTGGAAGTGGTAGTGAAATTGTGAGTCCATCAGATTTTGGGATTTGTGTTTGGACTCACGCTACTCATTTCCAAAATTGATGGTTTCCTATTTTGGACGGGTGGAACTGAGTATGAATCTTGAAAATATTGTGGACTAGGTGGAGAAGGAGGACAAGTTGGTTGATAATTATGCGCGGGGGAGGTGAATCCCCACTGACTCTGTGAAGAGTTAAAATCGTTATGGAAATTATAGTCATACGATGGGGGACATAGGTTATATTGATTCGGATAAGACCAATCCGGCACACTAGGTTGGTTAAAGTCATGATATGCTGGGTTGGTAATATCCGAAAAAGAGTTTGATGTGTAATATGGATTATTATTGAAGTTGAAAAAATTGTTATTATAGGCCATATCACACAATGGAATACAAACAAAAAGAAAGAAAAACAAACAAATAAACAAATAAAAAAGAAAAAATTCTAGGCTAAGTTAGGGTAGACCTATAACCTAGACGACTCCTAACTGATTAGACTGTCCATGGGAGGTTTAATGCAGACTTTGACCACAAGCTAATCAGCCAGGTCAGGGCAAGATTGGTGGGAGGTTTTCCGTCAAAGACGTTCCTTAATTAAATAACCACCAACCTTCGGGCTTTCGGCCCTTAATCCCTTTCCTAGACACTGATTTGGCAGGAGTCAAATTCTAACACCTTTCCCCCTTAGGATAATCTCCTAATTGAGTCCGAGATGTCCCTAGGGCCAACGTCTACTCATTTTAAGTTAGGCTTGGGTTAGTGAGTGCTTGGAATCTGATTTTTGGGCTAAGGAAGGGTGATTAAATCCCCACCTTATCTTGTTAATGGGTGGTGCCCTTAAAATCAATTTGTGCAAGTGTACAAGATAAATATGATTCACTCAAAGCGATATAAATCAACCAAGAGATGAGTTCTATTCTACATGCAATGCGAACGTACCTTGCTCTAGCACTCTTCAACAGTAAAAATAAATGAATTGAAAAGACACGTGCCTAAAATGCAAACGTCTAATCAATTTTTTATCTTTCAACAAATGTTTTACTGTTGATTATTAGCAGGCTTTTGTGATGGCATATAAGAAAAAATAAAGTTGTAGAAAACTACAATTTGCAAAGCAAGCAGCCCTGTAAAAACACGTTAATAGTCCACTCCTTTTTGCCGCGTAATCGTGGCGTTGGCCGCGGATCCGAGGTAAAGCAGAGGGCACTTGGTCTCTGCTTTCTAGAGTAGAGGCCCAAGGCCACTTATATGTTACTGCAACTTTAATTTCCTGCTTTGCTTGCCCTTTAACCTGCAACAGAGAAGAAGTTCGTTTTAGTTCTAAAAAAATATTCAAGAAAAATCAGATTTTAATAAAAACAACGTTACCCTCCCAGCAACGGCGCCAAAATTTGATTGAGGCTAAACATGCACACAAAATACGAGATTTCAGAACTTATAATAAAAATGTGCAACTGCTCAATTCTTCCGCTATAGCAAGTGGCTATGCGGGTCGTGATCCACAAGGAGGGTTTTGCGATAGAAGCGTTTACGTTCTTTATTGAAATCGTTAAGAAAACAAAACAAAAGTTCTTCTTTGTTTCTTAAAAAGAAAAGAGAAAAAGAATTATGTTAAAGTTAGAAGAAAATGAGAGATGAAGAAGGTGGAAAGAGAAGACTATTTACAAAGAAGGGGAAAGAAAGCGACTATGTACAAATGAGTCGAAAAGAAAGAGTTGGAAGAAGTGGTGATCTATACTAAAGAAATAAAAGAAAAGAAAGAAAGGAGAGTGAAGAAATACTTACCTAGTTTGATTGATGACTTACTTGGAAACCTGTGCATGTTCTACCTTTGTTTAGGAGGCGTTCAACGCATAGATCATAAGCCCGAGCTCAGTCCCCGTTCGCATTATATCATCAAGTCTCGCACAAGCATGAAGTGATACGTCTTGAGGAGGAGAACGTCTTCATGAATTATCGTTGGCACTCACATAACATCGTTATACTTGTGCTTTGGAATTCACTTGTAAACTCAACAAAAACAAACGAGGTAAAGTAGAAGGAGGAAGAAGAAAGCAAAAGAAAAGTAAAGTAAAGCAGAACATAAAAACAAAGCATTTACCTTTATTACTTACTGAAACAATGGAAGAAAGGAGGAGGGTACATCGGTGTCACTCTCAACATCAGCCTCTCTCTCTTACTTACATGAATCATCATCTAACCTAAGCCTACATACAATTTACATGAAAAGAAAAGAAAAACCTAAACTAAGAAATGAAAAACTTGGCTAAGTCCTATCTCTGCATGGTCGTCGAATTTTCAGCGCAAGTACAGGCCTTTTATAGACAAAAACCCAATCTATAGGATTCCGGGGAGGTCGGGGGAGCAAACGCTCCCCCTAACTCCCCAACAAAGTCGCGAAAACGCGGCTTGGGCCGCGTTTCCGTGGCCAGGGTGTGGCCAGATGGCCACACCCTGTTGGTGGGTCTATCTGGGATGTCCTGCATTTATCTTCAGTTGGTTTCTTCGTTTGGGTCCAGGATTCTGACGAAATGGCCTTGGATTCATGGCTTTAACCGATCGATTCTGAGAGGATTCTTCTCAGCCGGTTTTCAACCTCTTGATTTTGCCCTGATTTACTGAGTGCGAATTAATTCTGATTTAATTCAGAATTTTGGTGGGCTTTAGGCTCATTTCTCTTCATCTCCTTAAAGATTGGGCCTGCAAATAAATTAAACAATTAATTAGGACAATGCAGGCTTTTATTCTATAATAAGTATGGACATTAAATATGCAACATTAGCGACCAATCAATGAAGAGCTTTTTATTGTGTGTGAAAAATTGTTAGAAAAGTATAATCTTTTGAAAAAGAAGACTTTTGCTTTAAATAAAGAAAATGTAAATTTGTCTTCTAGACTTGATTTGGTTTTGCAAGAGAAGGAAGAGATGTCTAGTGAATGTGACTCACTTAAATCTCAACTAGACCTTGCCCTAAAGGAAAATGAGATTTTGAAAAATAGAAATTATTGTAATGATGTTTTGAAGAAAAATAAAGTTATATCTTCAAAACTTGATTTTGTTATAAAAGAGAATGATTCTTTGAAAATAAAAATTGCTTCAATTTCAAAGGATTTAGAAGTTTGTTTAAAGAAAAATGAATCTTTGAAAATTGATATAGATTCACATGTTTGCCATGCTAATGTAGCTTTACCATCTAGCTCACCTATTGCATGCACCTCTTCTTCCACAATTGAAAATGATATTTGTATGCTTAAGAAGAGTGTGGATTGTTTGGGCTCCACTATGAGCCAATGTGCTTTGAACCATACCGCTTGGAATCTTTGGTTCGAAAGAAACAAGTTCCATCTTTGCATGCACACCATCCACTGCATACACATGCTTCACACGTTCATGTACACAACACTATGTATGCTCATGTGTACACTTGTACACATTGTGGACGTAAGGGCCACCTTGCTAAGTTTTGTTTTGATCTTATACATGATGCAAATTTAGCAACTAAGTTTGTTTGGGTTAGGAAATGTACTAACCCTCATGGACCCAAAAGAGTGTGGGTACCAAAGACCACCCCTATTGTATTTGATGTAGGTGTGGGCTCTCGCATGACGTGAGAGGAATGGTGCCTTAAAGTGGATGCGTTCCGAGCTTAAGGAGAACTATTTGGATGCATCACTTTCAAGGGGAGTTTGGTGGGAGGACCACCTTGGTTTGGAGAACTAGAGAGGTGCCTTCATCGGTTTTTGTATCGATCTCTAACTCCCATTTATATTTACATGCTTTCCACATTATTGAGCTTTAGCATGTTTTAATTAGTATATTAAATGCCATGATTATTAGATCATTGACATGCATGTATAGCATTTGAGATCACCCATGTTTATATGGACCCATATGTTGTGTTCTCACCATTGTTTAGCTATTATGTATATCATAGATCTAATGCATATGCATTTGTCATAATGATCATATGTATGTTTATGAATTTTTATTTTGATTTCTATGCTTCATGATTTGATTACATGTTTGAATGTTAGTTTTCATTAAAACTTGGATATATATACTTGTACAACTAATGAGCCACAAATCGATTATTACATGTTTGTGCTTGAACGCTCATTTGTACTTATTAGATGTACTGGTATAGCCTAGTTTTGATGATTCATGCATTTTAACTTGTATTCCCCATCTTGGACATGTTTTATGATCATGTGTTTTCACTTCATTTATATGTCTATTTTGCCAAACCTTAAGATATACATGTATACCCCTTGAGTCATTTGCTTTTCATGCAAATCTTTATTATGGACTCAATTGTGTTTAGGGATATGTATGTATACTTTTTGTTTTGTCAAAACATACATATGCCTTGAAGTATAAATTGTTTTAATGAAAATTTAGTTCTTGACGATTTTCATGTTTTCATGTTTAAAAGAATTTCAATTGAGCTTAGTGCCTACCTTTCATGATTATGTTCTTCACATTTTATTTCTACACTTACCTTTCTTGTTTACTCATGCTTTGTTTTCATGAGTCATATTCATGCTTCACTGACTTTGAGTGTTGGCTATCATGTGAATTTCATGTTTCATGAAAAATATTTTTGTTTTATTCCTTGCTTGAAGGATTTTGTACTAGTTTACAAATTTTTCTTATAACTAGTTCGTATTCTTCATTTGGTAGAGTTTTCAAACATACTATATTTTCAAACCTATTTTTGAAAACCCCTACCCATCCAAGGGCGGTTGGTTGGGCGACCATGCCTTGTATGCTTATTATTGAAAATTCTTTTAAACATGTGCATGAAATGGGTGGTAGGTAATATGAGTTATACACTTGATCTTATTATTGTTTCAATTGGTATCATTGGATCGTTTCAATTGGTATAAATATTGACATTTCTTTTGTATACTCATATATATGTTTATATATATATATATATATGTATGCTTACACTTCATATAGTATCAATTTTGATTGGTATCTAACTTTTCATACATATATATGCTTTATTTGTGCTCAAAGATATATATGAAAACACAAATTTTAGTTATGCTAAGCTTGATTTTTAATATCTATCATGTTTCAATTGATTAGTTTTCAATTGGTATCCTAATACAAGCTTATGCATCGTTTTATTTGGTATTTCATAAAGGGGGAGAAAATTTGTATTTCATCTTTCAATTGGTATTTGGTTTACCTTTGATTTTCACTCCCATACTTTATGATGAAAAATAATTGAAAAATAATTTTGATTTTAATTTGGTATCATATGTTCAAAATGAAAAATACTTACAATTGGTATCAAGATGTTTATTTGTTTACTTTCAATTGGTATCAACAAAATTAAAAATGTTTTGATTGCCTATATGCAAGGGGAGCTTAACATCTCTTCTACATATAGATTCATGTTGAGTATATCATATATTGAGGAGCTTTACAACTCTTCTTTATGCAATACACGTGTGTAGGGGGAGCTTCACATCTCCTCTTATGCATTACATATTATGCGTTATGTGAGGTAGGGCTTGTTATCCCTTCTTCATGTAATGCATATATGTAGGGAAATTAACTTAGCATCTTCCTCTTCATGAATGTATATCGCATATATCTTTTTATCGATTTGTTTAATGTCACCCCTTATTGATTTTTGTTTTTGACAAAAAGGGGGAGAACATTGTTTTCTTTGACCCCTTTGTTGATGATTGACAAAAAGGGGGAGAAGTATTTGAGTTTATATGCATATAGTTGAGTTTTCATTTTTTTGGTATCAAGAGCTTCTATTGATTGATTAATTTTTTAATTGATTGGTATCAAGAGCATGTATTTAAAAAAAAAAGGGAAAAAGAATTTATTTTAAAAGTTTGGTAGAGCATGTTTATGCATATTCATGTTTTAGTTTGGTATCAAGAGCATGTTCATTTTATTATTTTATGCATAGTCATGTTTAGTATTTATTGCATATCTTATTGTTTATTACTATGCATGTGTTAAGGGGGAGCTTCCTTGAAGCTTAACTTTAATCCATGAATATATAACTCCATGAGTTTTGTCATCATCAAAAAGGGGGAGATTGTTGGCCCAGAAGCCTTCCACTCTAGTTTTGATGATGATTAACTCATGTAGTTATGTTTGTGATGTTTAGTTTCAGATTCTTAACCAAGATATTAGTAGGTGATTAGCTTCAACAAAGGAGTTTTGGAGCTTCTCACATGGTGATTCAAGAGCCCGAGCGTCAAAGATCATATATAGCACTCGTTGGAGTCTAGCTCGGTGGATCACGGTTTGGATCGAGTCGGCTTGAAAACGGAGTTCGTCAAGAAGACTTCGGTACCTAGTTTAGTTTATGTTTTAGATCCATGTGTAAAGATTAGATAGTGTGATATGCTCAAGTTCACTACACACACACGTGTTTCTAGTTTCATGTTTATCGGTTTTCGATTTTTGACTTAACCGATCTTGGTTTTCATGAATAGATAGATTCAAAACAAGTTTACATGGCTTTATGTATATTAGATTCATTCTATATACATGTATGCTTCATATCTTCAATAAACTTAGTTTGACATACCTATTCATGAATTTAGGTTTTGTGTTTTAAACAAAACATATTTTTGTAATTAAAGTCAAAAACTATGATATATATCTTTATATGTATATTGGATTCTATCCATATACAATATGCCTAAAAGTTGTTTCTATATCATGTTTTTGTATTTGGATAAGTTTTGGACAAAACGTATTTTCAATTCAAAAATCCAAGTTTTAGAAAATACGGATTTTGGTTTTCGGCAAAATTTCCATAACACAAAAATGGTTCAAAAAGTTTGAAATATGTGTTGAAATTTTTTACACATGTTTGATTTTCAAAGTATTATACTGAACTTATTTTTGTGGATTTTTAGAGAATTTATGGGATTTTTTTAGAATATTAAAAACCCAAGTTTTCTGTCCCGAAATGCTGCCTGCCAGGCTCTGGCGGTCGACAGGACCCAGAGACGGTCGACCGGACCGGTCGACCGACGTGCACAAAACGTGCACGCGGCCAGCCACTTGGGCCGGTCGACCGACTGCAAGTACCCCACTCTCGGGTGGGGGCAGTCGACCGGACGGTCGACCGTAAGGCTTGGACGGTCGACCGGCCAGAGAACATTTGTTCTCTGGATTGGCACGGTCGACCGGAGGGCTCCAACGGTCAAATTTTTGACCGTTGGCGGTCGACCGGGCCGGTCGACCGCCAGCCGCCAAGGTTGAAAAACAGCCCCAACGGCTAGTTTTTCTCCAGCCCTATATATTGGGCTTTGGGGGACTGTTTTGGTTAAGAATTTTCAAGAGAAAATTTTTTCATATTTTCAAGTTTTTGAAGAGCCAAAAATCTACATTCTTCTAGTGTT
Source organism: Agave tequilana (assembly GCA_038442645.1). Lineage (NCBI taxonomy): Eukaryota > Viridiplantae > Streptophyta > Magnoliopsida > Asparagales > Asparagaceae > Agave > Agave tequilana. The sequence continues at coordinate 58,951 of JAVJIF010007791.1, read as the reverse complement.
TTATTCAAGTTTCAAAAAGAGTTTTTAGAGCTTCAAAGTTTTCATCTTCATTTGTTTTTAGGGTTTGAAAAAATCAAAAGAAAATTTGGATTTGGGATATTTGCTTAGTTCTTCATTTCTATCAAATACAAGTTGTTTTCCCAAATATTTTTCTTTGTTTTTTTGTTTCCAAACTCTTGGTTTTCCACACTTGAGCTATCATTCTATCCTTTCTATAGGATCCTTATTTTTGTGGAGAAGAAATTGTCTGTGGTTGAGATATACCACCAAGTGTTATACCCTTTCATTTATGATATCCCTCTTGGGTAGAGGTTGATTTGGGTTGTGGTTAGCTCCCTCAAGTGTAGAGGTTGAGATTGTGGTTTGCTCCCTCTAGTGAGGGGTGGAGTTTGGATTTGTATCCCTCTTGGTGAAGAGGTGGATTGTGGTTGTTTGGCTAGGTGCCTACCCTCTTGTGTGAGGTGGTGATTGAGTTGGTTGTGCAGTGCTTCTGTGAGAGGTTGTATTGGTTAGAGAGAGGAGTTGGGTACTCCCTGTTATTGTATTACCCCAAAATCCTCGGTGGAGGTTCTCTGTGTGGGAGTCCTAAGTGGACAAGTTAGTAGATTGGAAATCCTTCTCGGTGAAGGCTGGGACGTAGAGCTGGGTGCTCGAACCTCGAAACACATCTTGTTGTTTGCGTTTAATCCATTGACTCTTAACTCTCTCTCTTTATATTGTGCCTTGCATCTATTCATATTGCTCATTCATAAATTATATACTTAGCTTGTTTGTGTCTGCCTCACTTGTGCTTAACCACGAGAGCTTCATATGGCGCCTTAACTCTTATTCAGAGGAATCAAGAGGAGTTAGTCCAGAGCCCTTCACCGGGAATTCGGCTACACTCGTTGGTTGCACTAAGTGTAGTTGCAATTAGTTTTAATTTCCGCATTTAGTACATTAGATTAGTCGTACACCTATTCACCCCCTCTAGGTGTACCTTCAGCTCAGACCTTTGGAAACCAGTTCTTTAAAGTTTGTGGCAATTATCCAGCCACTGATTTTAGGACTCCAGGGTGGATTCACCCTCCCAAGGCATGGTGGAGGGACTTGACTCTATATGTCCTTGCTCATTTTGAGGAGGATCTGGAGAGGCTGGGACTTTATGAGGCCGTCAGGGCGACCTGTTATGGCATTCAGATGAGCGTAGCAAACTTCTACGCCATCTTCGAGTTGTATTGCCTGGCTACAGGGACCTTCTTCACCCCAGTTGGCGAATTAGGCATGGCTCTGCACGAGATGTGGGAAGTCTCTGCTCTGCCTTTGGGGTCTCTCCCATATGAAGAATATTTTCCGTGCGAGGCGGAATTGACACTTCTAGAGATGCAGGAGCCCGCTTTGTTTGAGACCTACCGGGAATTGATGTGTCACCTGTACATTTGCTCCAGCATGCATGGGAGCAGTAAGGGAGCTTCATGCAGTTTGAAGAGCTGGGGAAATTATTTGTTCCCCGACTTGAAAGGTACTCCTGAAGTAGCTCATTATGGAGTTGCAGATGAAGACATCTTTCGCCGGATGCAAGAGCACTCTCAGGGGGATTTGATTCTGAAAGAAGATGACGGAACCTATGAGAAAGGCAATATTCTTCAGAGTTTCCACCACCAGGCTCATCGACCGACGTCCCGGAAGGTACTTCGGCTGGTTTTCTAACGGTCTGGTTGAAGAGATGTGTAATTCCATCTTCGTCTGGCGATATCATTCATCTGACTGTCGTGTTGCCTGCTGTTTGTCTAGTCCAAGGTCGTTCTCTTGGACTTCTTCCAGTCATGATGTGCTGTATTCAAAGAGGCCTTCGTGGATTGACGGAGGCTTTCTGTAGGCCACCAACAACGAAGCGGGGAAAGGGGACCATCTTGACTCGCGACGGGCCAAACCCCAGAATAGGTTTGCCATATACTTATTTGATGGCATGGTTCGCCCTTCACTGCCCTCCATTATCCAAGCCGGTGAGGAGCCCCCAGAAGGTGTTCGAATGGCACTTCTCCGTCGATTCGAGGGGTGTTCGTGGTCAAAGACTTATGTGGCTGCGGTCCGTAAACTGCTGTGCCGTCATAATGTTTATAGCCTTTTCCGATGCTTCCCCTACATTCGCGATGCAGGCTATGGTGAAGAATTCAAGGATGTAGGAGAAGGGCAGACGTCATTGAGTCAGGGAGTCTTCGAATGGCTGGTTAGCATCCAGCCATCACACTTGTTGTATAGAAGTGGGGACACCTGTTACCTAGAGCCCTATGTTCTGAGTCGGTTTGCCCGTCAGTTTGGGTATGACCAACTGTATGTAGGCAATCCAAACAGCAGTCTGGCCTTCATGGGGAGTCTCATCGATGGAGCTCGTGCCTGACGGTTTTTCATTGCTGGCTGCACTGAGGCGCGACTGTGCAGGCCGCTAAGGACTCCGAACCTTCTGACGACCCTGAGATTCTGCTAGTGGTATAGAACTTCGAACTCCACACCCACTGGATTTTTTATTAATTCCTTTGGTGTGAAGTTAATCTCTCAGCGGCTGAAGCGAAAGGTCACTGAGAAGAGCGAGGGTAAGAGGGTCCGCATTCCAGGCCTCGGGGAATTCATTGCCGTTGATGATAACGAAGCCTCGGATGCAGGAAGTCCTCGCTTTGAAGTGGATACAGGTGCTTAGGCTCCAACAGCTGCTTCTGGTGGGGTAGGCACGACCCCATGGAACATGTTGATGTGGAAGAAGTGGAGGAAGAAGATCCTGACGTTCACTTTAAGCGAAAGCGGGAAGGTGGATCTCTTAGGAAGAGGGTAGTGAAGAAGCCTCGTCGCTACGCTCCTACGGTTATTGCAGAGGGCGAATAATCTGCAGTGCCTCCTCCTCCTGCTCCATTAGTCATTAGGTTGTCGGCTCCTAGGCAGACTACTGGTAAAGCTGCTCCGGACCCGGGTAAGATCAGCTCCGTTCTTGTAATATACTTCTTGTGTGTTCCATATAGCTCATTGTTCACTTTATGATTCTGAAACTGAGGTGGTGAGAAGCCCGAGAGCTGAGGCTGCCGGAGAACAGGGCTACTGAAGAGAGATAAACTAGGCTGGCCACTCTTGAAGAACGGATCAAGTCCTATGAAGCACCGTTATAGCTTGTAATATGTGCATTCATGTATCCCTCTTTTGGAATCAATAAAAAATGATTTTATATTGACTCCCATGTTGTATTTTCAACTCGTTTTATCTTCTGAACTCTTGCTTTCAAGTTGTGTTGCAGCCATTTGAGAAAATAGTCCTTACTAGACTAAAAAGATGAGACTTGGCTATCTGTCGGTTCAGAGGTCGCAATGACGTAACCGATTAAGATGCCACCAGGCTCAAAATTTCGTCATACGATGACAAAGAAATAGTCCTTGCCGGACTGAAAGATGAGACTTGGCTAGTTGTCGGTTCAGAGGTCGCAATGACGTAACCGATTGAGAAGCCACCAAGCTTAAAATTTTGTCATATGATGACAAAGAAATAGTCCTTGTCGGACTGAAAGATGAGACTTGGCTATCTGCCGGTTCAGAGGTCGCAATGACATAACCGGTTAAGATGCCACCAAGCTCAAAATTTGAATGGGATTTGGAAGAAATTGTCAGAGGTATATTGTTAACGTAACAACCCGAAAAGTCCACCAAGGACTGAGTGGAACTCAGGAACTTGATGGGGAGCTAGGAAATGAATTCCATAGAAGATCATATGTCAGAGGTGTAATGTTAACGTGACAAAAAAACTTCATAGGAATTCAGAAAGCGATTTGTCAGAGGTGTAATGTTAACTTGACAAAAAGATATGCCAGAGGTATAGTGCTAAACATAGCATGGAAAGATCCCGTTCTCACTGAGAAAAACGAGGAGATCACTGTCATAGGTTTAATGTTAACTTAACAGCGAAATGGATGCCAGAGGTGTAGTGTTAAACATAGCATGGAAAGGTCTCGTTCTCACTGAGAAAAATGAGGAGATCACTGTCATAGGTTTAATGTTAACTTAATAGCGAAATGGATGCCAGAGGTGTAGTGTTAAACATAGCATGAAAAGGGCTCGTTTTCACTGAGAAAAACAAGGAGATCATTGTTATAGGTTTAATGTTAACTTAACAGCGAAATGGATGCCAGAGGTGTAGTGTTAAACATAGCATGGAAAGGTCTCGTTCTTACTGAGAAAAATGAGGAGATCACTGTTATAGGTTTAATGTTAACTTAACAGTGGAATGGATGCCAGAGGTGTAGTGTTAAACATAGCATGGAAAGGACTCATTTTCACTGAGAAAAATGAGGAGATCACTGTCATAAGTTTAATGTTAACTTAACAGCGAAATGGATGCCAGAGGTGTAGTGTTAAACATAGCATGGAAAGGTCTCGTTTTCACTGAGAAAAACGAGTAGATTACTGTCATAGATTTAATGTTAACTTAACAGCGAAATGGATGCCAGAGGTGAAGTGTTAAACATAGCATGAAAAGGTCTCGTTCTCACTGAGAAACTCAAGGAGATCACTGTCATAGGTTTAATATTAACTTAACAGCGAAATGGATGCCAGAGGTATAGTGTTAAACATAGCATGGAAAGGTCTCGTTCTCACTGAGAAAAACGAGGAGATCACTATCATACGTTTAATGTTAACTTAACAACGAAATGGATGCCAGAGGTGTAGTGTTAAACATAGCATGCAAAGGTCTCGTTTTCACTGAGAAAAACGAGGAGATTACTGTCATAGGTTTAATGTTAACTTAACAGCGAAATGGATGCCAGAGGTGTAGTGTTAAACATAGCATGGAAAGGTCTCATTTTTACTGAGAAAAATGAGTAAATCACTGTCATAGGTTTAATGTTAACTTAACAGCGAAGTGGATGGAAAGATCTTTATATGTGGTCTTACCAATCTATGGATGAGAATTAGTATGTTATTTTGGAGAGGGAATCAAATGGGAACAGGTCCCTTAGGATTTTTAGTAAATTCTCAGCTGTCAACGAGTTTGATATGCCTTTACCAACTGCCGTTTGAGTCAGGCTAGCCATGCTATTCCCCTCAGCATGATGAGTTGTCGAGGACTTATGTTAGGCTTAAAGGCCAACATTTTCCTCTATCCTTAACAGTTAAAGGTGTTGGATCATTTGGTTAGTACATGTGTAACCTTGATGCTTCTTTGAGACAACCAGTGTATGATCAGCTTCCTACTGGTTTATGGTTGTATGATCTCATTTGGGGGAAAAGAGGGGCGCTCCTTCTGCGTACGTTGGATTTGAAGGTCTTGATCAGAGGTGTAATGTTAACTTGATCATGAGAAGGATCTTTAATCAAGGATAATACTTCTTTAAGAACTTACCATTGATCGGCATCATGAGTAAATCACCATCTGAAGTCATAAGGCGATATGCTCCGTTTGAATAGACTGTTTTTATTACAAACGGTCCCTCCCATTTAGGCTGAAATTTACCTTTGGTTTTGTGCGTCATGATCATTGGTCGTCTGACGGCTAAAACCAAATCTCTTTTTTGGAAGACTCTTTGTTTGACCTTCTTATTAAAGGCTTTTGAGATCCGAGCTTGATACAACTCAATATGCTGTTGAGCTTGTAACCGCTTCTCATCTAGGGCTTCGAGTTCTTGAAGACGCAATCGATCATTGTCCTCTGATGTGATCTTAGTCATTAAAGTGACTCGCAATGACGGCATCTGAATTTCTAACGGTATGACTGCTTCACACCCGTATACCAGGGGAAAAGGCGTATTGCCTGTCGGGGTCCGAACCGTGGTTCGGTAGGTCCAAAGACATTCACCAAGCTTTTCATTCCAATCTCGCTTATTCGAGGAGATGAACTTTTTGAGTAACTTGATGATCGTCTTGTTGAATGCTTCCGCCAAGCCATTAGCGGCGGGATTATAGGCAGTTGAAGCCACATTCTGAATTCGGTATTTATCGCAGAACCGATAGAATACCTGGCTTGCGAATTGGGGACCATTATCATGGAGATCCGCCTAGGGACACCGAATCGATAAATGACATGGTGTTTGATGAAATTAACCATGTTAGAAGTTTTGACTTCAACCAGTGGTATAGCTTCCGCCCACTTTGAAAAGTAATCGGTTATTGCCAGGATAAACCGGTGTCCTTTTGTCGAAGAGGGGCTGATCAGCCCTACGACATCGATTCTCCATGCTTCAAATGGCCATGAAGCAGTAGTTGGGTGGAGCAACTCCGGAGCCTGGTATATGAAGTTCGCATAAATTTGGCATGTTTTACACCTTCGTGCATATTGGATAGCATCGACTATCATGGTTGGCCAATAATATCCAAGCCTATGCAATCTGTCTTTAAGTTTTGGACCTGACTGATGAGCTCCGCATATGCCGTCCTATGCTTCTTTAAGAACTTCCTGTGTCTCTGAATTAGAAAGGCAACGGAGGAGGACACCGTCATATGAATGACGGTAAAGTGTCTTCAGAGTTGGATCATAGTAAAAACGGAGAGACCTTCGTCTGATAGATGTCGCTTCTTTAGGATTGTCTGGCAGCAGACCATGTAGAGCATAGTCGATAAAAGGAAATCGCCAATCTCTCGGCTCAAGATCCGTTGAGATATTATAAACCTCTCTGGTTCTTAACATATGTTTAGAGCAGATAAGGTGTCGAGTCGCCATTATAAGGTGATACTCGGTGTCGACTAGCAAGGCTAGCGTTGTTGCTAATGCAGCAAGAGCATCCGCCTTAGTATTCTGAGATCGAGATACGTGCTTGATGTAAAAGCCATCAAATAGATTAGCCAATTCGATGACTGTGTGATAATAAGGCACCAAATCCTCGTGACGGGCCTCATATTCGCCTTTAACCTGATTGATAATCCATTTTGAATCGCCGTAAGCTTCAAGATAGCGTACCCCTATTCTGTGGGCGAGCTGAAGACCAATGAGTAGAGCATTATATTACCCTACATTGTTGGAGTATGATTCCGTCAGAGAAAATGCTCTAGGAAGGACGTGATTTTGTGGAGAGATAAACACAACCCCCACGCCGACAATGATCCTGCCTTTTGGGCCTATTCGTGATGCTCCATCGAAGAACATCTGCCATACTTCGTCTTCTGAAGTTATATTAGATTCAAAGACTTCATCTGGAATGTCTTCATGAAGTTTTGAGTATTCCGGAACTGGATGAGCAGCCACGAACTCTGCAAGGGCCTGGCCTTTAACCGCCTTTTGAGGGATAAAGAGCATGTCGTATTGAGACAAAAGAAGCGCACTTTTAGCTAATCTTGAATTCAATGATCCTGGCTTCGTCATGAGAAGACGCAAAGGATTCACTCTGGAGATGACATATATGGTTTTGCCGACCAAATAATGTCGTGTCGTCTGAACGGCAAAGACAAGAGCTAAGCACTCCTTCTCAATAGGATTATAGTGAGATTTCGCCCCTATCAGAGTCTTGCTCAGATAATAAATGGCCTGTTCGTGACCATTGTCATCTTTTTGAGCAAGCAGAGCACCAAGAGAACAGTCCATAGTTTTCACATAAAGAAAGAATGGTTTCCCTGATGTGGGAGCTACCAAGACTGGAGGTTTTGTGAGATATGTCTTGATATCCTCATAAGCTTCCTGATAAGCTTGATCCGCATAGGATGATGCCCTGTTCTTTTTATCACCACAGAGGTAATTAGCACTAAATAGTGCTTTAGCTCTAACTTCACAGGTAAGACCCTTGGGAATGTCTTGGGTGCTGAAGCTGCATAAGCACCGCTGTCAGCACTTAGGGACGATCCCTTAGCTCCGCTGCGAATAGTGCTTGATGAATTGGGGAGCGAAGCACGCTGTGGTGCTTTATCCGCTATGTTGCTGCGGAGGTGATTAGCCTTAAAAGCTTTGGAAATGCCCTTGGGCGCTGAAGCTGCATAAGCACCGCTATACCCGCTTAGGGGTAATCCCTTAGCTTCGTTACAAAGAACGAGCTTAGTACTTGAAGAACTGGGGAACGAAGCACGCTGTGGTGCTTTGGTTCCAGCTTCACGCTGTGAACATCATGCGTACCCTGAGGTACAGTAGCTTCGCTCATGAGAACGAGGCTGGCACGAGGAGTTACTGCTCCTGACTTAGGCGAAGGCATGATCGCTGTTGTAACTTCGCGGCTAGCAGTCTCGTCGGAACAGGCAGGCTTCTTGCCTTTTTCTTCATGAGAGAGACGAACTTATGGCGTAGTTACGCCTGAGGCTTCATACAGAGCCTTCTGCTTTGGCCTCCATATCTGCTTTAAAAGAAGAGACTTAGGTTCGCAGGGAACCTGACTAGCCACACGCGAGGCTGGGAGGTGTTGGAAGGATTCTGCTTTCAGTTTCTGTTCCAAAATCTTGGCCATGGAGACCTTTCTATGCTTCCATGCATGGAGCATTGGGCCACCCCCAGAGAGGAGTTCTTTGAATTTTCCTTGGTCGAAGTGAACGACTAGGTTTTCGAAGGTGACAGTTTGAAGATTCTGATCTTTGTATTGCGGCCCTGCTTCCTTGTTGCGCCAGAGGACCGCGGTAGGCTCGCAGAGAGCCTCATCTGTCTCCACAGTGACTTGCTTCGAAGATTCAGCCAGAGGGGCTCTGGCCACACCGGCTTCCTTGAATTCAGAGATAGACCCGAAGGTCTGTTCGTCCATTGCGACACTTGATTCTCAACAGTGGAGAATTTTCCCCAGCGGAGTCACCATCTTGTTTTCTATTGATTTTGCAAAGGAAAAAACTTACAAAAAAGGGTCGAGGAGCTAAATTATAAGTATTCTAAAAAGATTGCAAGTAGATCTCCTCTGAGATTCTGGAGAAGTGTGTCGATAGGAGTCTGGTCAGCGCAACCACTTTGTCCCTTTGACGATGCGATCGATGGGATTCCCTTCTCGCCTGGTTCGGAGAATCGGAGAACAGAAGGTTGGTAGAACCCTCTTGTTACTTCTCAAACTGCCTCAACTTAGGAATTCCTTCTCGCCTGTTCCAGAGATTCCTTGAGAGGAAGATCTTAGGGTATCAGCACCCTGATTAGAGAAGCAGTTCTCTGAATTCTCTGAATTCTTAGAAGCAAGAGAATAGATCTCTGTTTAGCCGTCTCTCTCTGTGCGCGTGTGTTTTTTACCCTCTCGCTTGTTCTCTCTCTCTCTGTGTTTGTGCCTCTGGTGGGCTATTTATAGGGAGAGCAGGGGTATAATCGTCCCTTGAAAGTCTGAAAAGAGATTGAGTCAATCTGTTTAAATCTAGAAAGTAGCCTTGCTGCGAGGCTAAAATCAGCTTCTGTGAAGCTAGGAATAGCAGGTAGCGTTGATCTCCTGATCTGTTTTGATTCTTTCTAAATAATTGAAAGATCTCCCCTGATCTTCTTACTTGTTCTAGGAGAGTAAGTGATTATGGTAAACAACTACCAAATTTGATCTCAGATTTAATCTTGATTGGATTTGATCTTGATCTTGAATTGATTTGATCTCATCTGGAGTTTTAATTGGTCAAAGGTTGATCATCAAAGACCCGCAGCGGAGCTGCCGCGTCGAGCTCGCAACGAAGCTGGAAGGAGCATCTGGCAAAGTCAGAAGAAAGCTCTTCAGCGGAGCTGGATAAACATCTGTGGTGAAGCTACCGACCACCCTTCTGCGCGGTTGCGTGTATGGCTTCGAGCGAAGCTAACTCTCTGCGGAGTTAACTGAGCACTTCAAGCGAAGCTGTAAGTTAGCTCTCCGATAAAGCTTTGAACAGCTTCAAGGCGATGTTGGACAAACTTAGCCTCTCAGGCAAGGCTATCCCCTTGGGCTCATGTGATGCTAAGTGTTAAGCTAATCTAGCATCTTAGACCTGCTTAGGTCTCTTCAAAGATAATCTGGGCTTAATGTCTGCTTCACTGGATCAGTAGAGTCCAAGTTGTTGATTTGTCCCTCGGAGATGGGTACAGAACTGGTCGCCAGCTTATCTGTCACTTGTCTTTTATAAATGTCAACAAGTTTAGACATTGTTCAGGCCAATCAAGAATTTTGTCTTTTTTAGAGTGTCAACAATAGCGCCTTGCTTCCTCTTCGTCATCGGTGGTCTGCAGAAAGTCTCCGTCAATGCACGAAGAACTCTTTGAATGCAGCACACCATTACTAGAAGAAGCCCTAGAGAACGACCGTGTACCAAACGTACGGCCGGTAATAGAGTAGTGGGGAGAACAATGTCGCCAGAAGGAGATGGCACTACACATCTTTTCAGCCAGACTGATAAAAACCAGGCCAAAAGCGCTTTCCGAGACATTGGTTGGCGGGCCTGAAGATGGAAGCTCCTGAGAATGTTGCCCTTCTCATAGATGTCGTTGTCTTCCTCTAGAATAATGTCTCCTTGGGTATGCTGCCTCATCCTTCGGAAGATATCCTCATCCGCAATCCTGCAATGAATCTCTTCAGGGGTATTCCCCAGGTTGGGGAATAGATAATTCCCCCAACTCTTCGAACTGGTAGAGCCTCCCTTATAATTATAATGCATGTCCAAGCAAATGTAGAAGTGGCATATCAGCTCTTGATAGGTCTCGAACAAGGCGGGCTCCTGCTTCTCCAAAAGCGCTCACATAGGAAGTATTCTTCATAGGGGAGAGATCCCATTGGTAGAGCAGAGACTTCTCACATCTCATGCAAAGCCATGCCCAACTCACCTATAGGAGTTAAAAAGTCCCTGTAGCTGGGCAGTATAATTCGAAGATGGCATAGAAAATTGCTACACTCATCTAGATGCCATAACAAGTAGCTCTGACAGCTTCGCGGAGTCCTAGTCTCTCCAAGTCCTCCTCAAAATGAGCCAAAATATATAGAGTCAAGTCTCTCCACTAGGCCTTTGAAGGATGACTCCAACCTGGGGTCTTGAAGTCAGTCGCTGGGCAGTTGCCGTTGACTCTATGAACTGATTTTCAAAGGTTTGAGCTATAGCTGAATTCTCCCCCACCGGGATGTCTTGTAGGACATTCCCGGGGTGAAGACCCAGTATGCACCAAGGGGGACCTGCTCTGGCATAACCATGTGAAGAAGCTGTAAGAATACCCACATGGACTGATTCGGTGGTTCGAGTCACTTGCCAATTAATCTTCCGAGGCCTCGTTACATATTGGAAGAAGGATAGCGGAAAATGGTGCTTGTTGGACGGAAGGTAGTTCTTCTCGTCGTTCAAATTGAAGATCCATTGCCCTTTCCCAGCCAGTAGTTGATGATCTATGTCAGGCAGTGCATCTCTGAACATGAAGCCGGACTTCTGATAAATCTTCTGGTCAGACCCTCTAGAGGAGCAGTAGTCAAAATACTCCTCATTGTGCGCTGATCTCCGGTGTGGATCAGGGCATCGCGGCCTGGACTACTCCGTTCACTAAATAAGGAGGCCTGCCCCTGAAATTGAAGGCTGATATATTCGTTTAGTCCCCTAGCTGACCTAAAAAGGCTGTTCAGAGGCCCAAGGGTATAGTGCACTACAAAACAAAAAGGAGAAAATATATTAGCCCAGAAGATAAAAAGGGAGGAAGAAAGAAGAAAGCAAAAAAATGCTAAGGCATAGCTTTGCTTCCAAAGCGAAGTTAACCAAGCCTAGCAGTAGCTTCGCACTGAAACTTAACTTCACACTCTGCACAAAGGCAGAAGTGCAGCAAGCTATAAAGTGTTAGCTTTGCGTGGAAGCTTAAAGGGCAGTTGCGCCTAAGTAGGGAAACCCTACAATCTAGCATCGCTCAAAGGCTTAACTTAATCTATCTTCGCTCAGAGGCTTAACTTCGCATTCTGTCACTTGACAGAATGCAAAAAGCCCAAACGGCTAACTTCGCTGAAAAGGCACTTGTGCCCAAAAAAAATTGATTAAAGGACTTAAGTCCTCCTTCCAGCTATGTTTCAAAAGCTAGCTTTGTATCAAGCTAGCTTCGCACCCTGTCACTTGAAAGAATGTGAAAAGCCCAAAGGGCTAGCTTCGCGGCGAAGCATGAAAAAAGAAACTGTTCAGTTTCTATATTTGATTCGTGAAATTAAAGGGGAATTAAATCCCCAAAAATTCAGAAGAAAATCAAAAAAATAAGGGAGATCAACTCCTTGAGGTCACTAGATCATGATGAATCAGGGGCATTCACCACGAAATAGTCAAAATACGGCTTAAAAAAGAGATGAAAATCTCTGAAAAGGGAAGGATTCCCTATCCGCAATGGGGCGCTCGGTCGCCGGAGGCGGAGATAACGACGCCATAGCAGAGGGTGCCACCTCTTTCCCTGTGCGCTACGTGGGGGCCATTAGAGCGTGGAGGAAGTTCTGGAAGATTTGAGAAGTAGACGAAGAAGAGAAAAATTCTCTGAACAGTTTTGAGAATTCTAAGAGAAGATGAACTTCTCTAAATAAGCCAAATATGGCTTTTATAGGCGCCACATGCACCTATAATTTTGCGTCGCTGGCGCTGCATGAGCCTATAGCTTCACCTTCTAAAAAGGAGTGCAAGCTGTCATTTCAAATTTAAATTTGAAACGACGGCTCTAATTTCAAGAACCGTCCACAACGAAGGCATCTAGCCTCGCTTACATGCGAACTTACACTTTGCCTGTAGCTCCACTGTGAGCTCATTGTTGACTTCGCGTGGCATTTGGTTGACTCTGCTAAAAGTCGGTGTTAACTCCGCTGAGAGCTTAACTCCGTTGAAAACTCATGCAGTATCTCCATTGAAGAGCTCATTCCCTAGCTTCGCCAAGAACTTGTCCTTAGCTATGCGAAGAGTTTATGTACACAATCTGCAAAATATTTAAGTTCAGCAATGCAGATACCAGATTTCAAATTCAAAGTATATCAGAATATGCACCAATCCATTCCACATTCATGAAAACTTTGAAGGGGGTCTTGTTGACACTCTAAAAAGACAAAACTCAGATTTTTCTTTAACCTGTCTGAACGATGTCTAACTTGTCAATATGTACAAAAGATAAGTCACAGACAAGCTGATGACCAGAGACAAGGTAACAACTTAGACTCCATTGATCTAGTAAAGCAGACAATAAGCTAAAGTTTCCTTTGAAGAGAAGCCAAAGCAAGTTTATGAAGTCAGGTCTAATCGAGGTTTGATCGAGTACTTAGCCTCGAAGAGATCCAAGATCACTAAAATGCCGAAGCCATAAGCTTCACACGAAGCGTCCCATTTAACCCTGCCAGAGGCTGATCCAAGAACTTCATGGTAAAAGCTCTATCCCTAATTTTGCTAGAAGGAAGAGATGGCTCCGCTCCGCTATGGGCTGAGTCTTAGCTTCGAACGAGGCTTTAAAGATAACTTCGCCTGAAGCTATGGGCTGAGTCTTAGCTTCGCATGAGGCTACAAAGATAACTTCGCCTGAAGGAGAGCTTCTCATTTAGCTCCGCAGCGAGCTTTACCAGGTCATCAATTGATCATTTCAAAATCCAACGAGAGATTAATGGGTGAACCCCACTAATTTAGTGGAATTAATGCCACTTTAAGTGGGCGGTTACACCCGCCCACATCATTCCATATTAAATGGAGACAATTAAGCCATTATGGCTAATAATAGTTCACATGAACTTATTAGCTCCGCCCGAAGCTCACATATAGCATTGCGGCAAAGCTATTTTTAGTCTCGCGCGAAGCTAAAGACTGATTCAGTCTTACTTAATTCAAGGGGGGACGGTTACACCCGATTTTGGCTATAAAGAGCCTCTCGCCAAGAGAGGAAAGGAGCTGTAAAATTTTGAAAAGATTGAGAGGAGATCTCTAGCAAAAGTGTTCTCTTCCAGCTTTCAAATCATCAGTTTGCTTCTAAAGTCTGAAAGATTTAGTTCTCTTTCATTCAGGAGTCCAACGCGCCTTCTACTTTCTATAGATTTTCAGAACCAAGTGAGAAGGAAATTCTATCAATGAGACAGCTTGACCACCTGACTGATTTCATCATCAAAGGATAAAGTGATGCGCGCTGATCAGATTCCTACCAGCATACTTTCTCAGAAATCTTAGAGGAGATCTATCTATAATTTTCTTTTAATTACTTGTAATTTCGCTCCTCAATTCTCTTTTTGTAAGTTTTCCCTAATCATTTTAAATGGAAAACAGACGTAGACTGGGTTGACCTGACCTGGTGGATTTTAGATATATACCTGATATGTTACTTGGGTTTTGGGATCTTATAATTGACATTGATAGAAGTGAGAGTGTGTGATGATCTTGATCGGATTAGAGTGCAGGAATTTGATTAGATATATCAGAACACGTAGTATTTAGTTATTGATATTTGGATATATCGATGACTGGAGGATCAGAGTTTGAGAGTAGTTATATTTTGATCTCATTTATTGGTAGGCTCAGAGTTGATAGGGTGAGAGAATTGATTATTGATTTATTGGATTTGTGATTACTGTACCAAATTACTTTGATATGGATTAATGTTTGATATTCACAATGATTGTTATTGAGACTACGAGTTGATGGACAATTACTAATATTTATTTTATACAGATGAATGAGATTTTAATTGATTCTAGAGAGGGCTATACTGTAAGGAATCGGTTCTAGGTGAGACTGTTTATTGAGCACTATCTAGACTTGTTATTGTATTTTAAATTCATGTTATTGAAAGCTACTGAAAAAATATTATCAGACCGTAACACATGTATTGTTCTATTGTTCTGCCGTTTATATGATAATATTGTCCATATTGTTATTGTTACATCATTGATATTGTTACTGTCACCATATCATCTTAGTAATCAAAATAATATGGATATTGATTGATCTGAATAATAATATAATAGACAATTTACACCGGAATTGAAAAAATTTATGGAGGAGACATTGTCTGTATTTTGGGTGGACCTAGCATACATGTTACGCAGCCGAGATACGATTCCACTGCAGGGTTCCAGGGGATGACTTATATCCCGTATTGTGTATATTGTTATTGTTATTGACTATCTAGCAGTAGGACCCGATTCAGCGCCGGGTGATTGGCCCGTAGTTCGGGTATGTACGGAACCCACCTAAAGTATGGACAATGTCTTTTCTATTGATTTCAATAACTTAGGACCCTTATTGACATATGTAGTAGGCGTAGTATGGGATGCGTCTATTAACAGGTGGCAATTAGTGTTCGCTGACATAATAAATAATAATGAACTGTTTATAGTGTATTGTGACTGACCGTAATCACCTGACTGTATATATATATATATATAACTATGATAGACATACGATTGTACAAATGACCGGATTGTATACCACACTAGTGACACATGCTAGGTTACACATCTTGACATTAGTGGCTTCCTTTTATCATGATACCAGTGATATATCGTTCATACCTTTGTTCTTGATATGGATTATTTTATTATCTTTTATTTCAGTTATCATATTGTTATTGCTTACGTTGTTATTATGCACGAACACCTTTCACTTTACACACACACTCATTAGGTCGCTTCTGATAACCCTGGATTCGTACGTCCAGGATTTTGGACACTTTCATATATTGTTTAGGTGTTCATGTGATCGTACGCTTCACGAGGAGTTAGAGTTTCTCTATTTTTTTATTCCGGTATTCTTACCTCTTTTTATTCCTGTCTCTATATGTTTCTTGATTCATGTATATCAGATTCAGTCTTTATGTCAGTTCTTTTTATATGATATCATGCATGGATGCTTATATGTGATATTGCAATGATCATTGATTTATTATGGTTTAGATTTATTGTTTATTCAGGTTACTTTAGGCTTAACGCGTATACGTGAGGTATTTTCCTTGCGTATATGCGTCGCTGACTCTCGTCGCGACTCCGTTTTCACGTATTTTCAGAAGCAGGGCATGACAAGGTTTTCTTGGTATCAGAGCTAAGTTTACTCAAAAAGAGGACCTAGTTCATACCTGTCACCTGATACATGTTATATTTACACTGCAATATATATATATATATATATATATATATACATACATACATTATCCATACGATGATATTGACTCCATTTGGATTTGATCGTCCTCCTTTTGGAAATCCATCTATCTCTTGATCTTTTGACATCCCTAGTTTTAACTCTTTTTCTAGAGAGATCTTGGTTCCTTCATTTCATTCTCCTTTTCAATTCTATTTCCCTGATTCTGTCGCTTGGAACTGGTCGTTCCTTATTGAAGCTGGTAGCAGAGATCAGAGTAGCGCAGCAGTAGCGTGGTGGACCCATGATGCAACGAGAAGTGACGTTGAAGCCTTATCTTCTCCTTTAACTTGATTTTTTCCATTCCTACTTTATTGAAATTTGGAGGACGAAATTTTTATAAGGTGGGTAGAATATAATATCCCCTATCTAATAATACTGTATTTTATTTATCTAAGTATTTATTTGGTTCCTCTGATTTTTATATTAATTATTTATAAACTTGATTTGTGACTAATTAGTATTATTAGATATACAAATTATTTTAAGATATTAACATTGGCTTTATATATTGCTACCATTATCTATTATCTATATTTTTATTATTTATTACCATTATTTCTATTATTATTTTTATTATTAATTGTTATTATTGGTTGTGGTTATTACTATTATCATTTCATCATTTTTATTTATTACTTTTGTGGTTGTTGTTAGTTATTATTGTTATTATTATTGATAAATACTAATACGTGTTAAAGTTATTATTAGTATTATTATTATTAAGTATGATTATTATTGTTTGGTTATTATTATTGATATTTTTATTTTGTTAATGATATTATTATTATTTTTTTACTTAGTATTTTTTCTTCCCTTGATCCCGAACCCGTTACCCATTAGATCCATACCCTCAATCCATACCCAAACCATTTAACCTTTATCCAAAACCCTAAACCCAAATCCTAATCTTAACAACCCAATCACAAATAACAAATCCTATCTAAAAATTAACAAAATCATATATAATCCTAACTAATCTGCCGCCTTACCTATCTCTCCTTATCTCTCTCCTCTCTTGAGCTTTTCACATGGCCTGCTCAGTGTGCTTCGCTCACGCGAATTCCCTCGCTGCCCCAAAATAATCATCAAATTCCCCCTCTATCCCCGTCGACACAAGAACCCTAGCTCCTGTATCGGCTTCTCTCCAATCTCCAGCTCTCGTAGCCTTCATCCTCTTAGGGCCCAGAATGTAGAGAGCAACCAAAGCACGACGAAGATAAACATCATTCTTTGCCCCGAGTGTGATGGGAATGGTAAGGGGTCTTGAATATTTGATTTTTTTTGGCCTGCTTTTGTTCTTGAATAAGTCTGGATTTAATCAATCTGGTTCTTCTTTTTTTTAAAATAAAGTATTTAACATGTAAAAAATGGGTTATATATTGCAGAAGTCTTATATAATTTTTTCTAGGAAAAAAATTGCCTGCTAATTGCATCAATAACAACAGTTTTGATGTTTTAAAGTCTTGCAAAAACTATAGACAGGATGCTTTCACTGAAAATTGTATGTAAACATCTTTAGTTTTTACTCTCAAAGGAGGAAATAAAAAAAGAATCTTTAGTTTGAAATGTATATGCATTTTGAAAGTTCATTTGATTCTCAGGTGAATAGTTTAGACAGTGACTAGCATCACACAAAAGAGTTGTTGGCCATATATGTTGTTTCAATTAGTCAATCATTGTTTTAGGTAATTGATTAGAAATATAAAATTTATTCATACTGGTTAAGATATGCATAATCTTTTTTAATCAATATGCATATCTTAAAGTGGCAATTTGTTAAAAGTATGGCCATATAGCTATCATGATTCACTGTCAAAGTGGCAATTTGTTCAAAGAATTTTATGATTTCTACCTAGATTTATCATGAAATCAAGAATTCTCTAACAGATCTATAATCTTAATTTTTCATCTATATTTTTTTGATTGAGAGGAATTTAGAAACTTTCTTCTTGGTCACATGAGCTTAAACCATATGACATACTGCCTTCTTATCAACTAGCCTTGAAGATTTATGAAGGAACTCTCACTTACTCATAGCTGTCTTGGTCAATTTATTAGGTTCTACTCAAAGAAGTAACTGTTAGCCTAGAGGTCTTTCACCTTAATTTTGATGATGACTAATTTATGAAGGTTAGTTTATTAATGATCTTGTCTTTATAAAGTTTCCGTTATTGATCAAGATATTAGTTGGTATTTAGTTTCAACAAAGGAGTTTTAGGGCTAACTCATATAGATTCAAGAGCTCGCGCGTCAAAGTCGCATCTAGACCTCGGATGGAGTCAAGTTCTTTGGATTGTGTTTGGATCGAGCCGGCTTGAAGAAGAAGTTCTACAAGAAGACTTCAGTTTGTTTAGTTTAAGTTTGTGTTTAGATCTTGTGTAAGTAGACTAGTGCTGATATGCTCAAGTTTTCACACACACACACAAGTTCAATATGTTTGGTTTTCGGTTTAACCGGTTTTGAATTTCAAATATACATATACTTGATTTTCATGAATAGATAGAATCAAAACAATTTTACATTGTTTAATGTATATTGAATTTCATCTATATACATCTATACTTCATATATTTAGAAAAACTTATTTTGATGATTCTATTTCATGTGTTTAGAGTTTTGTAATTAACAAAACTTATTTTGGGTTTCATGTCAAAAATATAGATATATTATTTACATGTGTATTAGATTCTATCCATACACAATATGCTTCAAATGTGTTTCAATATCATGTTTTTGTATTTATAAAAGTTTTGGAGAAAACGGTTTTTTATTTCAAAATCTAAGTTTTGGAAAATACGGTTTTCCGTTTAAAGCTTAATTTTGATATCACAAAAATAGTTCAAATAGTTTGTAATATGTGTTGATTTTTAGTCAAACATATTTGTCCTTCAAATATTTATAAGAATGTATTTTTGTGAAATTTATGAGAATTTATGGGATTTTATAGAAGTTAAAAAGACCAAGTTTTATATCCTAAAATCCCAGCCAGAGCCTGGTGGCGGTCGACCGGACGGTCGACCGGACGGTCGACCATACCAGAGGTCGGTCGACTGGACCGGTCGACCGATGTGCACGATGACGTGCACAAGGCAGCCTACAAGGCCGGTCAACCGGGCGGTCAACCGACTATAACTACCCAACTCTAGGGTAGTGCCGGTCGACCGGGTGGTCGACCGACAGGCTATGAGCCTTTAGGCTCGGTCGACCGGGTGGTCGACCGGAGTCACAACGGTCAAAAATATGACTGTTGGATGGTCGACCGGCCCGTCGACTTGAAGGTCAAAATTGACTTTTCTGACTGCTAACGACTATTTTTTTTGAGAGGCTATAAATAGGGCTTCTCTCAAGCTGTTTTGAACAAGATTTTTAGAGAGCTTTTCTTCTCATCTTTCAAGTGTTTTGCAGCAAGTTTAAGAGGAGTTTTTGAGCCAAAAGATTTTATCTTTTATTTGTTTTAAAGTGTTGGAAAAATCAAAGAAATGAGAGTCTTTGGGAAATTGGTTTTGATCTCTATTTCAATATCTATCTTGTATTTCTTCCAAGTGTTTTTCTTTGTATTTTCATTTCAAACACTTTGTTTTCTCACACTTGAGCTATCATATCTAATCCTATCTATAGGATCTTGTTTTTATGAGGAAAATTGTTTGTGGTCTATGTGATCACCAAGTTTGTAATCGCTTCTTTGCTTTGGTTTTGTGCCTTATCCCTCTTGTGTAGAGGGGATTGTGGTTGAGTTTTGATTTTGTGCCTATCCCTTTTGTGTAGAGGTGATTGTGGTTGAGTTTTGGCTTTGTGCCTTATCCCTTTTGTGTAGAGGTGATTGTGGTTGACTTTTGGCTTTGTGCCTATCCCTCTTGTGTAGAGGTGATTATTTTGAGTTTTGGCTTTGTGCCTATCCCTCTTGTGTAGAGGTGATTGTTTTTAGGTTTTGGCTTTGTGTCTATTCCTCTTGTGTAGAGGTGATTATTTTTAGGTTTTGGCTTTGTGTTTGAGAAAGGAGTTGTGTACTCCAAGTGTAGAGTTGTAATTTCTTGGTGAAGGTCCCTTTTATGGAAGGTTCTGTGTGAACATACAGTGGAAATCCTTCTTTGTGAAGGAGGGAACGTAAAGCAGTAGCTTGAACCTCAAAATATATCTTAATTGTTTACGTTTGGTCTACTATCTCTTAACTCTTTCTCTCTTGTATCTTGCATTGCTTTATATTGCACATGTTCATTTGCTAGATATAGTTATTGTGTACCCATACTTGTGTTGAACTAAGAGAACTTCATATAGCACCTCAACTCTCAATTTAGAGGAATCTCAAGGAGATAGTTCAGAGCCCTTCACCGGAAAGTCAGCTACACTCTTTAGTTACACATAGTGTGTTGCAATTTAATTTTTAATCTGTATCATTTCCCATTAGAGTAGCTTTACAACTATTCACCCCCTCTAGGTGTATTTCAATTTGTATTACAGCCTACGCTCCTGATATTAGGTTTAACCACTAAGAAGTGAGATCTTGGATTGCTAATCTAGTATTGTATTGGCACACATATAGTTTATACACTCATGGATCACCTTGCCCCTCCCATATTTAATGTTTCTAATGTCGATATGTGAAAGTTTAGGATGAGTGCTTATTTAAAAGCCCTAGGTTTACATGTCTATCTTGCCACTACCAAGAAAACGTATTTTGGTAATTACAAGTACAGTGAGGCTAATTCACAAGTCTTAGATGCACTAAAGAATACACTTAGCAAAGATATTTATGTTTGATTTCTCATTGTGATTCTGCTTTTACAGTGTGGAATATTTTAACCTCTCTCGAGTTACAAACGACAAACAATGTGGAGAAAGAGTCTAGTGGAGAAGATTCCAACCAAGCTTGCTTCATAGTCTAAGGGAATGAATCCCTTGAGGTAAACTCATACACTCAACTGGATGATAGTGTTAGCTCTTCTAATGATGATCATGATAGTATGGATGCCCACGCATTAAATTAAGAGTTTTTCCTATTTTGTGAAAACTTACTTTCAGAATACAAAACTTTAAAAAACAAGAGTTTTAAATTAAAAGAAGAAATAAAAATTTATTTTCTAAGCTAAACATGGTTTTATAAGAGAGGGTTGAGTGATTGAAAATTAAAGGGCAATGAGAATTACCGTCTAGCTTTGGACTAACGGGTCGTGTCCACGAGGAGGAATGCGATACAAGCTTTTTGATGAATTGTTAAATAACAAAGAATGGTGTTAGTGTTTTCTCTTTTTTTATATTGAAAAAGAGAATGAAGAGTAAGGAAATAATTAAAAGAAAAATTGAAAACTTAGAGAAGGCTTTGAAAAAGGTGATCTTTAAAAAGCTTGAAGATTGTTTGGTTATTTTTAATATAGGAAAAAGATCTGGGCTCACAAATTTTCTACTCAACTATTTACTTATCTCAAGAATATTTTAGTGCATCACTTTTATCATAGGCAAATACTTTTAGTTTCTTTTAATGTCCAAGTAAAACAAATAAGATGATTTTGGTTTAAATCTTAAGGCCTTTCTTAACACATCATTAAAAAGAGAATGTTAAACCATCAAGCGCGAAGAAGCAAGTATGGAATAAAAATAATTTAAAGATATTTGTGCTTTGAAAGTCCAAGTTTAAAAGAAAAGCATCCTCATGAGCTTTCAAAAACAAAGTTTAACTCAGGCATTATTATGATTCAAGAGAGTTGCTTTCATAAAATCAATCAAGAGAAAGGAGGTAGAAGAGATTAATTAGTGAGCCAAGAAGATGGTTTAGTTACTCATGACAAAAAGAAAACAAGTAAGGGAATGAAAATAAAATATAGACATACCGAATTGAGTCGAGTTGAATAAGCAAGTAGAATCTCCTTTGATTATCACTTCAAGGATGAATTACGCACTCAATTCCACTCTTCTCTCTTTGCTGGTCTAAACTGAAAAAAATAAAGATGAGATATATCTTCTCAAAACTATCTAACAATACTCCTAAAATCCTAAAAATGAACAAGAATTCTAATCCTAGTCTCTGCTGTATTTTTCAGTACAAAACCTGCCTTTTATAGGCAAAAACCAAACAGAGGAGGGCGTACGAAGATAAGGGGAGCAAACGCTCCCCCAATAGTCTTAACCAAATGACGAAAACGCGACTTTGGCCGCCTTTCCGCGGCCATGGTGTATCCAGGTGGCCACACCTGATTGGTGGTACTCCCTCGCTTGGTGATTCCCCTTTATCTCCTGCTGATTTTCCCGTTTCAGCTCTAGGATTTGATGAAATGGCCTTTGATCTTGGCTTTAACCACTTGATTTGGGAATATTCATTTTAATCAGTTTTCAACCTCTCTGATTTGCCATGATCTGTCCTGATTTTCTGATTTTGAAATAATTCTGAATTAAATCAGAATTTGATGGGCTTTTGAGCTCGTTTCTCTTCCCTTTCCTTTAGCAATAGGCTTACACTTTATAAAGAAAAAATTAGAGTTATTAATAGGATTTATTAGATAATAAACATGGTAATGTCACAATATCTATGTAATATATGTGACCGATCATACCCCACATGGTAATGTGACAATATATATGAAATATATGTGACCGATCACACCCTACATGGTAATGTGACAATATATATACAATATATGTGACCGATCACACCCCACACTTATCTTTTGCTCGCCCTCGAGCAAAACATCAAAACTAATCCTAATCAATTATTAGACCACTTTCGCAGGTCACTTGATTACACTGAGCATGTGCAACAAGTCGTTAAATCTCTATGTTACCCCTAGAGGACGAGTTTTGTCTCATGAGGGTTTTCAGTAGATTGCACCCACAAAATCCATAAAGAAAGAGAAAAATATTATTATTTTTGAAAAGCATTTTGAAAAGAGAGAAAATATTTGAGGTATTGTTGTAAGAGTTCAAGTAATCTATAAGTTATAGGAAAGTCGAACTTTTCATTCCTAAACTTAGTCTCTATTCAAAAACATGTCATCAATCAAAGTAAGGAGTTAAATTATATTTCTCATCTTGTCTATTACTTTACCCTAAGTCACATGCACTTTCGTGATCGTGAAATTTGACTAAGAGTTCTTTAACATCAACTCTTATGCCTTATTTATATTTATTTATTTATTTATTTATTTATTTTGGTGGTATTTATTTCTCAATTCCATTAGGCTTTCTAATCTGCCCATGTAACGAGCCTTTAGTCGGTGACACCCAAACCAGACAGTCTTAGGGCATAAGGTGAGAAAAGACCCCTAAGGACTTAAACACTCGAGCAAATAAGACCACGAAACCAAGGATTTTTATTTATAAAACGAACCCCTTTTTGGCGTGAATAATTATGCTTCATGAGGCACAAATACCAAGCTTAATCAGAGGATATATATATATATATATATATATATATATATATATATATATATCAAACTTATCTAATTATCTTTTGCATAAATACCAAGGCTTGCTTAGGCCAATGCATCTAGCAAATCAATCATTAGATTTGTTTTTTCATAGATATCAAAGATATTTTTTTCTTTTTTTTATAAGGAAAAAGAATTTTTATTTTTGAACCCTAAGTAAGTGTATAAAGTGTGCATATTTCTTCAAGATAAAGATCAAGACTAAATTACTTTCAACAATTTTCTTTCTAACCCTGAAAATCAAACAAGTTATCTTATTTTGATCAAGTATAAGAAATCCTAATTATGATTTTCCTATTCCTTAAAATTAACTTACTTTCTTACAAAAAATATATCAAAATATTGTTCTTTTCTTTCAAAAAGTTTTTCTTATATATATATATATATATATATATATATATATATATATTCTTTTTTTTCTTTTTTTAGTTATATTAGTCATGTTAGAGCTCTCCCCCACACTTATCTCATGCATTGTCCCCTGTATAGATGCATGAAATGAAATATAAAAGAGGAAAGTTACCGATACACTGGGTCGAAAAGACCCATAGCCGTTTCATTTACCGGCACCGATTCCAAGAAAGGTTTAAGGCGTTAACCATTTACCTTAAAGTCATTTCCATTCTTGGTGTCACTGATCTCACAGCACCGTGTGGAAACACGATTTTCACAGCGAATGGCCCAGTCCATCTTGATTTTAATTTTCCTGAAAAAAGATGAAGCCTAGAATTATAGAATAAGACTTTTTGTCCAGGGACAAAGGTTTTTCTTATGATGTGTTTATCATGAAAAATCTTAACTCTATCTTTAGTGATCTTATCATTTTCATAGGCCTCATTTCTCAACTCCTCTAATTCGAAAATTTATAATTTTTGAATGTCACTGGCCTTACTCAAGTCAAATTTAGCTGCTTGATTGCCCATAAGGCCCGATGCTCTAACTCAACGGGTAGGTGGCAAGCTTTCTCAATGACTAAGCTATAAGGAGACATCCCTAGAATCATTTTGAAAGCGGTCCTATAGGCCCATAGGGCATCTACAAGTTTGGTGGACCAATCTTTCTGATTTTGGTTCACAATTTTCTCCAAAATAAGCTTGATTTGTCTATTGGAAACCTCAACCGACCGTTGGTCTGAGGATGATAAGGTGTGGACAACTTGTGAGTTATGGCATACTTTCGCATAAGAGCTTCAAAGGATCTAATGTAAAAGTGAGTACCATTATCACTGATGATAGCATGAGGGGTTCCGAAGCGTGAGAAAATGTTATCTTTTAAAAACATTATGATAACTTTGTTATCATTAGTTCTACTAGGAATGGCTTCTACCCACTTGGACACATAGTCCACAGCAACCAATATGTATTGGTTTCCAAATAAATTAGGAAATGGACCCATAAAGTCGATGCCCTAAACATTAAAGAGTTCCATTTTTAGAATTGGGCTGAGGGGCATCATATCTCGTTTTGAGATCCTTCCTACCATCTGGCATCTAGGGCACGTCTTGCAAAATTCATAAGCATTTTTGATCAAAGTGGGCCAATAGAACCCACTTGCAGCACCTTTTCAACAGTCTTGTGGGGACCAAAGTGTCCACCACATGTAAGTTCGTGACAGAAGGGTAAAACACTCTTAATCTCTTCATCGGGAATGCATCTCCTAATAATTTGGTCAGAACAGTACTTAAAAAGATACGGTTCCTCCCAAAATAAACACCGAACTTAAGATAAGAACGGTATATATCATTTTAGATCAATAAGATAGAGTTTGGGTTGTGACTAAGTAATTCACTTTATCAGCAAACCAAGGTTTCCTAAAGATAGGTAAGAGATTTTCATTAGGAAAGTCCTCATTTATGGGCAATCATTGCATGGAGAGTTTGGGATTCTCGAGAGATGGTCAGCAATGACATTTTCTACGCCTTTCTTATCTCGAATCTCGAGACAAATTCCTGAAGAAGGAGGATCCAACGAATGAGTCGGGCCTTGGCATCCTTCTTCATCATGAGGTACCTAAGAGCAGAATGATCGGTGAAAATTGTGATTTTAGACCCTAGTAGGTAGGGACGAAATTTCTCTAAGGCAAACACTACTACCAGAATTCCGTCTCAGTACTAATGTAGTTCATTTGAGTATCATTGAGAGTCCTACTAGAATAGTAAATCACGTGCTGCTTGTTATCAATGCGCTGTCCTAAGACAGCGCCTATTGCAAAATCAGAAGTATCACACATGATTTCGAACGGCTTAGATCAATCCGGTGCAGATATGATTGGTGCAGAAATAAGCTCTTTCTTAAGCTTCTCTCAAGAATTCATACATTCAACATCAAAAATGAAGGACACGTCCTTAGCTAACAGATTAGTCAAGGGTCTAACAATCTTGCTAAAATCCTTGATAAATCTTCGGGAGAAACCGGCGTGTCCTAAGAAGGATCGAATATCCTTCACGCATTTGGGTATGGGAAGCTTAGCAATAACCTCAATCTTGGCTTTATCCACTTCAATTCCTTTCTTGGAGATTTCATGACCCACGACAATTCCATGTCTTACCATGAAGTGGCATTTCTCCAATTCAGTGTCAGATTTTTCTCTGCACAACGTTGGAAGACGAGTTCTAAATGATGAAGACATTGAGTGAATGAATCTCCATAGATGGAGATATTATCCATGAAGATTTCTAAGAATCGTTCCACTATATCAGAGAAATGACTCAACATGCAACTTTGAAATATGTTGGGGCATTGCATAAGCCGAAAGACATTCGACGATAAGCAAATGTCCTAAATGGACATGTGAACGTAGTCTTTTCTTGATTCTCAGGAGCAATAGGAATCTGATTATACCCCTAGTAACCGTCCAAGAAACAGTAATACTCGTGGCCAGCCAATCGTTCAAGCATTTGATCAATGAAGGGAAGCGAGAAATTTTCCTTCGAGTTGCTGTATTAAGCTTCCTATAGTCAATGCAAACTCGAATCTTTGTGGGAAGTCGAGTTTGGACCAACTCATTATTCTCGTTTTTCACTATGCTTAAACCAGATTTCTTTGGAACCGCGTGAACAGGACTGACCCATTGGCTATCTAAAATGGGATAAATTATCTCATTGCCTAAGAGTTTCACAATTTCAGCATGAATAACCTCTTGCATTATAGGGTTTAACTTACGCTGAGGGTCTCTTTTTGGTGTCGCGTCTTCATTGAGATGAATACGATGTTGAACTATGGTTAGACTCAATCCCTTTATGTTAGTCATAGTCCAAACAATGGCTTCCCTATGTTTTCTCAGATTTGCTTTAAGATCTTTTTCTTACCCGTCATTTAAATGGGAGGCAATAATGACAGGAAAGGTCTCTTGTTCGCCTAGATAGATGTACTTGAGATGCGCAGGTAAGGCTTTCAATTCTAAAGAAGGGGAAAGCTTACTGGAAGGATGCGTCAAATTAGTTGGTGATAGGTAGTAAAAAGTGCATATTTATCACTACATTCACTATCACATTTTCATATTTATTCCTATAATTTTACACTATTACTAATGTTTTATTATTTATTGTGTGTAGGCCTTGAGTAATAAAAAATAAAGAAATAAAAGCCCAAAAGAAGCCCAAAAA
The DNA here is from genome assembly GCA_038442645.1 of Agave tequilana. Lineage (NCBI taxonomy): Eukaryota > Viridiplantae > Streptophyta > Magnoliopsida > Asparagales > Asparagaceae > Agave > Agave tequilana. The sequence continues at coordinate 31,976 of JAVJIF010007791.1, read as the reverse complement.
GCCCATGTCCAAGTTCAATGCAAAAGTTGCAATTACCAAATGTCAAAATTGCAATTACCAAGTGCAAAAGTTGCAAATACTAAAAGAAGAGGGAAGGGATAGACTTCTACTCAACCTAAACACTTGCAGGACAAGGATAAAGATAAAAGGAGAAGAGTGCAAGGATTACAAAATTGTTTTAAAAGATTTGGAAGATTTGAATTTAGGGTAACTTGCTCCCAAGTTATCCCGAATTTTCAAAATAAAGAGTTGGTATGCCAGATCTAAAAGGATATACCCAGATGAACGGACCAGAGGAGGCCACACGCGAAAGCGCGTGGCCAGATGCCACACAATGGCCGCGGAAACGCGGCCATAGCCGCGTTTTCGCGGCAATCTAGATAAGGGTGACATTCAGTTTTTTTTGGAGAGTCGTACTGGGACTCTACTTCTTCCGTCTCCTATAAATACCCCTGCAGAGCAACAGAGAAGGGCGTCCAGTGCAGTACAGAGACAAATTAGGGTTTTTCTTAGGCTAACTTGTAGATTGTAATTTAGGTTTTATTTTCTTTTTTGTAATTTTTTTTATGCAACTGAGAGGAGAGAATACTTTCATGGAGGAAGGAGATCAAGCTTGTACTGAGGTGACATCGTGTAAGTAATCTTTTCTTCCATTGTTAATAAAATCAAATCGAAGTTTGCTTCTTTTTTTCTATTCTTGTTCTATTTTTCTTTCTCTCTTTTGTGTTTGTGGATCCATGTGAAACCAAGAGCTTCGAAGGTGCCTTCTCCTTGCAAGTGCCGTTGATGGTTTATGATGATGAATATCTACTTCCATGGTAGCGTAGTTTGCCCTTTTTATTTCGTAGTATAGATCGGGAGTAGGGAAGATCTCATATTCCATGCTTAGTTCGCCTTCAAAGAAAGGTACGTCATTGACACGGTTCCAAGGTAAGCAGACGCCGAAGAGGTAAGTAGGTTTTTTAGTTTTTAGTTTTCTTTCTTTTAATTTTAGTGTAAATCACCAATTACCAATCTTTTTCACATTTTTTTTCATTGTAAATATCATATCACTTCTAGTTTCTCCATCTTCTTAATCTACCACTTTCTTTCTAACCTGACTTTAACAACTATTAATTCAAACACTTTAGAGAACTTACTAAACAAGCTTCCCTCCCTGTGGATCACGACCCGCATAGCCACTTGCTATAGCGGTAGTATTGAGCACCTTGCACATCCTATTCTTAAAACTGAAATTCTATATTTTATATGCAGGTAAAAACTCAATCAAAATTTTGGCGCCGTTGCCGGGGAGGGACGGATCAGAGAACAGGAAAACTAACAGCAGCAAAGGACATATAGCAACTCTATGCCTCTGCCCTTGAAGGCAGAGCAGCAGAGCCTACTACAGAGCCGCGTTTCCGCGGCCTAAGTAGTGAACTACTCACTCTGTTTTCTGCAGGTTGCTGCAAATTGAAAGATTTGTTTACTGCTCTGTTAACTTTTCTCTGTGATCACCCTGCACACTGCTAATTAATTAACAGTAACCTTTTTGTTGAGAAAATAAAAAAAATTAGACTCTTGCATCTTAGGCACGTGTCTATTTAATTTTTTAATTTTGTTGAAGAGTGCTGGCGACAAGGTACGTTTGCATTGCATATAGATTAGGAAACACTCTTGGCTGATTTACTGCTTTTTGAGTGATTACTTATCTACTGCTTTACACGTACACAAAAAAAATTTAAGGGCAAAACCCATTAACAAGATAAGGTGGGGATTTCATCACCCTTCCTTGGCCCACAAATTATCTCCGTCACACTCACAACCCTAACCCTAACTAAAATGAGTAGACGTTGGTCCTAGGGACATCTCGGACTCAATTAGGAGATTATCCTAAGGGGGAAAGATGTTGGAAGTTGACTCCTGCCAAATCAGTGTCTAGGAAGGGGATTGAGGGCCGAAAGCCCGAAGATTGGTGGTTATTTAATTAAGGAACGTCATTGACGGAAAACCTCCCACCAATCTTGCCCTGACCTGGCTGATTAACTTGTGGTCAAAGTCTGCATTATACCTCCCGTGGACAGTCTAACCAGTTAGGAGTCGTCTAGGTCATAGGTCTACCCTAACTTAGGTTAGAATTTTTTTTCTTTTTGTTTGTTTGTGTTTGTATTGTGTGATATGGCTTATAACAACAATTTTTCCAATTTTAATTCATATTACACACCGACCTCTTTTTCGGATATTACCAACCCGGAACATCCTAACTTTAACCAACCTAGTGTGCCGGAATGGTCTTATCCGAATGAATATAACCCATGCCCCCCATCTTATGACCATAATTTCCATAACAATTTCAACTCTTCACAGAGTCCATGGGGCTTCGCTTCCCCGAGTCCAATCTTCAACCAACTTGTCCTCCTTATCCACCTTGTCCACAATATTTTCAAGATTTATACTCAGATCCACCAGTTCAAAATAGAAAACCATCTATCTTGGAAATGATGAGTATGCATGAGTCCAAGCAACAATCACCATCAATCTTGGACATGATGATGCGTGAGTCCAAGCAACAATCACAGAATCTGATCGACTCACAATTTCATCACGATTGTCCCAACAACACTTCCTCTTTTCAAGTCCAATCACAACAAAATGATGCACCAATTGACTATGAAAAGATGCTTGAAGCCATGACTCAGGCTAGAATCGCTCGTGATCATGAAATAGATATGATGGTTCAAACTTTACGTTCTCACCGTTCGGCCATTTCTGAGAACCATTCTGTTAGAGCTGAAGAGTCACGTTGCTTTGGAAAACAAGATTCTATTTCAGTACAATCATTTGAACTTGCCCAAACTCCAATTTTTGAAAATGATATTGATAATTTGGCAAGTTATTCCTTTCCTGAAATAGAACTTAAGCATGAATATGATCCTGACCCTCAACTTGGATATTCAATTCTACTTCCTGATTCAATAATGACTCCGGTGTCTTCACCTGATTTCAATCTTTTTCCGAGTCAACATTGAATCTTGTGCATATTCATCATGAAATTGAATCACCCATTTTTGATGATCATATTGAACTTGACCAATTTTATAATTTTGAAAGTCCCATGGATAAATTGGCAAGTTCTCATTTTTATGACATTGAGCTCAATGAGAAATGTGACCTAGATTCTCAAATCTGTGATCAAGTTCAAATTCCCGAATCACTATTGACTCCTGTTTTGTTACCCGACTTAGGTAATATTTTAGAGTCAGTTTTGATTCCCACACCTATCATTCCTAAACTTGAATCACCAATAATAAGTCACATTCCATTGTGGGAAAATAATTGTGGACTAGAGTTTCAACTTCTTGATTTGGACCCACTTCTTGAACCAAGCTCGACTCCTGAACCCTTACTTGATTTAAGTTACTTTCCTGAGTCGGTATTCGTTCCCGTACTTCTGACGTCCAAGTCAATCATTCCATCTTTTCACACTCTATTTTGGAACAAGGCGGTTGACATAATTGACTCTGAAATTAATTATGGAATTTGGAAATTTGATGGGGTGGAATTTTTAAAAATTGTTCATACAGACATCATTTTAGTGGGTTATACAAGAGAGATTTCTGGTGGGTTCCTCCGAACTCCACAAAAAGTAGATTAGGCCGCATTCAGTGGACCAATTAGACCACCACCAGAACCACCCTTGAGGTAACATCTGCCTTCCCTTTCTTCTTTTTCATGCATACATGCATTCATTCATACATTGAGGACAATGCATGAGATAAGTGAGGGGGAGGGTTTACTAACATACTAACATAGGTAGATACTAAAAAAAAAGGACATCATTTTGACTTATCTTTAGAAAGAAATCTAAGTTAGTCTTAAGAATTAGGAAAATTATGATTAGGATTTCTAAAAACTTGGTCAAAATAAATAAATTGTTGAATTTTTAGGTATAGGAGGAAAAATTGAATAATTAATTAGTCTTGATTTTTACCTTAATGAAATGTGCATACCTAATGCATATCTAGGATTCTAAGACAAAGACTCTTGTGCCTTATAAAAAAAAATTTTAAAAAAATAATAATAATAAAAAAAAGGAAATTCACTGATTAAGCTGGATACATGTGCCTCAAGAAGCATAAGTATTCACGCCTAGAGGTGATTTTATGAAATAAAGTCCTTAATTTTGTGGCCTAGTTCACTCGAATTTGAGTCCGTGGGGTGTTTTCTCACCCGGTGCCCTAAGATCAACTAGTTTAGGAGCCACCGACTTTAAGTTCGCTACATGGGTGGATTAGAAAGCCTAAGGAAACTAAGAAAAATTACTTTTATATGTACTAACACATCTAATAGTCAATTAGTTAGGTATGAGGGCCTCAAGAAGCCTTGATACTTACACGAAAGAAAATTAGATGAGTTATACATATTAAAAAAAAAGAAGAGAAAATAATAATAAAGAGGCATGAGAGTCCAAGTTAAGGAATTCCTAGTAAAGATTCACAAGGATGCATAAGACTTTTGGTAACGAAAAAGACTATACAAAAATTCAATTTTGATCCTTACCTAAAATGGATAACAATTTACTATATAAAGACTAAGTTTAAGAATGAATAAAAATGATAATCCTAAAAACTTATAGACTACTTAGTCTCTTCAAACATATTTCAAATATTTTTCTTTTTATTGATTTTGTGGGTGTAATCCGCTGAAAACCCTCACGAGACAACACTCGTCCTCTAGGGTAACCTAGGGGTTTAACGGCTTGTTGCACGTGCTAAGTGCAACCGTGATTCCTACGAAAGTGAGTTAGGATAGATTAATTTTTCTTTTCTTTCTGATTTTTACTCGAGGACGAGCAAAAAGATAAGTGTGGGGTGTGATAGATAGTAAAAAGTGCATATTTATCACTACATTTACTATCACATTTTCATATTTATTCCTATAATTTTGCACTATTACTAATGTTTTATTATTTATTGTGTGCAGGCCTTGAGTAATAAAAAATAAAGAAATAAAAGCCCAAAAGAAGCCCAAAAAGCCCATGTCCAAGCCCAATGCAAAAGTTGCAATTATCAAATGTCAAAATTGCAATTACCAAGTGCAAAAGTTGCAAATACTAAAAGAAGAGGGAAGGGATAGACTTCTACTCAACCCTAAATACTTGCAGGACAAGAATAAAGATAAAAGGAGAAGAGTGCAAGGATTATAAAATCGTTTTAAAAGATTTGGAAGATTTGAATTTAGGGTAACTTGCTTCCCAAGTTATCCCGAATTTTCAAATTAAAGAGTCGGTATGCCAGATCTAAAAGGATATACCCAGATGGACGGACCAGAGGAGGCCACGCGCGAAAGCGCGTGGCCAGATGCCACACAATGGCCGCGAAAACACGGCCATAGCCGCGTTTCCGCGGCAATCTAGATAAGGGTGACGTTCAGTTTTTTTTTGGAGAGTCGTACTGGGACTCTACTTCTTCCGTCTCCTATAAATACCCCTGCAGAGCAATAGAGAAGGGCGTCCAGTGCAGTACAGAGACAAATTAGGGTTTTCTTAGGCTAACTTGTAGATTGTAATTTAGGTTTTATTTTCTTTTTGTAATTTTTTTTATGCAACTGGGAGGAGAGGATACTTTCACGGAGGAAGGAGATCAAGCTTGTTCTGAGGTGACATCGGTGTAAGTAATCTTTTCTTCCATTGTTAATAAAATCAAATCGAAGTTTGCTTCTTTTTTTCTATTCTTGTTTTGTTTTTCTTTCTCTCTTTTGTGTTTGTGGATCCATGTGAAACCAAGAGCTTCGAAGGTGCCTTCTCCTTGCAAGTGCTGTTGATGGTTTATGATGATGAATATCTACTTCCATGGTAGCGTAGTTTGCCCTTTTATTTCGTAGTATAGATCGGGAGTAGGGAAGATCTCATATTCCATGCTTAGTTCGCCTTCAAAGAAAGGTACATCATTGACACGGTTCCAAGGTAAGCAGACGCCGAAGAGGTAAGTAGGTTTTTTAGTTTTTAGTTTTCTTTCTTTTAATTTTAGTGTAAATCACCAATTACCAATCTTTTTCACATTTCTTTTTCATTGTAATATCATATCACTTCTAATTTCTCCATCTTCTTAATCTACCACTTTCTTTCTAACCTGACTTTAACAACTATTAATTCAAACACTTTAAAGAACTTACTAACCATCGCTAGTCCCTCCCTGTGGATCACGACCCGCATAGCCACTTGCTATAGCGGTAGTATTGAGCACCTTGCACATCCTATTCTTAAAACTGAAATTCTATATTTTATGTGCAGGTAAAAACTCAATCAGTTGGCTCCACATTTGGTGAAATAGAGCTCGAGGCCCAATTCACAGCAGACTCAACAACCTGATCAAAGTTAAAGTCATCAGATTCTAACTCAAAATCACACTAAGTTCTAATTCCAATTCTTCCCTATGTTCACTTGTCAAGTTCTCGATGAGGTTGACTTCAAATGTTTGATCCTTAACATCACTGGGTTACTTTCCTAAGTTGAAGACATTGACTTCTCTCATCATGTCCCCAAAGGTTAATCTCATGGACCCATTCCTACAATTGATAATGGCATTGGCAGTAGCAAGGAATGGTCGCCCTAGGATAACAGGAGTTTGAGCCCTAGGATTGGACACAGGCTATGTCTTTAGAACTATGAAATCAACGGGGTAGATAACTTCCCGACCCAAATAAGGACATCATTAATTTTTTCCTTTGAAACTTTCACTGAATGGTCAGCCAGTTATATAGTGACTCGAGTTAGACTAAGGTCACCCAACCCGAGTTGTTGATAAACTGAGAGTGGAAGCAAGTTGATACTTCACCCAAGTCAAGGAGTGCACGACTAATCTCGATTTGTCCTATGGTACAGTCAATGGTGGGACAACCCGGATCCTTATACTTGACAGGGATCGGATCCGACAATAGCTCACTAATGTTAGTGGCTAAGAAGATTTTTTTGGGTACATTAGTCTTTCTCTTCTTGATGCACATGTTCTTAAGAATTTGCATAGGATGGAACTTGTTGGATGGCGTCAAGAAGTGGCATATTTATCTTCACTTGATTGAAGATCTCAATTATCTTATCCATATGTGGATTTTTCTTGTTGTTTTTTAGCCTATTAGAAAATGGTATTATAGGCTGGTGCACCTGACTAGTTGACTTACCTGTTTCAGATTCGTCAAATTTGAATGGACTGGGATTAGGTGGATGCTTGGGTGTGGTTGTGCTAAATGGGTTTAGATATTGTTGATACTTGATTATCAACTTTCTTTCCCGACCTCAATGTATGAATAGTATTACATTGATTCAATGATTGATCCTCAGCCAAATGAGCTTGTTGAGAATTTTTAGGATTCATTATTGGCTGACTAGGTAAGGTACCCTTTTGTCTCTCATTCTGTGAATTGGCTAATTGGCTCATTTAAACATCTAGCCTCTGTATAGTTTACATGAGGGAATCTTAGTTCTTCATGTACCTTTTCATATTTCTCTCAAAGTCAGTCATTCTTCTTTCTAGTTGAGGATTCTGAAAGGAAGATTGTGGAGCTTGGTTGAGAAAGTTTTATTGATAGTTTGAAAAATTGGGCGGATGGTTGGGAGAATTATAATGGTAATTGGAAAAGTTGGATTGATAACCCTTTTGTCTCTCATTCTGTGAATTGGCTAATTGGCTCATTTAAACCTCTAGCCTCTGTATAGTTTGCATGAGGGAATCTTAGTTCTTCATGTACCTTTCCATATTTCTCTCAAAGTCAGTCATTCTTCTTTCTAGTTGAGGATTCTGAAAGGAAGATTGTGGAGCTTGGTTGAGAAAGTTTTATTGATAGTTTGAAAAATTAGGCGGATGGTTGAGAGAATTATAATGGTAATTGGAAAAGTTGGATTGATAATTAGAAGAATTATTGGAATGATGAAAGTGGCTTGCATGGTTCGACCGTGAGTGGTCATTGTTGTTTTAGCTCCATGAAAAATTTGGGTAATTTCTCCAGTCAGGATTATACGTTGGTGCGTAAGGATTATTGTTCAGCCTTGAAAAGGCTGCATTCATCAGATTTGAAAAGTATTGTTGATCTTGAAACATAGGACACTCCTCAAACACATGATTTATGGCTTGACAGTAAGTACAGCCCGGAGTTAAAATTGATTTGGGCTGACTTGATTGACTGGACTTGATTCCTTAGTTTCTAAAGCTTCCAGTCTCCTCGCTAGGTTTGTAATCTAGCCTCGTTAGCTATGGATGATTCAATTGAATAGAGACCTCCTTTTGAAGAGATGGAGTTTGAATTCCTAGAGCTTTCACTAGTTGGTTCCCATTGGATGGTTTTTTCAGCTAGATCCTCATATAAATCTTATCCTTTATTCTCATCCTTCTTAAGAATCCTCCTTGGCACATGGTTTCTAAGAGGGTCTTGGTAGAGTAGTCTAAACCGTCATAAAGAATTTGGCATTGTCGCCATTTCTCTATTTCATGATCAGGACATTGAATAAAGAGGTCTTTGAAGCGTTCAAAATACCTCCAAAACGGTTTACTAGGTTCTTACTTGAATTGCATGATGTTCTTCCTAATGAGAGCGGTCTTATGAATTGGATAGAATTTCTTCAAAAAGACCTTGATGAAACCATCCCAGGATGTGATAGAGCCGGCCGCTAAGCTATAAAGCCATTTCTTGGCTTAGCCTTTAAGAGCGAATGGGATAAATCTCAACCTAATAGCATCATTTACAAGGTATGGGATTTTCATCAGTAAGCATACTTTCTCAAACTCTCTTATGAAGAGATAAGCATCTTCGGACTCTAAACCATGAAACTTGGGGAGTGTATTGATGAACTAAGGCATGAGCTCAAAATTGTATTCACCAACCGATAGAAGTTGGATGCAAGATGGAAGTATAGTTCTAATGGGATAGAACCTATCCTGCAAAGATGTCGGTTGAGCAATAACCGGATTTGGTATTGGTTCAAACTTGGGTGGTGATGTGTTTCTAGTTAACCTACATGAATTAGGGTCTCTTGATCACACTTGCATACACAAGCACAATCACAAACAAGTTCACCAATAGTCAATAGGAGGAAACAACCAAGCCTAGTCTAAGGTAACCTTAACCTAGACAACTCCTAAGGAAGTATAATGCAGACTTTGACACAAGCTAATCAGCCAGGTCAGGGTAAGATTGGTGGAAAGTATCTGCGCAAAATCGACGGGCCTAATTAAGCCAAACCACCAGCCATCTGGGTTTCGCCCCTCATTCCCTTTCCTTAGACACTGATTTGGCAGGAGTCAAATTTTAACACCTTCCCCCTTAGAACAATCTCCTAATGAGTTCGAGATGTCCCTAAGGCTAACGTCTATTAGATTTTAAATTAGGCTTAAGCTGTGCGTGCTTGGAGATGGTTAGGGCTAAGAAAGGGTAATGACTTTCCCACCTTATCTTAATTTGGGTTTTGCCCTTAAGATTTATTGTGCAAAGTGTGCAAGATATAGAAAGTAATATTCACAAGCAAATATCACCCAAGAATGTTTCCTAAACTATATGCTATGCAAACGTATCTTGTCTCCAGCTATCTTCAACAATAATCGTAAAAGAAACGTAACTAGACAAATTCCTAGAATGCAAGTCTAAACATTTTTAAGTAATTAGCAATGAATCAGATTACTGTTGGATTAAAAATAGGGAGTGTGAATATCAGATATAGCATAAATAATACACAAAAATTGTATTTTTGCAAAGCGATATGTCCTGCAAAAAGAGTTTTTTAGTAGTCCAAAAATTTCAAGTTTTTGTAATGCAATTTCTTAAAATTATGTTTTCTACTTTCGAGATTAGGAGCACAGAATAGCAAGTCTTCTCCTGCAAGGCTTGAGTGCTAAAATTTGATTACTTGATGTCCCTGAAACAAGACACCAAACTTGTTAGAAAACAATTACACCGTTCCCTCCCCGGCCACGACGCCAAAATTGATTGAAAATGAATGAGTAATGAGAATTACCGCCTAGTTTTGGCTAACAGGTTGTGTCCACGAGGAGGAATGCAATAGAAGGTTTTCGATGAATTGTTAAATAACAAAAATGGTGTTGGTGTTTTTTCTTTTTTTTATATTGAAAAAGAGAATGGAGAGTAAGGAAATGATTAAAAGAAAATTGAAAACTTAGAGAAGGATTTGGAAAAGGTGATCTTTAAAAAGCTTAAAGATTGTTTGGTTGTTTTTAGTGCAAGTAAACAAATAAGATGATATTGGTGCATCACTTTTATCTCAAGAACATTTTGGTGCATCACTTTTATCATAGGCAAAAACCTTTAGTTTCTTTTAATGTCCAAGTAAAACAAATAAGATGATTTTGGTTTAAATCTTAAGGTCTTTCTTAACACATCTTAAAAAAAGAATGTTAAACCATCAAGCGCGAAGAAGCAAGTATAGAATAAAAATAATTTAAAGATATTTACGCTTTGAAAATCCAAGTTTAAAAGAAAAGCATCCTCATAAGCTTTCAAGAAAATAGTTTAACTCAGGCATTATTATGACTCAAGAGAGTTGCTCTCATAAAAATCAATCAAAAGAAAGGAGATACATGAGATTAATTAGTAAGCCCAGAAAATGGTTTAATTACTCATGACAAAAAGAAAACAAGTAAGGGAATGAAAATAAAATATAGACATACCGAATTGAATCGAGTCGAATAAGCAAGTTGAATCTCCTTTGATTGTCACTTCAACGATGAATTACACGCTCAATTCCACTCTTCTCTCTTTGCTGGTCCAAACTGAAAAAATAAAGATGAGGTACAACTTCTCAGAACTATCTAACAATACTCCTAAAACTCTAAGAATGAATAAGAATTCTAATCCTAGTCTCTGCTATATTTTTTAGAGCAAAACCTGCCTTTTATAGGTAAAAACCAAACGAGGGAGGGCGTACGAAGATAAGGGGAGAACGCTCCCCCAACAGCCTTAATCAAGCCTGTAACGCCCCGATCCGGCGGGTACGGAGATGTTACTGCGACGTATATACGCAGGTCAGAAATACCCTCACGTATATACGTTAAGCATCAGTACAGGCAAGAATCAGAGTATGGAAGTAAGTGGTGCATTATACATTCCAACATATGAGTACAATTACAAAGTTATCACCAGAGGTGATCCAATATTACATGAATATTACATCACTGATATGCGCAATTGCGAGATTACAAAGAGATGTACAAGTATGAACAGTACACAGGCACTCACGAGTTTACAAAAGGAAAACTCGAGAGGCGCACAGGGGGCCTGGAAGAATAGAGCTCTGGGCGGTCTGCTGGAGATCCACGCTACCGCTGCGCCACTCTGATCAGCAACTGGGGGAATCCACACGCTCCAAGCTCCATGACCTGGACATGAGGATCCAGGGGAGTCAGATAGAACTCCCCAGGCGAGTGGTAATACGAAAGCCAAGTGGCGAGCATAGATAAGCACACGGTATAATACAACAAGAGCAGGAGACTGGTGGAATAGAATATAAGTGGAAAGGCAGGGCATGAACAGGTATAATATAATAGACATAAAACCAGAAATCCGAAGTAAAACCTGATGAAAGCATTCGTGGCAAATCACACAACGGTCATAATAGGAGTACATAACAGGCATAACAGGAATCATAACAAGCATAACTGGAGCACATAACAGGCATAACTAGAGCACATAACAGGCATCTTTTATTATTATTACTCGTCTGACCCATATATCTAGGTATGTGTCCTGGTGTACATCTCAACACACCTACATCCATATATAAGCAAGCCGAGGTTTGTTACTGGAAGCTGATGAAGAACTGATAGCTCATACTTATAGTAGTTTCCGTCCGCCCGGGACACAGCCATTGGGGGCCTTAAATCCCCCTAACACGCATCTTCTGGGGGCCTGAAATCCCCCTAACACGAATCGTCAGTTTTGTATTCCATTACTATAAGCAAGGCATCATACCGGCATCCATCACTTCCTCCCATTCCCCGTGCAAGTTATTCTTTTTATGGCTTATTAAACATAATTATTAGATTACGGGAATGAGTAGAAACATAACTTGTCATAACAGGAGTCATAACAGGAGTACATAACAGGAGTCATAACAGGAGTCATAACAGGAGTCAGGCATAACTGGAGTACATAACAAGAGATCTGGTACTACATTCCCGTAATATGATAATCATGGGTAGAGAGTTAACCATAACAGGTATCAGGTTTTATCATGCCAATGACAAGTGTTCATGTAGGAGACAGGTGATAAGTCATGTCAAGAGATTGATATTAGTCGGTGGCAAATCATGCCATAACAAGGGGCCTTGCCAAGTAGTAGCAGGTCTGGTGATAACATATCATGTAAATACATGGCATGTGAGAGAGTAGTAGCTGAGCACAATCAAGCGGAGCTGGGCAAGCTGGAGTGCACAGACAAAAAACAGTATTTAACACTGGAGCGTCTGGCGAGGTTACCGGGACAACTCGGCTTAAAGTGCGAGTAGAAAATCTGGCAGCATCCCGCCTAGACGAATCTAGTGGTAAAGCGCTGAACGCTGATCATGATAACCAGGCGGAGCTGAGAAACCTGACGATCCCAATCACGTCTCTTTCGAGATAGTGAGAAACCGGAGGCTGAAGGGTCCAGAGAAACCTGACGGTCCCAATCACGTCTCTTTCGAGATAGTGAGAGACCGGAGGCTGAAGGGTCTAGAGAAACCTGACGGTCCCAATCACGTCTCTTTCGAGATAGTGAGAGACCGGAGGCTGAAGGGTCCAGTCATTGGCACTCGGCCATACACAAATACAGGGACTCAGTCCAATACATAATACATGGAAACATGGAATAAAATACATGTCGACCCGACGAAGCGGGGAAACCCAAATGGAGGCGAGAGCGAGGACACTCGCCTAAATCACCGGAAATGCTGAAAAGTCCGAAATCCATGGAACTCGCGCACGCGCCATAAAATATAATAATATATAAATATATGGAGAGAGAAAGTGAAGAGGAGAGGGAAAGAGTTAGAGGGAGAAAGAGAGAAGTCTAGAGAGAGAAAGAGAGCTAGAGAGAGGAATATATGGAAGGAGAGAGTACACAGGGAGACGGGTTTTTGAGAGTGAGACGCGGGGGTCGCAGACGCGGGGGTCGCGTCGCGGGAATAGCAGACGCGGTAATCACAGACGCGGGAGTCGCGTCGCGTAGATGCCACAAACGCGAGGTTCGAGACCTGCGTTCAATTCAGGACACGAGGAGAACGCGGATGCGGTCGTGGGTTCCGCGTCGCGTTAGCACGAGGAGAACACAGACGCGGGTATTAGCTCCGCGCTGCGTCGATACAAGAACGCGAAGGCCGCGTTAAATAGATGTCAAGATCGCGAAGACTCGCGTTAAGGAGTTGCCTGGACGCGGGGGTGAGATCCGCGTCAGCAATTTACAGAGAGGAGGAGGGAGATCTAGAGAGAGATTAAGGAGAGGAGAGAGAAGTTAGGAGTGAGAGAGAGAGAGAGATTGAACAGGAGAGAGAGAGGAATTGAACAGGAGAGAGAGAGAGAGAGTTTGAATAGGAGAGAGAGAAAGGACAGGGGCAGCAGCCCCCCTTCTCTCGCACAGGGGGCTGGAAGCCCCCTGGCCGGAGGTGGCCGCCGGCCGCCGGCGGATCGCCGGTGGCGCCAGAGCTGGGGTGGCGGTGGCCACCCCAGGGGAGAAACAGGAGGGGGGCAGAGGGGCTGCTGCCCCCCCTTCTCTGGTCACGGCCTGGCCTTGCCAGGCCGTGGCCAGGCCAACCCTGGCCGTCCGGCCAGGGGCACCAGGGGGCGGCGCCAGGGGGCGCGCCGCCAGACAGGGACGGCCACGCTGGCCGCCCAAAAAAAAGGGGGGCTGTTGCCCACCTCACAATAGCCCCGGCCAGGCTTCCTGGCCTGGCCGTGGCCCTTCCAGGCCGGCGCCGGCGGCCCTCCAGTGGCCGCCGGCGAGGTGAAAGAGAAGAAAGAGAGAGGGAGGAGGGAAAGGAGAGGGAAAGGAAGAAAAGAAAAAGAAAGAAAAGGAAAGTAAAAGAAAACGAAAAGAGGAGGGAGGAGGAGGAGGCTCGCCGGAGTTGGGGCCTTCCTCGCCGGAGTTGGCGCCGGAGGCGCCGGAGGGAGGGTCAGCTGGGCGCGCTCAGATGGAGGAGGAGGAGAAGTGAAGGGAAAGAAAAGAAGGAAGAAAGAAAATAGTGAAAAAGAAAAAGAGAACAAAAAAGAATAAAAAGAGGAAGAGATTGATGGGATACGGGAGTAGGTGAGGGGGGAGTGTCGCCCACGTGGAGGAGTGGGCTGCTGGGGTCGGTGGAGAAAAGAAGAGAAAAGAAAGAAAGAAAAGAAAAGATTAAAAGAATAATAATATTATAATATGGTCGCGAAATATCGACTGTTCCAGAAAAATCTCCAAAAATACCCAGAGGTAGAAAACGTCATTCTGAGGAATAATATGAAATCGGTTTTCAGAAATAAAATCCCATTTTCAAATTAAAAATCCGGAAGTTAACCGCCGATACCGGTCTACACCGGGTCGGCCGGATTTTCATAAATTCATAAAATCCTCAGAAAAAGTATTTAGATAGGAAATGTGATTTTAAGAAATAATGTAAACAAACACTTCTAGTAATTCCTATTGGTTTGTAAATTAAAAATCCGAGAATCGGTCAGCGGCACTGGTCGACACCGGTTTTGAAGATTCTCAATTTAATTCAGGAAAATTCTAAAAAATCATAGAAAATCTAAAATATTGGAAAATGATGTTTAAAACTGAAATCGGTCAAATCGGAATAATGAAAAGACCAAATCAAGCAATTCACTAGGATCAGGTTCCCGGTTCAGACTAGGGCTGACTCCGAGTCCGTGAATCCGAATCCAAGACAAAACGATCATATAAGTATTCATAATACAAAACAAATACAAGAGGTAAATCGAAAAATACGATTAAAAAATCTGAATACGCAACTAAGTACGTATTCTGGGAGCGGGGTGTTACAATCCATCCACCTTACAAAAAATTGCGTCCTCGCAATTTCGATAAGGTGAAGATGAACACAAGAGGGACAAGGACAGGAATTATACCAATCAAGATATGAATCACTGCAGGTAGGGCTTCCCAAGTTGACTGCACAATAATCAGAATATAGACGTCTTCTGCACTTCCTGCTGTATAAATCCTTGAACGATGCCAAATAATACTGACCATAAATAAAGAAGACCGATAATTAAGAATTCTGATGACCAGGCATCAATCACTCTGAAGAATATAGCCAAGAATAGAGAATAACCGTAAAAAATCAGGATACCGCCTTCTGAAGGATAACCCGATTATTGATCAATTCTGAGAATACCCGAGCACCATAGAGTTGGCCGAAGAGATCATATAATAGCTTCATTCAGAATCAGCCGCTACCTCTCTAGTCTATTCATATCTTAAGTTGGTATGAAGGCTTCGAAAAACCAAAACAGGGGAAAGATGGAAGGGATTAGGAATCAAAGGAAGAATGATCAAGAAAGAATAGATAACTCTGTACTTGTAGTTGGACTGTATAACCAGGACTCATGCATTCCAGTTGAAAATTTCTTTACCATTAATTTGCCATCTGGACGTACTGAGGATGTGAGAGCCTAGGCTCTGATACCACCCTGTAACGCCCCGATCCGGCGGGTACGGAGACGTTACTGCGACGTATATACGCAGGTCAGAAATACCCTCACGTATATACGCTAAGCATCAGTACAGGCAAGAATCAGAGTATGAAAGTAAGTGATGCATTATACATTCCAACATATGAGTACAATTACAAAGTTATCACCAGAGGTGATCCAATATTACATGAATATTACATCACAGATATGCGCAATTGCGAGATTACAAAGAGATGTATAAGTATGAACAGTACACATGCACTCACGAGTTTATAAAAGGAAAACTCGAGAGGCGCACAGGGGGCCTGGAAGAATAGAGCTCTGGGCGGTCTGCTGGAGATCCACGCTACCGCTGCGCTACTCTGATCAGCAACTGGGGGAATCCACACGCTCCAAGCTCCATGACCTGGACATGAGGATCCAGGGGAGTCAGATAGAACTCCCCAGGCGAGTGGTAATACGAAAGCCAAGTGGCGAGATAGATAAGCACACGGTATAATACAACTATTGGCCCAAGAGGTTACACTCTCCAATTGTTTTGTGTTTTGATGATGACAAACCAAATTAGTGCTATTTGGTACTAACAACTTTGTTAAGATGAGTTTCAGGTTTTGTACCATGTTTAGAGACCATTCGCTAGCTATTGCAAGAACTTCTAAGTTCCACAAAGCAAGGAAGGCAAATTGCACATCAAGGAAGGATCATAGAAGAGAAGGCACTAGCAAGGCATTGGATGGCTCAAAGACTTGAAGATAGCTCAAGAAGTCTTCATGTAATTTGTTTTCAGTTTATAGTATGTTAAAGAATAGTGGATAGGTTTGAAGCTCTATCACACACGTTTTTGCGCACATGCTCATTCCAAAATAATTTCTTATAAATTATACAAATATTTTGCATACAAGTTTTTGCCTACAGATATATATTTATGTTTTATACTATTCCTGTTCAAAAGTATTTTTGTTAAAATCAAAATCCTCTTTGTTTTCTTTTCTAAAATCGTTTTTTTGACCTGATCCGTCGACCGGGGCAGTCGACCGAGTCTGTATCAGTCTGGTCCGGTCGACCGGACCAGTCGACCGCAGTTCTGGCAGATGCACGTATCAGTGTGCATGTCTGCCAGTCGACCGGGGCGGTCGACCGAGATATTGTTTTTGCTCACAGGTTTTATCAGTCGACCGGGTCGGTCGACCGCTAGCCTATAACGGTCAAATTTTTGAACTACCGGTCGACCGGCCCAGTCGACCGATCTGACCGTTTGAACAGTAACGGGCAGATTTTTAAGAGCTGTTTATTTTTGTCTTTGTGTTTAAAAATTCGTTTAAGGATATATTTTGATCTAATTACCTCCTAAACATCAGTAATTATGTTTTATCCCTAAACCCTAGCCCTCTTCTATAAATAGGGGTGTTTGGGGAGAAATTGGTTACAACAATTATTGCTAAAAATTTAAAAGTTTAAGGCTTTCAAAGTTCTTGGTTTTTGTGCTAAATTCTCTCAATTTTCTGAAGGGTTTTCAAAAGTTTTTTCTGATTTCAATTTCTTTTCCTTACACACAAAAGAGCTTCAATTCTACTCATTATTCTCTAAGGACCTTTGTAAGGGAAGAGATTTTTGAAAGAGAGAGTTTGTTGTCTTGTGACTACTCAGATATTCTTGTGATTGTAATTGAGAAGTTGGGTACTCCGGTTGTAATTGTCTTTGTGATAGTGGAAGTAGCTAGAATCCTTCTAGGGAAGGCGGGGAGTAGAGCTGGGTGCTCGAACCTCGATAAACATATCCTTGTGTTTGCGATTGGTTTACTTTCTTGCACTCTTTTACTATACTTGCTCTTATTCTTGCTCATCATAATCATTGTCATATTTACTTGCTTGCATTCATCTTGTGAAACTTGATTGTTGTAGCTTTAAATTTTTAATTTGCCCCGTGATTAGCATTGTCACCTATTCACCCCCCCTCTAGGTGACTTTTCAATTGGTATCAGAGATTGGACTCTAGGTTTGGCTTAACATCCATAGAGAGATCCTTAAAATATTGCTAATCAACATTTTCATTTCATTCATTCATCACTAGTAAACATGGCCGACAACATTAAATCCCACCTAAATTTGATGCTCAATTTCCCAATTTGGAAGGTTAGGATGACTATATTTTTACAATCTTTGGGTAGCTTAGTAGCCAAGTCCTTGACCAACCCTATGAAGCACCCGTTGGTGATGAGAGCACTTGGACCGACCTGACTTTAAACTATATGAGGCTAACTCCAAGGCCCAAAACTCCCTATTGACTCCTTGAATGAGGATGACCTTACACGGGTAATTCATTGCCAATCCGCCTATGAGATTTGGCAACACTTATTGGTCACACACGAGGGGACTTCACAAGTCAAGAGAGCTAAGATAGATCTCTTGAGGTCCCAATATGAGTCATTTAAAATGCTTGATGATGAGTCTATTGATAGTATGGCTACAAGGTTTACTAAAATCACTAATGATCTTTCTTCCTTAGGTAATGACATCTCCAACGATCAAAAGGTGCGGAAAGTAATTCGGGCTCTTCCTTCATCATGGGAGATCAAGGCCACCACCTTGAAGGAGTTGAACGACAAGGACGAGATGGACCTCATTAGTCTCATTGGGAACCTAAAGACCCATGAGATGGAGAAGAAGGCAAGAGAAGAGGCCACTACTTCAAAGAAGAAATCCATAGCCTTCAAGACTTCATCCACAATGATGACGATGAAGATGACGAAGAAGAAGATGAGGAGCTAACTTCTACTTGTGCGGAATGTCAAGAGGTTGTACCGAAAGAACAAGTTCAACTTCCGGAGAAAATTCGAAGGCAAAGAGGAGCGGAAGATCATATGCTACAATTGCCGTAAACCCGGACATATCATGGCGGATTGTCCGGAGTTCAAGAAGAAAATGACTTCCTCCTTCAAGCCAAAGAAGCCGGAGGAAAAGAAAGCTTACAAAGCTACGTGGGATTCGGAAAGCGAGTCCGAAGAGGAGGTGGATCAAGCTAATATGTGTTTCATGGCAAACACACCAAGTAACCCTCAATCCCTTGATGATGAAGATGATGATGTAAGTAAGGAAGTTTAGTGCATGCTTTTGTAGAACTTTCTGAAACTTATGATAACAAGAAACTTGAATGCATAAAATTACAAAAAGAAGTTGCTTTTCTTAAGAATCAACTTGCCATTGTTTCTAAAGAAAAAGATGATATTTCTTCTAATTTCATTTCCATGCAAAAGAATTTTGTGCCTACAAGAGTACTTGTAAGGCAAAATCTCCTATTATTGATGAAAAAGAAATTTCTTCTTTTAAATCCAAAATGAATGATTTTGAAAAAGTTTTAAATGATTGTGCTTTCAATACTAAGAAAATTGAGAACATGTTTTCTAAAAAGCACACTTCACATGCTAAATTTCACAAGATAAAATTCTCATGCTCATGCTCACAATGCTCATGCTCACAAATCACACACTCATTATGCTTTTAAATATGGTAGAGTATATAGATGCACATATTGTGGTAAAAATGGACATTTAGCTAAGTTTTGCTATGATCAACTAAATAGAACAAATAACCTTGTTTGGGTTCATGACACTAACCCTAGAGGACCCAAGAAAATGTGGGTACCAAAATTAAGTCTTAAATTGTTTGATGTAGGTACACACCAAAGCTCCAAGACGTAGGGAGCGGTGGCACCTTGATAGTGGTTGTTCAAGACACATGACATGGGACATCAACAACTTCACAAACCCTATCAAGGTACATGGAAGGTGGCACCGTCACCTTCGGGGATGACTCCAAGGGAACTATCATCGGTATAGGTAACATTCAAATTGGTGCATCTCCTATTATTGAGAATGTTGTTTAGTAGATGGTTTAAAATATAATTTGCTTAGCATTAGTCAACTTTGTGATCGTGGACTAAAGTTGTTTTTGATGATACTTCTTGTAAGATTTTTGATGTTAAATCCGATATTTGTATTCTCACCGGTTTTCGTGATAATAATGTTTATATTATTGACATGCTTAATTTAGATTGTTCTACTAAATGCTTAAATGCTTTGATGAAAATTCTTGGCTTGGCATAGAAGATTAGGACATGCATCTTTTGACCATATCTCTAGGATTAATTCAAAGGAATTGGTGAAGGGTATACCTTGCTTGAATTTTGAGAAAGACCGCATTTGTAGTGCGTGCCAACTTGGGAAACAAACCAAGTCTTCCTTTAAACCAATCAAGGATATCATGTCAACTAGGCTTTAGAATTAATTCATATGGATCTTTTTGGACCAACTAAAACTAAGAGTTTAAATGGAAGTAGATTTGCATTTGTTTTGGATGATGATTTCTCCCGTTTTACTTGGGTTTTCTTTTTGCAAAATAAAGATCAAACTTTTTCTCACTTTAAGATTTTTCGAAAAAGAGTTTGAAAAAGAAAAAGGTTTTCGATTTTGAGAATAAGGAGTGATAGAGGTGGTGAGTTTGTTAACCAACTCTTCATGACTTATTGTGATGAAAAGGGAATTAAACATGAAATGTTGTCCTAGAACTCCACAACAAAATGGAGTTGTAGAAAGGAAAAATAGAACACTTCAAGAGATGGCTAGGACAATGATAAGTGAATATGACCTCCCTCAATATTTATGGGCCGAGGCCGTAAACACCGCATGCTATATATCGAATCGTATTTATTATGCAAAAATTCTTCAAAAACTTCTTTTGAAATGTATCATTCTAGAAAACCAAATGTTGCATATTTTAAAGTTTTTGGATGCAAGTGTTTTTTTGAATACTAAGGATAATTTGGGTAAATTTGATGCTAAGGCTTATGAGGCTATCTTTGTTGGATATTCCTCTACTAGCAAAGCATATAGAGTTTCATTAGATCTTCTCAAACCATGAAGAATCCATGCATGTTAAGTTTGAAGAATCTAATGTGTTTGTTGAGAATGTTGTAGAGTTTGAACCATTAGGTGAAGACATGGAGAGGCTATCCTTGAAGGACTCACCCGCTCAAGAAGAAAAGCTAGATCCTATTAGTGAAGTTCAAGAGGATAAGGAGGAAAGCACTCAACCGCTTCCTAAAGCTTGGAGATACGCTACAAATCATCCTAAGGAGCTCTTCTTGGGTGATGCATCTAAAGGAGTCACAACGCGCTCCAAACTCCATGACCTATGTGGTAACTTTGCTTTCATTTCTCATTTGAACCCAAGGGCATTCTCGAAGCCGAGACGGACCCATATGGTTGCTTGCCATACAAGAGGAACTCAATCAATTTGAGCGCAACCAAGTTTGGCACCTTGTTCCTAAGCCCCACGATAGACCAATAATTGGTACTAAGTGAATCTTTAGAAACAAGATGGATGAGTCGGAAATGTCATTAGGAATAAAGCTAGGTTAGTGGCCCAAGGTTACACTCAAGTTGAAGGAATTGACTTTGAGGAGACCTTTGCACCCGTATCACGGCTTGAAGCCATACGGATGACACTAGCTTTTGCATGTTTTAAAAATTTTAAACTTTTTCAAATGGATGTAAAAAGTGCATTTTTAAATGGTTTTATTAATGAAGAAGTTTATGTTGCTCAACCTCCCGGTTTTGTTGATCATGTTCATCCCGATTTTGTTTTTAAACTTGATAAAGCTTTGTATGGATTGAAACAAGCTCCAAGAGCTTGGTATGAAAGGCTTTCTAGTTTTCTCATTTCAAATGATTTTATTAAAGGTAAAGTAGACACAACTCTTTTTACTAAGCATGTTGATATGATATTTTAATTGTGCAAATTTATGTTGATGATATAATTTTTGGATCTACTAATGAGCTTTTATGCAAGGATTTTGAGAAAGTCATGCAACTTGAATTTGAAATGTCTTCAATGGGTGAGCTCAATTTCTTCCTTGGACTCCAAATCAAGCAATTGCAAGACGGAACCTTCATTAACCAAGCCAAGTACGCAAAGGAGCTAGTAAAGAAGTTTGGGCTTGAAGGATCAAAGGCTTGCAACACTCCAATGGCAACTACAATCAAGCTTGATAAGGACGAACAAGGTAAAAATGTTGATATTAAATTATATAGAAGCATGATAGGAAGTCTTTTATATTTGACGGCAAGTAGCCGGATATCATGTTTAGTGTGTGTCTTTGTGCTAGATTTCAATCGTGTCCTAAAGAGTCTCATCTTATTGCGGTAAAACGCATTATTCGTTATATTAAGGGCACTATTGGAATGGGTCTTGGTATCCAAAAACTATAGATTTTTCAATGACTAGTTATTCGGATGCGACTATGCGGGTTGTAGAGTAGATAGAAAGAGTACTAGTGGGACATGTCAATTTCTTGGTAATTGTCTTGTTTCATGGTCCTCTAGGAAACAAAATTCCGTAGCTCTCTCAACCGCCGAGGCGGAGTATGTTGCCGCGGGGGGCTTGTGTGCACAAGTCCTTTGGATGAAACATACTCTCCTTGATTTTGATTTGCACTTTGATCATATAAAAATATTTTGTGATAATTCTAGTACTATACACATGACCAAAAATGCAAATCAACATAGTAAGACCAAGCACATTGAGATTAGATATCACTTTCTTAGAGATCATTTTGAGAAAGGTGATATAGATATTGATTATGTTTTCACGGATTTACAACTAGCCGATATTTTCACTAAACCTCTTGATTTGCTAGATTTTCATTTATTTGTGGAGAACTTAATGTTTGTCTATTGAATAGACATGTTTTCATAACCCTTTTTGATGTATGACAAAAAGGGGGAGAATAAGTTTACATGACAAAAATAAGTTCATTTAGTCTTGGTTCCATATGAATTTATATGCTTTAATTTTAAAGATTTGTTTTATGAGTTTTATGTTTATGTATGTATGAGTTTTTGAATTCATGTTTTTTGAGAATTCTTGTGTTTTAGTTGTTTTTGGTATTTTGGTATCAAGAGCAATTTTTGTGTTTTATATTAGTTTCAATAATTGGTGCATCATTTCAATTATTGGTATCTAGAGCATATTCTTGTGTTTTATGTATAGAATAATTTGAGGGGGAGTTTTCTCCTCCCCTATATTTTTGTTTATAGCCTATTTGTTTTGTCATCATCAAAAAGGGGGAGATTGTTGGCCAAGAGGTTACACTCTCCAATTGTTTTGTGTTTTGATGATGATAAACCAAATTAGTGCTATTTGGTACTAACAAGTTTGTTAAGATGAGTTTCAGGTTTTGTACCATGTTTAGAGACCATTCGCTTAGCTATTGAAAGAACTTCTAAGTTCCACAAAGCAAGGAAGGCAAATTGCACATCAAGGAAGGATCATAGAAGAGAAGGCACTAGCAAGGCATTGGATGGCTCAAAGACTTGAAGATAGCTCAAGAAGTCTTCATGTAATTTGTTTTTCAGTTTATAGTATGTTAAAGAATAGTGGATAGGTTTGAAGCTCTATCACACACGTTTTTGCGCACATGCTCATTCCAAAATAATTTCTTATAAATATACAAAAATATTTTGCATACAAGTTTTTGCCTACAGATATATATTTATGTTTTATACTATTCCTTGTTCAAAAGTATTTTTGTTAAAATCAAATCCTCTTTGTTTTCTTTTCTAAAATCGTTTTTTGACCTGATCCGGTCGACCGGGGCAGTCGACCGAGTCTGTGTCAGTCTGGTCCGGTCGACCGGACCAGTCGATCGCAGTTCTGGCAGATGCACGTATCAGTGTGCATGTCTGCCAGTCGACCGGGGCGGTCGACCGAGATATTGTTTTTGCTCACAGGTTTTATCAGTCGACCGGTCGGTCGACCGCTAGCCTATAACGGTCAAATTTTTGAACTACCGGTCGACCGGCCCAGTCGACCGATCTGACCGTTTGAACAGTAACGGGCAGATTTTAAGAGCTGTTTATTTTGTCTTTTGTGTTTAAAAATTCGTTTAAGGATATTTTGATCTAATTACTCCTAAACATCAGTAATTATGTTTTATCCCTAAACCCTAGCCCTCTTCTATAAATAGGGGTGTTGGGGAGAAATTGGTTACAACAATTATTGCTAAAAATTCAAAAGTTTAAGGCTTTCAAAGTTCTTGTTTTGTGCTAAATTCTCTCAATTTTCTGAAGGGTTTTCAAAAGTTTTTCTCTGATTTCAATTTCTTTTCCTTACCACAAAAGAGCTTCAATTCTACTCATTATTCTCTAAGGACCTTTGTAAGGAAGAGATTTTTGAAAGAGAGAGTTTGTGGTCTTGTGACTACTCAGATATTCTTGTGATTGTAATTGAGGAGTTGGGTACTCCGGTTGTAATTGTTCTTTGTGATAGTGGAAGTAGCTAGAATCCTTCTGGGGAAGGCGGGGAGTAGAGCTGGGTGCTCGAACCTCGATAACATATCCTTGTGTTTGCGATTGGTTTACTTTCTTGCACTCTTTTACTATACTTGCTCTTATTCTTGCTCATCATAATCATTGTCATATTTACTTGCTTGCATTCATCTTGTGAAACTTGATTGTTGTAACTTTAAATTTTTAATTTGCCCCGTGATTAGCATTGTCACCTATTCACCCCCCTCTAGGTGACTTTTCAATTGGTATCAGAGCTTGGACTCTAGGTTTGGCTTAACATCCATAGAGAGATCCATAGGTGATTAGCATTGTTTCCATCCAATACATAATACATGGAAACATGGAATAAAATACATGTCGACCCGACGAAGCGGGGAAACCCAAATGGAGGCGAGAGCGAGGACACTCGCCTAAATCACGGAAATGCCGAAAAGTCCGAAATCCATGGAACTCGCGCACGCGCCATAAAATATAATAATATATAAATATATGGAGAGAGAAAGTGAAGAGGAGAGGGAAAGAATTAGAGGGAGAAGAGAGAAGTCTAGAGAGAGAAAGAGAGCTAGAGAGAGGAATATATGGAAGGAGAGAGTACACAGGGAGACGCGGGTTTTTGAGAGTGAGACGCGGGGGTCGCAGACGCGGGAGTCGCGTCGCGGGAATAGCAGACGCGTGGTAATCACAGACGCGGGAGTCGCGTCGCGTAGATGCCACAAACGCGAGGTTCGAGACCTGCGTTCAAGTCAGGACACGAGGAGAACGCGGACGCGGTCGTGGGTTCCGCGTCGCGTTAGCACGAGGAGAACACAGACGCGGGTATTAGCTCCGCGCTGCGTCCATACAAGAACGCGAAGGCCGCGTTAAATAGATGTCAAGATCGCGAAGACTCGCGTTAAGGAGTTGCCTGGACGGGGGGGTGAGATCCGCTTCCGCAATTTACAGAGAGGAGGAGGGAGATCTAGAGAGAGAGATTAAGGAGAGGAGAGAGAAGTTAGGAGTGAGAGAGAGAGATTGAACAGGAGAGAGAGAGAGGAATTGAACAGGAGAGAGAGAGAGAGTTTGAACAGGAGAGAGAGAGAGAGAGAAAGAACAGGGGGCAGCAGCCCCCCTTCTCTCGCACAGGGGGCTGGAAGCCCCCTGGCCGGAGGTGGCCGCGGCCGCCGGCGGGGATAGCCGGCGGCGCCAGAGCTGGGGTGGCCGGTGGCCACCCCAGGGGAGAAACAGGAGGGGGGCAGAGGGGCTGCGGGTTCGGTTCATGTGTGTGAGCCACACACACATACAATAAGAGGGCCAATCCGACGTTGACACGTGGACTGGTCCTTTATAATCCTTATAATATGTATGTGAGGCCCACACACATAACATATTATAAGAGGACCAGTCCACGTGTCAACGTCAGATTGGCTCTCTTATTGTATGTGTGTGTGGCTCACACACATGAACCGAACCCGAGGGGCTGCTGCCCCCCCATCTCTGGTCACGGCCTGGCCTTGCCAGGCCGTGGCCAGGCCAACCCTGGCCGTCCGGCCAGGGGCGCCAGGGGGCGGCGCCGCCAGACAGGGACGGCCACGCTGGCCGCCCAAAAAAAAGGGGGGCTGTTGCCCCCCTCACAATAGCCCCGGCCAGGCTTCCTGGCCTGGCCGTGGCCCTTCCAGGCCAGCGTCGGCGGCCCTCCGGTGGCCGCCGGCGAGGTGAAAGTGAAGAAAGAGAGAGAGAGGGAGGAGGGAAAGGAGAGGGAAAGGAAGAAAAGAAAAAGAAAGAAAAGGAAAGTAAAAGAAAACGAAAAGAGGAGGGAGGAGGAGGAGGCTCGCCGGAGTTGGGGGCCTTCCTCACCGGAGTTGGTGGCCGGAGGCGCCGGAGGGAGGGTCGGCTGGGCGCGCTCAGATGGAGGAGGAGGAGAAGTGAAGGGAAAGAAAAAAGAAGGAAGAAAGAAATAGTGAAAAAGAAAAGGAGAAAAAAAAAGAATAAAAGAGGAAGAGATTGATGGGATACGGGAGTAGGTGAGGGGGGAGTGTCGCCCACGTGGAGGAGTGGCTGCTGGGTCGGTGGAGAAAAGAAGAGAAAAGAAAGAAAGAAAAGAAAAGATTAAAAGAATAATAATATTATAATATGGTCGCGAAATATCGACTGTTCCAGAAAAATCTCAAAAATACCCAGAGGTAGAAAACGTCATTCTGAGGAATAATATGAAATCGGTTTTCAGAAATAAAATCCCATTTTCAATTTAAAAATCCGGAAGTCAACCGCCGATACCGGTCTACACCGGGTCGGCCGGATTTTCATAAATTCATAAAATCCTCAGAAAAAGTATTTAGATAGAAAATGTGATTTAAGAAATAATGTAAACAAACACTTCTAGTAATTCCTATCGGTTTGTAAATTAAAAATCTGGGAATCGGTCAGCGGCACTGGTCGACACTGGTTTTAAAGATTCTCAATTTAATTCAGGAAAATTCTAGAAAATCATAAAAAATCTAAAATATTGGAAAATGATGTTTAAAACTGAAATTGGTCAAATCGGAATAACGAAAAGACCAAATCAAGCAATTCACTAGGATCAGGTTCCGGTTCAGACTAGGGCTGACTCCGAGTCCGTGAATCCGAATCCAAGACAAAACGATCATATAAATAATTAATAATACAAAACAAATACAGGAGGTAAATCGAAAAATACGATTGAAAAATCTGAATACGCAACTAAGTACGTATTCTGGGAGCGGGGTGTTACAAAGCCGCAAAAACGTAGATTTGGCTGTGTTTCTGCGGCCATGGTATGGCCAGGTGGCCACACCTGGTTGGTGGCACTCCCTCGCTTGGTGATTCCTTTTATCTCCTGCTAGTTTTCCTGTTTCAGCTCCAGGATTTGACGAAACGGCCTTTGACTTTTACTTTAATCACTTGATTTGGAAAAATTTATTTTACCAGTTTTCAACCTCTCTAATTTGCCATGATCTGCCCTGATTTTCTGATTTTAAATTAATCTGAATTAAATCAGAATTTGATGGGCTTTGGGCTCGTTTTTCCTGCCTTTCCTTTAGCAATGGGTCTGCACTTTATAAATAAAAAATAAGACTTATTGATAGGATTTATTAGATAATAAATATGATAATGTGATAATATATAAGCAATATATATGACCGATCATTGAGATTTCAAGTGAAAGAGACTCCTTGAAAACTCAACTTGACCTTGCTTTAAAAGAGAATGAAATTTTAAAGAATAAAAATGATTGTGATGATGTTTTGAAAAAATATATAAGGTTTTGTCTTCAAAACTCGATTTTATTTTAACGGAGAACATTTCTTTGAGAAATAAAATTGCTTTGATTTTAAAAGAATTGGAATTTGTTTCAAATGAAAATATTTCTTTGAAAAATAATTGGCTTCTCATTCTTTCATGATTCCATTGTTATACCATCTATTGATAAGAATGCATGCTCCACTTCTTCAACAATTGAAGATGAATTACATGTTGAAGAATAGTGTAGATTGTTTGGGCTCCACTTTGAGTCAATGTGCTATGGATCACAAGAAACTGAAATCCATATTTTAAAAGAAACAAGTTTCACATATCATACACACCAATCACGACATACACTGCCCTTCATGAACACACACATGATTCCATGTATGCTCATGTGTACACTTGTACACATTGTGGATGTAAGGGCCACCTTACAAAGTTTTGTTATGATAGAATAAATATTTCAAATTTTACAATAAATTTGTTTGGGTTAAGAAAGGTGCTTACCCTCATGGACCAAAAAGGTATGAATACCAAAAGTCACTCCTATTATATTTGATGTAGGTGTGAGCTCTCACTTGATGTGAGGGTTTTGGTGTCTTGATGGCGGATGCGTTTGAGCTTGATGGACACTATATTGGATGCATCACCTTCAAGAATGTTTGGTGGGAGGACCACCATAGTTTGGAGATCTAGAAATTAGCCCTATTGATTTTGGTAACTATCTCTATCTCCTTATTTAATTACATGCTTTTGAAAATTGATGTTTTTAGCATGTATTGGTTTTCATATTTATTATGTTAAATGCAATGCTAATTAGACATAAGATATACATAAATAGTATTTGAGATACACCCTTATTTATATGGACTATTATTTATGTGTTCTCACTATAGTTTAGCTATTGTGTATATCCTAACTCTAAAGCACGTGCATTTACCCTAATGATCATGTTTGTTTATGTTTTTGCACTTCATGTTTTGATTACATTTAGATGAAATTTTTATAAAACTTGTGTTTATACTTGTACAACTAGTGAGCCACATTTAATTATTATGTGTTTGTACTTTATTATTCACTTGTACCCATTAGATGTACTTGTATAACCTTATTTTAATGATTCTTTCATTCATATTTGTTTTCTCTATTTTTGTACATGTTTTCATAAAATTGTGTTTTGCTTTAGGTATATGTCAATTTTCTCCAAAACTTTAGATATACATGTCTATCCTAGAGTCACTTGCTTTTCATGCAATATTCTATTGTAGACTCATTTATATTTAGGATATGTATGTATACTCTAGTTCATACAAAACATACATATGTCTTGAAATTTGTTTTATTTTGATGTAAATTTGAATTTTTATGATGTTCATGTTTGTAAAGGAATTTCATATGAGCTTCATTGACTATCTCCATGATTATACTTATTACATGATTTTTACACTACATCATCGTGTTTACTCATGATATTGAATTCATGATAATTTCTTGTGCTTTATACGCTTTGAGTATCAATTATTGTGTGATTTCATGTTCTCATAAATATATTCATGTTTTATTCCTTACTTGAGGATTTAATACTAGTTTTCAAAATTATCTTTAAACTAGTCTTTATTCTACAATTGTAGTGATTTTCAAATATGTTAAAATATTTTCAAATCATATCTTTGAAAATCCCTACCTTCCAAGGGCGGTTGGATGGGCGACCACGCCTTATATAACTTTATTGAATATCTTTTATCATATGCATGAATAGGATGGTAGGTATAGGTTATACATATGATCTTTATGATATTTCATATGTTTGTATACTCATATTTGTTTTCTTATATATGTATGCTTCAAATTCCAATTGATATTTTTATTTTAAATACATACATATATTGATTTGATTGTGCCTATTTTATTATGTCTTTATATTTTCAAAGCACAAAATTGTTTATGCTAAGCTTGACTTATTTCTAATATTAATTGGTATCTTTACAAGCTTTTGCATTAATTTACAATTGGTATTTATATTTTTTGGAATCAAAATATATTTCATGCTTTACTTCAATTGGTACTTACAATTGGTGTCAATTTCACATTTCTTGGTATCAAAATCTACTATGGTATCTTAAAATTTTTTTTTATCTATAAGTGGTACCAACATTTATTTTTTAACTAAAATTTGATTTCACTTTGTATCAAAAGTCATTCTGTATACTTACGTTTTCTATATATGTATGAATCATATCTAATGTAATATCATATTGCTCTGATACATACATATAGATATTTTCTTGTGCTTTAAATATATAAGTCATACATTTTTAGCACAAATTATTTCTTACTAAGCTTGATTAGTTCTTAATGTCAATTATTTTTCAATTGGTATCATATACAAGCTTATGTATTATTTTTATTGGTATCTCATAAGGGGAGAAAATTCTTATATTTTCAATAAAATTTACTTTCAATTGTATCATACTTCCACTCTTTATGATGAAAAATATTTTGCTTTGGTATATGCTTACATTTTCAATATTGGTATCAATAATTTTAATTGGTATTATTTTCATATTGTTATCCCTATTGCAAAAATGAATATAGTGTTTACCTAAAAAATTGGTATTTACTTTCAATTGATATCATGTCCTTTTATTGGTATCAATTCATAAAAAATTATTTCATTTAATTGGTTCTTTCAATTGATTATGTTCATTGGTATCAAAATTTTGTCTATTGTTTGTTTGTCTTCACCCCTTTGTTGATGAATGACAAAAAAAAAGGAGAGAAATTCAGATTTATATATGCATGTTTTACTATGTGTTATGCATATATCTTGCTTTTATTGGTGTCTTGAGCTTCATTGTATATCTTCATATATTTATCGATCATGCATATGTTAAGGTAGAGCTTCTAGGAAGCCTATACCTAATGGATGCATATATATAACCTCATAAGTTTTGTCACCTCAAAAAGGGGGAAGATTGTTAGCCAGAGGCCTTTCACCTAGTTTTGATGATGACTAACTTATGAAGGTTAGTTTACTAATGATCTTGTGTTTATATAGTTTCAGTTATTGATCAAGATATTAGTAGGTGTTTAGCTTCAACAAAGGAGTTTGGGGCTAATTCATTGTAGATTCAAGAGATCGCGCGTCAAAGTCGCATCTAGAACTCGGATGGAGTCAAGCTCTTTGATCGTGTTTGGATCGAGTCGGCTAAAGAAGAAGTTCTAAAAGAAGACTTCAGTTTGTTAGTTTCATTTTGTATTTAGATCTTATGTAAGATAGACTACTGTTGATATGTTAGAGTTTTCACACACACAAAAGTTCAATATATTTGGTTTCAGTTAACCGGTTTTGTGTTTCAAATATACATTTTTCATGATTAGATAGAATTAAAAACAAATTTACATGGTTTAATGTATATTGGATTTCATCTATATACATCTATGCTTCATATATTTAGAAAACTTATGTTGATGATTCTATTTCATGTATTTAGAGTTTTGTAATTAACAAAACTTATTTTGGGTTTTCATGTCAAAATATAGATATATTATTTACATGTGTATTAGATTACATCCATACACAATATGCTTCAATGTGTTTCAATATCATGTTTTTTGTCTTTATACAAGTTTTGGAGAAAACGGTTTTATTTCAAAATCCAAGTTTGGAAATACGGTTTTCCGTTTAAAGCTTAATTTTCATATTACAAAATAGTTCAAATATTTATAATATGTGTTATTTTTAGTCACACATATTTGTTCTTCAATATTTATAAGAATGTATTTTTGTAAAATTTATGAGAATTTATAGGATTTTATAGAATTTAAAAAGACCAAGGGTTTATATCCTAAAATCTCAGCGAGAGCCTGCTGGCGGTCGATCGGACCGGAGGTCGGTCAACCAGACAGGTCGACCGATGTGCACAAGGACGTACACAAGGCCAGCCTATAAGGTCAGTCGACCGAGCGGGTCGACCTACTGTAACTACTAACTTTTGGGTAGTGCCAGTTTCGGGGCGGTCGACTGTCAGGCTATGAGCCTTTAGGCTCGGTCGACTGGGCGGTCGATCAGAGTCACAACAGTCAGAAATATAACCATTGGATGTTAACCAGCTGGTCGATCGGAAGGTCAAAATTGATCTTTTCTGGTTGCCAACGGCTATTTTTTTGAGTGGCTATAAATAAAGCTCTCCCCAAGCTGTTTTCAACAAGATTTTTAGAGTGCTTTTCTCCCATATTTTGAAAAACACCTAGAGGGGGGTGAATAGGTGTTAGTGCTAATCTAAAACTTAATGCAAAACTAAGTGCGCTAAATGCGGAAGCTAATGCAAATTATGCACAAACTAATACAATACAACAAGTTGTAGCCGAATTCCCCTTGCGAGGCTCTGGACTAACTCCCCTTGATTCCCCTTGAAATGGGTTTGAGGCGCTATGTGAAGCTCTTGTTGGATGAGTAAAAGTTGGGCACACACAAAGCAATCAAAAGCAATGTGCACACACAATCAAGGATATAGCAATATGGATTATGCAAGGCACAAACAAAGCAAACAAATATGATATGAATGAAGTATGATGCTTTGCCACAAAGTAAAGAGAATAGAGTTGAGAGAAATTGGATCAAACGCTAACACAAAGATTTGTTTCGAGGTTCGAGTACCCAACTCTACATCCGCCTACACCACCGTGTAGGATTTCCCAATCCACTATAGGAGCTCCAAACTCCTCTCTCAACCTTTAC
>JAVJIF010007790.1:0-209217 GCA_038442645.1 Agave tequilana | reverse complement strand
ACCAAGGCGCGAGGGTCGAAACCCGCGTCTCAGTTATAACTTCCCTCGTTATGGGGTCAATCACCGCCCACATAATAAGGAAGTTAACCCCCATTGTGGAGTGTTTTTAGGGGGCACGTTCACCCCTGAAACCTCTATAAATAGCCCCGTTGTTATGGAGAAGGGGTCGGCAGATTCGGATCAGAGAAATCAAGGAGAAGAGCTTGACTTGAGAGCTTCCACAGAGAAGGAAAGAGAGTCCAAACTCTTCAAGTTGAAAAACACCTAGAGGGGGGTGAATAGGTGCAAGTTGCTAATCTAGTGAACTAAGTGTGCTAAATGCGGAAGCTTAAAAAACTATTTGCAACACACTTAATACAACACACAAGTGTAGCCGAATTCCCCGTGAAGGGCTCTGGACTAACTCCTTTTGATTCCCCTGAATATGGGTTGAGGTGCTATGTGAAGTTCTTGTGGTTAAGTACAAGTGAGGCACACACAACAACCAAGCATACACAAGATATAGCAATATGAAATATGCAAAGTACAATGCAAGCAATGTATGATATGAATAACGAATGATGCTTTGCACAAATAAATGAGAGAGAGAGTAAAGAGACAATGGATCAAACGCAAACACAAAGATATATTTCGAGGTTCGAGCCACCGTGTAGGATTTTCAATCCACTATCTCCACCGAGGGAACCTCCACCGAGGAGGATTTGTTACAACAAAGGGAGTACCGAACTCCTCTCTCAAACACCGCCTCACAACCGAGGGGTAGGCCCGTAGACAAACAACAACCAACACCTCTACCGAAGAGGGTTTACAAACCAAACTCCACCTCTCACTAGAGGGAGCAAACCAACCAACTCAACCTCTACCAAAGAGGGAGCAAACCAATCACCCGATCAACCTCTACCAAAGAGGGATACAACAAAAGTAAGGGTGTACAACTTAGAGGCTATAACAACCTCAAACAATCTCTCTTTTCACTTTTCCACAAAACAATGATCCTAATAGATTAGGATAGAAGATAGCTCAAGTGTGAAAACAAGTGTTTTGATCAAAGAAATTCTCTTGGAAAAACACCAAAAATGATATAGAAATTTAGATCAAAAACTAATTCCCAAAACCCTAATTTCTTTGAAATAAACAAAACACTTAAAACAAATAAGATTGATCTTTTGGCACTTAAAACTCTTTTCAAAACTTGTTTAAAACACTGAAGAAGTCAGGAAATTTTAGCTCTAAAAATCTTGGCCAAAATCCCAAAGAAATGGGGTTTATATAGGCCCATCAGAAAACTAGCCGTTAGGCTGATCTGGCAGCCTGACAAGCTACCGGTCGGCCGGCCCGGCCGACCGCCAACGGTCAGAAATGTGACCGTTGGGGCATCCCGGTCGACCCAAATAAACAGAGAGCACTGCTCTCAGGTCCGGTCGGCCGCCCGGCCGACCGTCCCTGTGTCTGCCAAACGTGCACAGGCTTGTGCACGTCGGTCGACCCAAGGGTCGACCGGCCTCTGGTGCGGTCGACCCGTGCGGTCGGCCGACCTGGCCTGTCAGCCACTGGGACAGA
This sequence comes from Agave tequilana, assembly GCA_038442645.1. Classification (NCBI taxonomy): domain Eukaryota; kingdom Viridiplantae; phylum Streptophyta; class Magnoliopsida; order Asparagales; family Asparagaceae; genus Agave; species Agave tequilana. The sequence continues at coordinate 207,657 of JAVJIF010007790.1, read as the reverse complement.
AACATAGTTAAAAAATATTTCTAAAAATCTTTTAAGTCTTGTAAAAATACCCAAAAATAGTTTTATCATTTTGCATTGATATATAAACATGTGGTAAAAAGTTTAGCTCAAATATCAATCAATATGAACTATTTTTGTGTTTATCATTTTTACCAAAAATCAAAACATGTATTTTTATCAAACTTGGATTTTCAATAGGAAATCTGATTTTTCCTAAAACTCATGAATAGACATATCAAAATAAGTGTTTAAAATTAAGCATGCATGTATAGAATGAAACAACTATACATATATCAATTAAACTTGTTTTGATCAACTATTCATGAAAACCAAAAACCAAACATAAAACGTGTGTGTTTGTGTGCACTTGAGCATATCAACTATACTAAGCTTTACAAATGGATCTAAACACACTATCTAAACTATGGATACCTAAGTCTTCTTGACGATCTTCATCTTCAAGTAGACTCGATCCAAACTTCATCCATGGGTTAGGTAATGTGTGATCTTGAAGCTTGAGCCCTAGAATCACCATGGAAAGGTTCTAAACTCCTTGTAGAAGCTAATCACCAACTAATATCTTGCTAATCGATCTGAAACTTAAACTCACAAGAATATTAGTAAACATAACTTCATGAGTTGATCATCATCAAAACTAGAGTGGAAGGCCTTTGGGCCAACACAAGTAACTTGCTGCGTACAAGTTAACCTTTGCCTACAATCTCTTTGAGATTTCTGGTCGACAGAGCTGTGTTACTCCGTTCGCCATCCGAAGAGAAGATCCCCGAAAGTTCCTGACGATCACCCGGTCAACGAAAAATAAGATTCACTTTCCATCGCCACCTGAAGAACCCAGCACTAAAAAAAGGGGAGATTCAAGACTCAACATCCTCCCTCCCTTATAGTCGAAGTATAAGTTTGTTGTAATTTTTCAATTGATTCAAGGAAACTTTACGCGAACCATTCTCTGTACCAAACAAGAGATGGCGACTACACTGGGGATATCTCTTGTTTGGTACGGAGAATGGTTCGCGTAAAGTTTCCTTGAATCAATTGAAAAATTACAACAAACTTATACTCCGACTACAAGGGAGGGAGGATGTTGAGTCTTGAATCTCCCCTTTTTTAGTGCTGGGTTCTTCAGGTGGCGATGGAAAGTGAATCTTATTTTCCGTTGACCGGGTGATCGTCAGGAACTTTCGGGGATCTTCTCTTCGGATGGCGAACGGAGTAACACAGTTCTGTCGACCAGAAATCTCAAAGAGATTGTAGGCAAAGATTAACTTGTATGCAGCAAGTTACTTGAAGAGTTGGACTCTCTTTCCTTCTCTGTGGAAGCTCTCAAGTCAAGATCTTCTCCTTGATTTCTCTGATCCGAATTTGTCGACCCTTCTCCATAGCAACGGGGCTATTTATAGAGGTTTCAGGGGTGAACGTGCCCCCTAAAAACACTCCACAATGGTGGTTAACTTCCTTATTATGTGGGCGGTGATTGACCCCATAACGAGGGAAGTTATAACTGAGACGCGGGTTTCGACCCTCGCGCCTTGGTGCTGCAGTGCTGGCTGAGACGCGGGTTTTGACCCTCGCGCCTTGGTGCTGCAGTGCTGGCTGAGACGCGGGTTTCGACCCTCGCGCCTTGATGCTGCAGTGCTGGCTGAGACGCGGGTTTCGACCCTCGCACCTTGGTGCTGCAGTGCTGCTGAGACGCGGGTTTCGACCCTCGCGCCTTGATGCTGCAGTGCTGCTGAGACGCGGGTTTCGACCCTTGCGCCTTGATGCTGCAGTGCTGATGGTCATGATTAGTCCTGCGTCTGGAGTTTGGAACTCTGCTTTTTGATGACTTGTCTTCTAGTGAACTTTAGACAGCCTACAAGGTGAATGCTGCTCTTGTGAGTTATGAAGTAAGAAGACAGGACAGACTGTCTTCTTCAGGGAGCACAACAGTAGAGGCATGGTGGTAAGAGGTAGGAGTTCCAATAGGAAGGGAAGAGATGATCATGAAAGATCGAAGTCCAGATCAGGCTTCAGAGATCTGAAGAGAAATCAGTGCGCCTTGTGCAAGAAGCTAGGGCACTAGAAGGTTGACTGTTCGAAGGTCAAAAGTAAGAAGAAGGAGCTGATGACCAAGATAAATCTCGCGAAGGTGCTCAGTACTCAAGCCAGTACATCCAGTACATCACAGGAGGATGGATCGAATTCAGACTCATCGGTATTCTCTCTCTGTTACTACTCCTACTATTGATTACTTAGATAATACTGAGTGGATCTTGGATACCGGAGCTACCTATCATGTGTGTCTGAACAGGGCATGATTTTCTAACTTTGAGAAGCTAGATGGATACTTCACGGTCATGGGTGATGATCATCCGTGTAACGTGGAGGGGATGGGTACAGTCCGTATCAAGATGTTTGATGGGATAGTTTGAGAACTAAAGAAGGTGAGGTATGTACCTCAACTCAAAAGGAATCTTATCTCTGTGGGCACTTTGGAAGCGTTGGGCCTTATGGTATCTATATGAGATGGTGTTCTCAAGATGACCAAAGGCTCAATGGTGGTGATGAAGGGCATCCACCGGAACAGTCTCTACTACTTGAAGGGTAGTACAGTTACAGGTCAGGTGGAGACTTCTAGTTCCTCAGATGATTGTTGCACAAAGGTCTGGCAGATGAAGGTCGGACAAGGAGGTGAAAGGTCTTTGCAAGCTCCTGCAAAGAAGGGATCATTGGAAAGTGGTGCTACCTGTAACTTGGTAGGTGAACACAGCGTTCTGAACAAGAAGAAGGTGAAATTCAGCACCAGTACTTACTACTCAGAAGGTCTTCTTGATTGTATTCACGTAAGCGTTTGGGGACCTGCTAAGACTGCATCACTTAGAGGTCATAGGTACTTTGTCTCTTTTATTGATAGTTTACCTAGGCATTATTGGATATATCCCATGAGACAAAGGTGTGAAGCCCTAAATATGTTGGTGAAGTGAAAAGGAAGAATGGAGAAGCAGACAGGTAGGAAGATCAAGGAGATACAGATTGGTAATGTTGAAAGATACATGAACCAATTCCTACGATTTGGCCAGAACACTGGTATTGGTACTTACTTCATAGAAGGTATACATGGTTTGGCTAAGGAAGTAAACCGTTCCTTACTGGAGAAGGTTCGGTGGTTGTTGTCTAATGCAAGATTAGACAAATTGTTTTGGGCTGAGGCGCTTGTGTATGCTAGCCATCTCATAAATAGATCGATTACGATATGAGGTAAAACTCCATTGAAAATTTGATCTAGGAAAGCAGCTCAAGATCATGGTTTGCTGCGGGAATTTGAAAGTCTGACCTACTTCAGTGCCAAAGATGACATGTTAATTCACGAGCAAAGAAGTTTGTGTTTATGGGTGTCAAGAGAAATATGAAAGGCTACAGGTTATGAGACCCTGAAAATAAGAAGATCGTGTTGAGTCAGCATGTCACGTTTAATGAGACTTCAGTGTTGAATTCTACCGTCTCTCAGTAGGTAGAGAGGACGAAAACCAAGAAGTATCGCAGCGGGTGGAGATTGATGCTACTCCACCATCTTCAGTTGGTTCGATATCAGTGAAGGCTTCACCGGATGTGACACTGGGTGGAGATCATATAGCCAGGGTTGATACTGAATAGGTTGAAGACATTGATGAGAATGTCGAATTATTTGCAGCCATTGGAATCAAGATAAAACCACGCACGTCGGTGAAGAAGCATGAATCTCAAGCTTGTGACCGCGACAAGCTCAAGTTGAAAGTCAGTGTTCTCCATGATGGCAGTGAGGAGGTTCATATGACTCAGCTAGATAGGTTCGCTGCTGAATATTCAGGTACAAGTGCTTGAGCTTGATGGAGCTTATTTCAATGAACTACGGTTGTCTTGATCCCTTGGGCAAGGTACGTAGGTAGCCGTAAAGGCGCAGTCATTTGTGATGCAACCTGTATGAAGCTATTTGGGTTCTCTAGAAGCTGATTGAGACTTCACGTAAAGGTGAAGATTCAGAATTCACGTAGAGGTGGATAGTTGGACTTCACGTAGAGGTGAAGTATTGTGATCTCGATGAACAGTTGATCTTCTGGTGAGAAGATGATTAAGCTTGCATAAGAGGGTATGCATCCAGTTTGCTGAAGCCGATGATGATGCTTACTCAAATTTGGTTGGACCGTCAAGAAGACATGTAGACTGAAAAGAGCCAGTTAGTTGGGGAGTCAGTGTTAGCTCATGATTGGTTCTTCTTGATGTCATTTGGAATAAAATTCCATTAAGTTGCTGAGTTGGAGACACGTTCGTTGATCGGCTCGTATGGTATTTCTCTTCAAGTGAAGTGATGGGAACGCATGTGTGGTGCATTCCGGTTGATGGCTGAGCTGAAGTTGGAAGCTTACAATTAATATTGAAGTTTGGTAAGAGTTGCGGCGGCAACAACAAACTCAATTTGGATCTGATGAGATCAGTGAAAATCAATTATACGTGTGCTGGCGATTATTTGAAGGAACAAGTTTTGTCTGTTGACCAAAGCTGAGATCGTGTGTCGATTTCGTCGAGATCATGTGTCGATTTCGTCCGGAGCGCTCAAGCCAAGATCGTATGTCAATTTTGCCAGTGTTCGTTGGAGTTCGGCTCAGATTTGAGAAATCTTCACCGAGGCTGAGAATTGTAGGAAGAGAGAGGAGATGAAAGCTTGATGAAGCTTGTGGAATCCAACTTGGATTCGGACTTCGTTTCTGAAAAGGAGTCGGATCCAATTGGAGTTTCCTAAGAGGTGAATTGCTTATCCTTTTAGGATTTGGATTCTTTTTAGGATTTGGTTTCCTTTTAGGATTTGAATTTCTTTTCTGAATTGGGGTCAAATCCAATTGGGTTTCCTAAATCCCTGAGACTCTGTGGCTATAAATAAGGGTTAGAGATCTCATGTATTGTATCTCTGAAAATTCCATTGAAAACCTCCCTTGGAAATTCCTTGAAGGAAGGAACAAGTTGTAATTGATTGTTGAATCAATAAAATCTCTCTCTCCCTTGCCTCGAGGACGTAGGCACGTTGCCGAACCTCGTTAAATACTGTGTTGATTGCTTTTCTCTATTGTTCTCTTTTCTTGTCGTGTTTGGTACATCTCCAGCTGGATCAGTCTCCGTTTAGTGGATTCCTCAGAGAGGTTGTTGCCTAAGGCGCGGGCAACAAAATATACGTGTAACACAATGTTACAAAATGATTTACCTTTCAACCTATTGAGCGTGTGCTATTGTAGTGTGTTTGAATAAGATGAGGGGCAACACGGCCGATTGTCCTGCTCGAGCTACATCTACATGATTGACTGCCAGATCTTCGACAAGAGATAATTGACATCATCTGTTAACAGCTTTAAGCACCCTTCCCTCTCCGACCAACTGGGAGACACAGAATAGATATTTGTGCTAGACTCTTAACCTCTCTACACTTCATTTCTTGTCTTTGATTCATTCGAGAGATCTGTCTTAAGTATCGGAGGGTCTTCACTAGGGGTGCCATCGAATACGGATTATCCGCGGATATCCGCATCCGAATCCGCCTCCAATCCGGATACGGATATCATTTTTTCACATCCGTCAATATCCGTATCCGTATCCGTATCCGAAAGGTAGGTGCGGATACGGATATGATAAAAATAATATCTTATTCGTATCCGATCCGATATCCGAATGTTGCGTGCTTCATAATGATATCGGTATGGAGAAGACTATTCTTCAATGGAATACGGTATTAAATTTTGATATTTTGAGTTGGTAAAAAGTAATAGTGAAAAGTATTCGATTCTTGCAAGAGCACCACATGATATTTTGAGTATTTCGACTTCAACCATGTCATCCGAATCGGCATTTAGCACCGGAGGACGTGTAATCTATTGTTATAGAAGTCAAATGACAATGAATACGATGAATCTATTGATATGTACACATTAATATCATAGTATGTATCACATTTAATTTGTAGTTGATGAGATAAAAAGTAATATAAGTATTTCTGTTTAATTTATCTTTAACCATATCTATTTTTAATATATCCGATTAGTATCCGCATCCGATCCGCTAATATCCGATTTATATCTGATATCCGATTTTGGCGGATACGGATATCATTTTTCCACATCCGCCAATATCCGTATCCGTATCCGTATCCGAAGGTTGGGTGCGGATATGGATATGGTAGAGGTAATATCCGATCCGTATCCGATCCGATGGCACCCCTAGTCTTCACTAAGCAAAAAAAAGGGGCTCTTGGGCAAGCGCGGAGAATGTGCACACTCTTGAGGAGAACCCTTGCCCCGTGTTTGAGCATAAAGCAAAATGTTGTTGAAGTAGAAGACATAAGCTTGTTTGGTTTTGTTGATCCATGTTCTAAGATGCATGGGCTTTGTTTAGTACTTATCTTACCTGCATTGAGAAATGAACTTCTTCCTCATCTCCAATAGTTGTTAGTAGATTCTCTCTATTATATGGTTATCCTCAACTGGTCTTCAAGATCTAATTGCCAACTTGTTAGGATTTTACCTTATTTTTTTAAGAAGAGATGATGGTCCAAAAAAATCCAATTAAGTTGGAGAAGACGATGGCTTGAAGTAGAAGAAGCAAATTAAGATGAAACAGTTTCCTTTTCAGGCGACTGCAAGTTTTCTTTTCAAGAGGGGTATGAATAGGATTTAATTCTTATTCAATGAAGGTTTATTTTCAAAGATTAAAGGATTTAGAATCCTTCTAAATCAAGGATATCAATTCCTAAAAGGATTGATCAAGATTCTTCAACCATCCAAAGGTCAAGATTATCTCATAATTCAAATAGGAATTGTATTAAAAATCCTATAAATAAAAGTTGTAATTAAGTATTATAATTGCCTCAACTAAAATAAGTCTCAAGGAGTTTCTACAACAGAGATCTCAAGAAAAGGAGACCAGAGGAAGCCAAGAAAGAGAGGAGCAAGTTGAAGATGCATAGAGAGAAGGTAATACTCTTATAATCTAGAGATAGATTCAAGTGAAAGGTGAATAATTTTGTTGCATTAAGAGAAATGTTAGATCTCTTTGTACCAAGTCTATTAATGAATCTCTCTCAAGTTCTCTTACCGTGGATGTAGGCCAGGTTTGGACCAAACCACGTTAAATCCTTGTGTTCTTTCTTTATTACTCTTTTTTTCTAGGTATTGCTAGTTTGCTTTACATCAAACTTTCTTTTTGTAAGTACTGATCATATTGCCAAGTACCGCTAACGTTGATCCTGGGAGTCACAATAATTAGTATCAGATCATATCAATTTCGCAACAATTGGTATCAGAGCTAAAAGTTGACAAATAGAAATATGTTAAAGATAAGAAGTTTTACGATAAAGTTTAAGGCGAGAAGTTCAATGGCAAAGAAAACTTTGACTTATGGCAAAAGTGAGTGAAGGCATTACTAATACAGCAAGATCTTCACAAGACCTTGCAGGGTAAGTCAGCAAAACTTGCAGGTACATCAAATGAGGATTGGGAGCAGATGGATCTAAAGGTGGCAAGTACGATCTAACTATGTCTCGCAGATGAGGTTATGTACAACGTGATGGATGAAGAAATGTCTACGGGATTGTGATCAAGATTAGAAATATTGTATATGAAGAAAAGCCTCTCCAACAAGTTGTATCTCAAGAAACAACTATATAGGCTAGCATGAAGGAAGGGACAGTAGTGTTGGGGCATCTAAACTTCTTCAATAAGGTCATTAGCAAGTTTCTAGCTGTTGATGTAAAGATCGACAAGGAAGTCAAGGCGTTAATATTTCTCAGTTCTCTTTCAGAGTCATATGATCATATCGTCACCACCATGCTCTACGGTAAGGAGGTCACGTCAACTCTCTTATCTAATAAGATTAAAAAAATGTCAAATCAAGAAGAGCAGACAAGATCAGATTTGGTGGTCAAGGAGAGGAGGAGGAGAAGGAAGAAAAGGCCCAAGCTCATCAAAGGCATGTCACTTTTGTCACAGGGAAGGTCATTGAAAGAATGACTGCAAGCATCGATAAGAGTGGCTGAAGAAGAAAGGGCAAGCTGCAGAGGCAGACGTAGCAAGTGGTGTAGAGGACACCAAATATTAATGGTTTCTTAAGAAGACAACACTTCTCAAGATAAATGTTAGATATTTGATTCAGATAGTACGGTTCATGTATGTTCCCAGAAAAAGTTGTTCAATAAATTCTTAGTTGCAAAGGAGGAAGGAATTGTCAAGATGGTAGATAGTTCGGCTTGCGAAGTTATCGGCACTGGGACAGTCAAGGTTACATGAAGAGATGGGATAGTGCGTGCTCTGGAGATGGTCTGGTATGTCCCAGAGGCACAGTATAATCTAATATCCATAAGGGTGCTCGACGAAGAAGGATGTCGGATACAAGTGCAAAAAAGCGTCATCACAATCAGCCAAGAAAATAGGGTAATCCTGGAAGGAGGAAGTGTGGAGGGTTATACAACCTGAAGGAAGGAAACTCAATTCGAGGTGGAGTTTTAAGGATAAGATTGGAAGGGAGTTCATCGCGAGGTGGAAGTTCAAGGAAGACTGCATCAATATGTGAATCGAGTCAAAGTGCTGCAAAAAAGAGAAAGGGTGCACTCAGGTAAGGCCTGAGATGGCTCAAGCCATGGCGGTAAATCATCCAAATGTCTCAGGGAGAGGGGGCAAGAGTTAAAGGCTTCACGGTACGGTTACAATCAAGAAAAGAATCAAAATATTAATCCGAAATCTCAAGTTGTTTTGCTAAAGGCTTGAAAAATAAGTCAAGGTGGAGATTATTAGAATTTTGCCTTGTTTTTTCAAGAAGAGATGATAGTCCAAAAAATTCAATTGGGTTGGAGAAGATGATAGCTTGAAGCAGAAGAAGTAAATTAAGATGAAGCAGTTTCCTTTTCAAACGATTGCAAGTTTCCTTTTCAGGAGGAGTATGAATAGAATTTAATTCCTATTTAATGAAAGTTTGTTTCTAAAGATTAAAGAGTTTAGAATCCTTTTAGATCAAGGAGATCAATTCCTAAAAAGATTGATCAAGATTCTTCAACCATGCAAAGGCCAAGATCATCTCATAGTCCAAATAGGAGTTGTATTATAAAATTCTATAAATAAAGGTTGAAACCAAGCATTGAAATTGTCTCAATCAAAATAAGTCTCAAGGAGTTTTTATAACAGAGAATCTCAAGTAAAGGAGACCAGAGGAAGCCAAGAAAGAGAGGAGCAAGTTGAAGGTGCATAGAAAAAAGGTAATACTCTTGTAATATAGGGTTAGATTCAAGTAGAAGATGAATACTCTTGTTGCATCAAGACGATGGTTAGATCTCTCTGTACCAAGTCTATTAATAAAGCTCTTTCAAGTTCTCTCCACGTGGACGTAGGCCAAGTTTGGACTGAACCACGTTAAATCCTTGTGTTCTTTCTTTATTACTCTTTTGTCTAGGTATTACTAGTTTGCTTTACATCAAGTTTTTCTTTTGCAAGTATTGTTCATATTGCCAAGTTCCGCTAACGTCGATTCTGAGAGTCACAACAATTGGTACCAGAACTTATCAATTTCGCAATAATTGGTATTAGAGCATATCAATTTCGCAACACAACTTACGTTGATGGAGGTACTTCATATTTATGGAAAGAAGTTGCCTCTGAATTAGGTACTTAATATTTCTGATACTATGATAAATCTTGTATCAATTAGCTATATTAATAAGAGTGATTCTTAAAGTATTACTTGAGAGTGAAAACATAGTTCTATCTAAAGTAATCGATATTAGAAAAGGTTGCGTAATGAATATGATGCTCGAATTGAATGTAACAAACAAAATTATGCCTCTCTACATTATTCCTCCTTGTAAACGCTGTCATTAGTTACTTGTGCGCTTTCACCACGGCTCGCCTAGTTTTAGGGTGTAGAAAGCTAATATTTCTAGACATAGTCTCCTCCCATATCTGGAAATGGCAGGGTTGAGTTTCTATAATCATTTACATGCATCTAACATTAGCAGAAAGTACATAGACTCGTAGTGGCTGTGCTTAGTGCAGTGGTAATTTCAAAGGAAAGATCCAACCCCAGCCGATCAAGAGTTGCTTATAAAAGCAAAGCAACAGTTGCATTAAATTTCAGTTGCAAATTGGTTCATGAAGTAAGATTTCACCACTCATTGTTCCATGTCAGAATGGCACTTGTCTTTAGGATTACGATTTCTTCCATGAAGACATTACATGATTTCCTATATGGTAATGAATGGACTAGCTTCCTGTTCTTTGAAGCTGTTTAATAGAATGATGCTTGAAGAAAATAGTCCCAGATGTAAACTGAGATCTATAATTCATTTAGCATTGAATCTTTGCTTTTATTCCCCAATAAGTAATTAAACGGTATCCATATCGTAAAAGTTTTCTGATGGTACGCACCTTTTGACTACTCAAAAACACAAAAAATTGTTGAACAGAAACTGTCTGCGGCATATAAATTTCTAGACTGTCTACAAAGCACACAAAATGAAAAATCTCAAAGTATATGGGTATTATTTTAGGTGCATCAAAATATGCAGCAAAGCTATACTCATTCTGTCATAGCCATCAGGTTGAATTTTGGGCAGAGGCTTGATAGATGATCCAACACCACATATTCAGGTGACATGACATTTATGGAAAAAGGCTGCAAGTAAAGAAATTTTGATGATAAACGGTGTTGAAAAGCCTCAAGACGAGTAGATGGAACGAGCAGATGGAACGAGCAGAAATTAATGATAAGCTGGTCCAAGGATAATTTCTTGGATTTTCTTCCAGTTGTGTGACCTTTGTCTCTGAAATTTCAGACGGAGAGAATATAGACAACCAAATTAGGTCATACGAACCAGGCACTGGAATTGTACTTGAACTAATCCATAATTTTTTATCCCTTCTTGTTTTGAAAAAACTGTGTCTTATGGAAGTAATCTTTCCAAGATGCATTCAGAGAGCGTCCGCAAAAATGAATGATACATTTTTGAAATGCCAAAATTATGCATGGTAGGTATTCTGCTAAAGGCTAAGTAATAATGAAGGATACATTCTTGAAACGCCGAAAGTAGGAAAGTTGTTTCGAAAAATGTGGTGAATGTGGATAACTCAATATAGCTAATATGAAAATTTATTTTGGACCTTGCAGGCTTTGACTAGTTTCATTGAAACATCATAATCACAAATAATCGACAAGGTGTCACAGAGGTGGTGATGATGATAATGATCTTGTGACTTTTAGTTCTGATTATTAATTAGAACACATGGAGCCTGTTGGCATTTCCTTGATATCGATCCAATGTTAATTCCATAAACTAATTTCTAAACTCCGTTCAATTTAAAAGTTGGACTACTGTTTCTGGCATCTTCTTACAGGTTGTATGTCATTTTATTTCAGGAGAAAAACTCACACTTTGCTCTGCTGAGACAGGGTCAGATGCAAATTACAAAACATTTGTCTAATCATGCATCAAATTGTTTTCACGCCGTAATAGGCAGGTGTTGGAGGAGTCGGCCTGTCGATAGAGGCATACAGATTCTACATTGGACAATGCATGAAGCTTGGACAGTTGAATTGATCCTACCTCGTAGTATTAAACTTTTTATGGTCTTTAAATCATCGGGAAATGGGGTGTACTTAGAAAAGGAATGATCTTAGTTTTTCAATCCTAATTGGACATTGTTGGGAGTGTTCATATGCATTTTTAGCCCACAATAATTGCAATCTGCATTATTGCTGGATTCAAAATTATGAGTACAAAACTATGATATTTGGCTTGATGACGTGCAAGAGGCCTCGAAAGCAATTTGCCCCAACTTGAGCTTTGTTTACTACAAGGAAAGTCTAGTGAACATTTTGACTCCTGTTAGAACAAAGATTGTCTGCTGTTGAAGGATATCGATTTTGTTATCTGACTATGTTATAGATCTTACATGAATGCCTCGGGTGTGTTCAGAGTTGTATGTCTTGCTTGCTGAGAGTTATTGCTTTTCCAATCTTAGCACTAATAATTCATGTCATATATACCGAAGAGGGAGGCCTGGACGAACTCGGGTCACAGTTAATGAAACAATGAGGACCAGAGGGAGTCTTAGATGAACTTAAATGGAGACAATTAAGAAGGATGTGTTAATACGTCTTACTACTGTGCAGATGACCTTAAAAGAGCTGAATATATAGAAGAAAAGGATTCATGTAGCCGACCCCCAAAAATTTGGGATAACAATTTTGTTGTTGTTGTTGTTGTTGTATTTTCTGAAGGAGGAATTTGCTCAGTTGAGTGAGATTGAACTACTTGTGATGGGGTGGTTATAAGATCAAAGCACAACCAACACAATTTAGTGGAACTTTCCCCTCTAACTTGAGAAGAGTTGGGTTTACCCACCTTATTAATTCAGAATGACAATTCATATTATTTGAATATTATTTGAGAGAGTAGCATGGAAGAGTTTCCAAGGGAAAGAATGGAGAATCAAGAGATTCAAGTTCTTATTGTTGGAGGGGGCACTTAGCTAGGTTATACACATGCAACCTAGCCCCAAAAAAAAAAAGAATGAAAGTTTAGAGGTCTTCTACTATTGTTTATTAACAAGCATTTGTCACTAGCAGAAGACAACACATATCATTCAGATAATAGTTTGACAACACTACAAATTTGACAAACTGGTGGGTTTTCCATTGCACTTCACTTGCACAGTTTTTTTATGAACTCCACAAACATCATATGTGTTCATTCCTAAAGCCTGGGGATGCTAAGAATTGTCCATCAAAACCAGGAACTTGACATGTCTAAAAGGTAAGAGGGGACAAGACAAGAGGAAGATGCACAGGACAGTGCAGGTGACACAAGGTCACAAGGCACAACATGGATGACTTGAAAGATCATAAACAACGAAGGGACTCCTTTTCCAGGATTCACCCTGAGACAAATGGTCAGGTAGCGATACAGTAGGAATGACTGCATGATTACATGGTTCATTACTTCATTGCGAGACCTGGAGATGGGTTTGCAAACAAGCTGAGTCGAAGCATGTTAGAAAAGCTTGGATCGATTGCCTCAAAGTAAATGGAATTGGGTTCAGCTTGAGGGCTTATTTGGTTTGATGAAAATGAGAGGAAAATGTACAGAGGGAAAATGAGAATGAGAAACGTAAAAGTGTGGTGGTAAATTGAGATTTGTGTAATTTTCATTTCCGGTGTATGGTTGTAATGTGGGAGAGTACTTGAAAATTATATGGTATTTTTCGGTGTTTGGTTAGTAACGTGGAAGTGGAAATGGAAAAGTTGACTATAAAGTTGACCATAAATAATATTTAATTAAACATTAATTCTGAAGTAACGTTTTAAGATTGTAATTGGACTGCACGTGGGATTTACATGAGGTTAAAATTAACTGTTTTGAGTTACAACATATTACAAGTGAAATTTAGATGACCACAAAATTAACTGTAATACTCTGAAAGTGAGAAAATGATAGTGCAAAATGGAGGTGTAAAGAGAAAAGAAAAAAATAGAGTTTTCTCATTCCTCATTTTCGAATTCAAAATAAACAAGAGAAGTGACAAGATGTACACATGTTGCTTGGTTAGCGGAAACAGAGCTACCTTCATCATGAAGCCAAACTATCAACATAAGATAACAACCTCAGTGTGTTTAACATTGCAATCAGTTAATGAAGAAGACAATAGACAGTGCAACAGGCAAATTGTTGAGCAAATTTTGCATTGAGGGGCCCTTGCAAAAATGTTTTCCTCTATTAATTAAGAATTACTCCTAACTCTTTCACCTTTACGTGAAGAGTATGCGTAGGATGAATTTTCTTATGAATGTTTCTTGGCAAAATCCCTTAATATATTTAATGTTTATTTCATTACTTTATGCTATTTTATTATTCCCTATGTGAAAGCAACCTAAAACTTGATTGAAGTCAAATTTTTAACAATACACAGTCATCACTGAAAACAAAATTTTGTCTATCTACCTAACTGGTCAACTGACACACTTAACACTTGTCCAACCGGTTGGTTTGAGTCGATGTGAACATAATGCTCCTCATGGTCACCAGTTTGAACACCGCCTCGCGGACATTTCTTCTCCCTCCGATGTGTCTCAGCCAGGCCCCGAGTTAACTCCCTGGAGGTTGCCGGTTAATCTATCGACTGTTAAGTTAATTAGCATATATAGATAGACTTGTGTAGTTTCAAAAAGATTCGAGCTCGAATCCTTACTCAAATACGACCATACGTCATCCGAATATAAGATCCATTCCGTTGAAATTGATTTATATTATTTCAAGTATTTATAAATCAAAAATCAAGTATTTTAAATACTTTTTTCTTATGCCTTAAGTAGGGGGAAAACGGACGGCATAAATAATGAATTGGTTAGTTTAACCGTCCATTTGCACCTACTTGATGGATGGGCAAAAGGTTTTTAAAAATATATGATTTTTTATTTTTGGTTACTTGAAATAACGTAGATTAAATTCAACGGAGTGGATCTTGCATTCGGAGGTCGTAGAGCTGTATTTGAGTGGGAAAGATTCGACCTCAAATCCTTCCGGAATGACACAAGTCTCCTCTCTCTCTCTCTCTCTCTCTCTCTCTATATATATATATATATATATATATATATATATATATATATATATATATATATATATATATATATATAATGAAATGGCCGAATCAAGAATTTGTATGTCTAAAAGTATAGATCTAACCAACTCACTACTTTCGGCCGTCCATTTTGCGTCGCTTGATGGATGGGCAAATAGTATTCAAAACACTTAATTTTTAGTTTATAGATACTTGGAATAATATAAATCAACTTCAACGGAGTGGATCTTGTATTCGAATGTCGGAGGGTTGAATTTGAGTGGGAATGATTCGAGCTCGAATCTTTTTGGAAGGACACAAGTCAATATGTGGGGGGGTCTGTACCTTAGTTACCAGCTGAGAGAGTTTCCAAGCGTGTGCGACGTGACAAAATCTCAACCGGAGATCTGTAGCAGAGTATAAGCGCTAAAAAGACAAACATTTCGCTAAAATGATCATCAATCACTCTACAGTTAGAATTGACCAAAATACCCTCAATTTTACTTTTAACCTAGTCAAAACTATTCCTCCCCAAAATTTTACTGATATGAAATTTTGTGTTTTTCAAACCAAAATCAGTCTCCAGTAATCTTGAGTTGTAAATTTTTAATTCATCCACGCCAAGTTTTAAATCTATAAAATAAGATCTGATCAAGATGACGAGCAAGAAAGCAGCAGCCGAAAAAAGGTAAAAATCATGCGTGATACCCTCAAATATTGGTTGCCCTACAAAAAATTTATGGTTTTTCCTTTTTTTCCCAATCATATGTATTTAAAGAATAATTTCACACTTTAAACATCATTTCCGTTTAGATCAATATCTCGACCTAAAAAATTTTCGATTTCAGTCGAAATTTTTTTTAAAAAAAAATTAAACATAAAAGTTCGATTAAAAAGGTTTTTTTATTAAAATTTTGAACTTTCTAATTTCAAAATATATTTTAATTTTATGTTTTTAAGGAATGCGACTAGAGTCGCAGTATTTTTGAAAATATTTATTTAGTTTAAAAAGTTGTTTTAATCACAATTTAACCGTTACTGCAACTTTAAAGCTTTTTTTAATTTGTTTGTTTTCAACAACTGCAATCGAAGTCGCAGTCCCTGAAAAATAATATTTTGGATTTAAAAAGTTATTTTTAACAAGTTTTCAAAATGTATACTGTTAAAATTTTGTTTGTTTTAATAGTACTGCAACCATCATCGATGTCTTTTATAAAAAAAGTTGTTAAGAATACTTCAATCGAGGTCACACTCTTTTTTAACGGTATTTTCATTTTGTAATTTATTTTATTTAACAATGTGAACTTGGTCGCAGTTTTAATTAACTTATTTTTCCATATATGCAAGTAAGGTCACAGTCTTTTATTAATTAAGTTGATTATTGTGACCGTGGCCGATGTGTTATCTATCTTCTGTTATTATTTAATATGGCCTTAACATAACTTTTAGTCGCAGTGTTTTATAACTTATAGTTATTTATTACGACTAAGGTCGCAGTCATTTAGTAATTAAGTTGTTTAGAAGACGGTGACTTTGGTTGCAGTCTTGTATAACTTCTGACACTACAATCATGATCGCAGTTTTATGTAACAGCAGTGCCATTTAGTAATTTTGTTTAATAACATTGCAACCTTGGTCGCAATCTTGTATAACTTATTTTCTTAGTTACGACCAAGGTCGCAGTCCTTTAATAACTAAAATGTTTAGAATACTGCGACCGAGGTTATTATTTAATGTGGAGTTATGTTTTAAATATGTGTGCATCAAGAGTGAGGCAAAAAGTAACGGTTCATCCAATGTGATCAACCCTAAGCTAATGTTTCACGCCCCGCTTCCCAAAATACGCTAGAGCGGAGACGCGACAAGAGTCGGCGACGCACATACGCAAGGAAAAAACCCCATGTATACACGCTAAGTCTTAAGTAACTTGAATAAGCTACAAAAATAAGTTATAATAAATCACGATCACTGCAATAACACATATAGATGTCCACACATGATAACAATGAATACGGAAATAGAATAACGACTGATGATAATGTATAGAGAATCAAGGAGACAACAGGAATGCAAGAGAGATAAGAATACCGGTAACCAACAGATAAAAACTCTGGCTCGTCGCGAAGCATACGATCTCAACAAACACTTGATCAATGAAATAAAATATTCAATATCTGAACGTACAAATTCAGGATTGTCAGAAAGCGACCCAATGAGTGTGTAAAAAAAAAGATAAAGGTACTCGTGCATAGTACTGAAAAAATTGTTTTAATAAATACTGCGACCTTAGTCGCAGTAATTACAAATTTGTGACCATGAGAAAAAACAGGTAATTTTAAAATTAAATAACTGCAACTGAGGTCGCAGTTAACAAAACTGTGAAATTGTTAACTGAAGAAATGACGACTTTGGTAAAAGTAATTCTTGTTCTGTAAAACGTAAACTAGGTCGCAGTTCCATCTATGTTACCCATAGATTTTTTACATATAAGAAATTGCGGGAAAAAAATTTAAAAAAAAGATAAAATGAAAACCTCTTGATCAGCGTCTGAAGATCTCAAACCTTCAAGATTTTCAATATTCTCTGAGGAAGTTAAATTCGATGATATATGGTTCATATTTAGATCGGGAGAAAGAGATCGAGGACGACGACGACCTGAATTGGTAGGAGATGTGTTCTAGTTGACAGTCGACATTAAAATAGAAAAGGAGATTCTGATGAAGAGCTTGAAAATTTAGGTCTGCAAAGTTAAAAAAAAAAGTATCTGATCCGGATCCCACTTTTTTTAGAAAAATTTTATGAACGAAAACTCAAACCTAGATCTAACAGCGCGCGGAACATGAAAAAGGAGGGAAAATAATAATAAACAATAGCAAGACCACTACCTTTTACCGCAAGGGGATTTAGTAATTTTACTTGTTCTAATAGGCGGGCCACAACTTATTGGTGTGGCTAATATTATGTCACGTCACCACAGGATAAGAGAGACTCTCAGCTGTCGACTGAGATACATATTTCTATATGTGTGTAGACTTGTATCATGCTTGAAGGATTCGAGCCTGAATCCTTCACACTTAAATACAACCCTACGACATTCGAATACAAGATCCATTCTGTTGAAGATGATTTATATTATTTAAAGTATTTATAAATCAAAAATCAAGTATTTTAAATATTTTTTGCCCATGCATCAAGCGGCGCAAAATGGACAGCCAAAAGTAGTGAGTTGGTTTTCCCCTACTTGATGCATGGACAAAAAGTATTCAAAACACTTGATTTTTGGTTTATAGATACTTGAAATAATATAAATCAACTCAACAGAGTAAATCTTGTATTCGAATGTTGGATGTTGGTATTAAGTGGGAAGATTTGGCGTCGAATCCTTCCAGAATGACACAAAGTCTCTGTGTGTGTAGAGAGAGAGATATGTCCTTTCAAAAAAAATTGAGCACGAATCTTTCCCACTCAAATACAACCCTCCGACATTCGAATTCAAGATCCACTCCGTTGAAGTTAATCTATATTATTTCAAGTATTTATAAAAAAATTCAAGTGTTTTGAATACTTTTTGCCCATCCATCAAGCGGCGCAAAATGGATAGCCGAAATAGTGAGTTGGTTAGATCTATGTCTTTAGACATACAAATTCTCGATCCGGCCATTTGATTATGATCTAAACATTTATAAACCCCTACAAACTATTTTTTGTTAGGTTTCAAATGTTCTACACCGTTAAACTAACCAACACACTATTTAGACCGTCTATTTTTTTCCCTACTTGATGCATTGGGCAAAAAATATTTAAAATCAAGTATTTTTTATTCATAGATACGTGAAATAATATAGATCAACTTTAACGGAGTGGATCTTGTATTTATATGACTTATGATTGTATTTGAGTGGGAAGAATTCGTGTCCGAATCCTTTTGAAACGACACAAGTCTCTCTCTCTCTCTCTCTCTCTCTCTCTCTCTCTCTCTCTCTCTCTCTCTCTATATATATATATATATATATATATATATATATATATATATATATATATATATATATATATATATAGGGGTTACTGTACCTCAGCCGGCAGGCTGAGAGAGTTTCTCAGCCGGCGGGACGTGGCTGAATATATGCCACATATCGGCCGCAGAGTGTAGGCGCCAAAAAAAATCAAAAAAGATCCCGCCTAAACAATCGTGAAACAAATTGACAAAAATACCCCTTTTTAATTCTAAACTGGAATAAAGTCATCAACAAACAAAATTTCAGTTAAATATATCTACAGTTATAAAATTCGTAATTTTACTACGTCGAAAAATATAATTAAAAAAAATTTTGAATCAACATAATGTAAAATAAGCAGAAGCATTGAAAATTTAAAAAATATGCCATGGTCGCAGACTTAATACAATATAACTTTCAATTTTATATGACAACTGCGACACAGTCGCAGTCACTAGTCGCAGTCATAGTATAACAAAACTTTTTTATATAACGTCTGTGACCCTAGTCGCATTCTATCGTACAGCAATGCGACCTCCTTCAGTACTGCGACCAAAGTCGCAATCTTCTTTCGCATGCCTTATGTATAAATGAAAGTAATTAATATTTTTTCTACCTTGATACAACAACAGTTTAGAAAAAAGAGATGCAATAATGTTAATATCGATAAAGGAAAGATGTGCACCATACGTAATCTAAAGATATATGCAAACAATTCTATAAAAAGTTAATTTGTACTTCAAGTATTAAACCTCTGGCAAAAAGAAACTCTTCGGATTCTCCCGCAATAAATCATCAATTAAATATTTAATTTTTTTTTACCACTTCCTACCATACTCAACCCTCACCTTTGACAATTATTATTACTATTCATGTTCTTCCACAATATTGATCTTTATATAATGCTTGTAACTAATATATTATCTCATACCTGAAAACTATATTTTTGCTCTTCCTTTTCAATTTGATTTCAAAAAACTTTCAAAAAATAATTCATTCTTGAATCATGTCTTCCCCATCTTCTTCCTCTGAACACTTGGATTTCAACTCAATCGTTCCCCTACCGGTCCTTTTTCTTCAGGATATTCTAGTGAATCTGATACCAGTCTGAACTTCACTCCTTTTGACTATCTCACTACATGATACAGAAATATGTGAAAATTTTATAATCATTGATCTGAAAACTCTTGTACAGAAACAATATCTATGGTGTATACATTAAATAATACATGATACATTAAACAATACATAAAAAATCTGTAGAGAGAGCGCAGGCGCATTCGTCGATGGGTGACGCGCGGCTGAGAGAGAGAGGGGGGCAGATGGCGACGCGCGGCGACGAGACGATGAACGGCGAGAGGCGACGCTCGGATCTGCACTAGAGAGAGAGAGATTTAGACTGAGAGAGAGAGAGATCTATCTTCGTTTTGTTAATTGGGGCTGGGAGGGAATTTAATTTTTTGGGCTGAGAGGGAAATTCAAATTTTGAAATTGGGGGGAAATTTAAATTTTTGGGTTAAGATTGGAGCTTATGTGTCATGCCATGTGGCATGCCACATCAGCGCGGGAGCCAGAGCGGGAGCTAACATGGGAGCCAAATAGCATTTTTGATAGGGTTATCATCAAAGTTAAGAAGCCTTTACTCCTTATGCTAGTGTTAGGCGGGAAATTTTTTGCTCACCGCACTTTGCTCACATATAGCTCACCGCGAGCGTTGTGAGCCGTTGGTTAGTGTGGGCCCCCACCTCGTGGTGGGACCCACCCAGTGGGGCCCACCATCATCACAGTGATGAGCAAAGTGCAGTGAGCAAAAAAAAATTCATGTTAGGCAGTCATCTTCATCAGGTTGGCTCACCCAACAATCTCCCCCTCCAGAGAACTCTGCTAATCCTATTTTTCTTCTGTAAATCTAAGTTTTTGTTTAGACACAGTCTTTTCTCATCTTATTTGATCCATTTTTGTCAATATAAATTTTCTTAAGTTGTAGTAGTTTCAGAAACACATCAAGGATCTAGTGACATCGAATATCAGTATGTTTGGATTTTAATTACAGTAATGGATTCTTATTAAGATAAATGGCACTCTCATTGTCACACTAGACAACATATTTCTCTTGCTTCAAATCCAACTGTCACAGAATTTTTTTCTTTGCAAGCTTTAATTGTTGCAATATGCTTTACCTCTATGGTGGATAATGCAACATATTTTTTAGATTGCTATAGGTCTGCCCCTCTACAAAAACTCATAATGTAACCAGATGTAGATTTCCTGCATTCAATATCACCAGTCATGTTTGCATTTGATTATTCGTCTGACATAGGCTTACTGTCACCAAAATACAAATTGGAAGTGCCTTGAGATATGAATATCTATTCACTGTGGCCCTAATGCTCTTACCTAGATTTAAAAGAAATCTGTTGGCGTTCACGTTCAAAACTCCACCGTCAGCATCTTGCTCTTGATGGCACTTGAAAATAGACAAATAAAATAATCAACGCACTAAAATAAAATAATATAGCAACACAGATGAATACAAGGATTTACGTGAAAAACCCAAACAAAAAGAAATCATGAGTTGAGCTTGGAAAAGGCTTCACCACGTTGGAATCAACAAAATGATATAAGACACACAGCACACCCGACTACACCAACTTTCGTCATATCAGCTCACACATACCCACCTTATACAAACTCAATGTTAGAACTCTCCTCAAGTAAGAAAGAAGAACTCTCTTCCACTCAAACGCTCTCTATCTCTCAAGAGAAAACAAGTAGAACTCTATTTTTGATAGCTTACATCTCCATAACAAAGAGTATGCCTATTTATAGACTTGAATGAGCCTTCTAGGTCCTCCTTGTACTCTTCCAACTTCCTTACATGCATAGAAATTCTTGAGAATTCACAACTCTAGTCAAAAGATTAAAACCTTTGAACTACTCTACGTAGACTCGTGTACCCAGAATTTGAATGGATAAAGTTCTTTACTGAGCATAACTTCTTCAACACTGTTCCGATTTGACTGATTCAAAGCTCAACCTGCAGCTGGATGATTCTCTACAACTTTTGTATTCAAGACCGAGCCAAATAAAAATTACATCATGCTCGAAATGTCCATGGAAAACTCAATCTTGTCACAAAAAGCAACAACTTTGACTGAGTTGAAAAATCGAGCCAGACACCAACAAAACCAGCTAGCAACATCAACCTTATAAGCAATATCTGGTATCATGCACACCATAGGATACATCAAACACACACACCTGCGGATGCATAAAGCACATTCTTGATCTTTTTCTTACTTTGTAGGACATTGTTTCGACCGAGTTTGAAATGGTTGGCAAGTGGATAATTAATTGGTCTTGCCTTGTTCATGCAGAATCTTTCTAGAACATTTTCAATGTATTTTTCTTGTGACAACAATTTTTTTTTTTTTTTTCAATTCTATCTGTCACGAGAACTTTTCATACCAATAATGTGCTTTACCGCGATCCCAAGCACTTATTAGCAAAAGCTTCATCGAGCTCTTCTTTTAACTTGTCAATCTAAGTAGCATTATGACCAATAATTAGCATACCATCAACATAAAATAAGATTATATAAGTCATTATTAGAAAAATCTCTTAACAAGCACTCAATAATCAAAATTGGTCTACTATAACCATGGTTCACCATGAAATAGCTGGAATTCTTATACTATTATCATGTGCATTGTTAAAAATTTGTTGTCAGGTCTCCGCAACATAGATTTTAATTGCTTCATGCAGATTTCTTTATCCAAGTCACTGTGAAGGAATGTAGTTTTCTTATCAAGTTGTTTAATCTCTAAATTTAAACTGGCAGCTAGATCCAAAACAACTCGAACAGAAAACATCTGCATGGCAAAAGAAAAAATCTCTTCACCCCTTTTCTAAACAAATCCTTTCTCAACACCTTGCTTTGTACCTTGGTTGGGAGCTATTTCCCTAAGCTTTCAATTTGTAAACACCCATACATGCACCTGCACAGGCTAATCTGATTGTCATGCAAACAAGTCTGGCTAACCACAAGCTAGACCATTTAGCCACTTGCTAGGGCATGTAACAAGCCTCTCCACGAATTCCGCGCGCGCGCGCGCGCACAACAACAACAACAACAACAACAAAATCCCACTTAACTAGGTCACTTGGGGATTCAATAAAATTTAATTTCACTCATTCACCCAAGCACCCCAAAGTGATTAACATTTTCCCTCTACTTGTTAAGCCAAGGGTAGAGCACAAGCAGTAATCTAAAGATGAAGGTGTCAGCCAAGGTGAATTGGGAAGAAAAGAAATGAGACGGAAAATGAGAGAGGGAGGGGGTAAGTCTGATGTCTTCACCAGCAACCATCCTAGTCATAGTAGACAGGCTGTTCGCTGTTGCCACTGTTATTGTTTGTTTCACAGGAGTTAAAGAAACAAATGAGCTGTTCAAGAGGCAATGGACGGAGCAGCAACAGCAAATAGCATCAGAAACAAAGCAAGGAGCATCTTGGCAATAGGCGCGATGACTGACATCAGCAGCAAATAATGTCAATTTTATTTCCCTTTCTTTTCTTTTCTTTTTTTCTCCTATATCTCTTGTCAATCCTGACCAGGCCACTTTCAGCTCTAGGCACTGCTGCTTGAGAGCCACTCCCATCAGGCAACTTTCTATACCATTGAGCAGAAGTATATAGTGAAGAAGAAGAAACAAAAAGTAAACAACTGTTTTGGCTTTAACCATGTGGAGACTCCATACCTGATGCTACACCACTAGAAATTTGTTCTCTTTGTAACCGGATCTAGACAGGACTCTTACACTTTGATGGATGAATATCGCAGCTGCACCTCACTTAACTTATATTATACCTTTGGAAGTACTTATCAAAAATAGGTACCCAGGAATTATATTTTGATCTACATTTCCCTTGTAACTAAAGTTTCATCCTCGATGACTCCATCAGAAAGCCCCCTTCTGAAAGGTATTCCCTACTAATCAACTCCAAGCTCCTAGGAGATCATATCGTTTGAACCAACTCAACCAAGTGACATGAAAACCTAAGGTTGACTGACCAAACCAAAAACCATCTATTGGAGGTCACTTAGTCCTCAAAAAATAAGCCACATTCCACATTAATTTAGTCAATAACTGCACTGCACTCTAAACCTGGGTCAGAAAACTAACATCACAGACAATCAGAAAATTTAATAACTGAAGCTCAATAAATCTGTTTGATATCTTTCCTCAAAAAATCTGTTTGATATCCTATTCAGCCCACTTATAGGCCATCCAGATCTATTTCACGCATGCACATCTCCAATAGAATGAGCATTCTCTATGGATCTTCAAACTAGCAAGAAATCGTCACTAATAAAGTAACCTTACCTTATCTAATATGACATAAAATTATTGTAGTCCTGGGGATTTCCTATTTCATTATGTAGATTCAACCTTTAGAAGCACATTGGAACTTCAAAATATTTCCCACTGACTACAAAAGTGTGGACAAGATGCTTCATCCTGGTTAGAGAGAGGTGGAAATGGCATCAACAGCATTAGGTGTATCACATGCAGATCATGATCTAAATTTGATTACCTGGGTTCGCACACATTAGAAATCCAAAATTATGCAGGCAAATTATCCCCTAATCCAAAAAGAAGGAACACAAGAGTATGTATAAATGAATTTTACAGGGTAAGAGTGTGAACAGATTGGAAGGCTTTTCCAATTGACCTAGTGGATAAATAAAATGTCATAAGAAAAAATATTAACATACTTCAATGGTCTTCACATACAATATGGCGGCTGAAAGATTTGTACCCAAGCTCTAAATTTTCTCTCATGGTGAATCATGTTAAGCTCAAAGGATCAATCAATCATGACCAAAAACAAGCCCTCTGATGAAAAAAAATTCAAAGTTACCTAGGGCTCTGAGATTCTTAAATAATCTCTTGGTTATTGATGGCTCAAATGAAGCTTATGAAATCATTTAAGGCCCTATTGGATGTCATGAAAAATATCACCAGACACCAATTGGATCTCTGAACGTGAAAGCTAATAAGATTCCATCGTTGATACATCATGACCATTGACCAACATGCAGGACAACCATGGAACTTACTAGAAATTAAGGGACTCTCACACGATACATTAACACCCTGAAGATATATGGAATGTCTTGCCCATTTGACACCCTCAACTGTTAGAAAGCAAAAAAGTAACATGTTTGCAAGCCCTGTTAAAGAATGGTTTCATGGTTTTGCTGAGTTTTGGTTTAAACTTTAAAACTTTGGTACAACTGTTTAGTGCCAATCCATGTGAATCACTCATGTCATTTCAAATACGCACTGGATAAAACTATAACAAGTTGGGATTACTATGACAAAACAAAAAGATGATGAACAAAAGACAACTATTATTAACTAAATAACAATGTAACCGTCCATCCAATTATAAAGGTAATGATCTGAGAAAGCTAGTCCCGAAGCTAACCTCAAGGAAAACAAACTACACTTTCTTTCTAATCTTCTCGACATAAAATAATTAATTCAATTATATATCTAACACCTATCCCTCAAAGGCTACCATATTATAGAAACTAAAAACAACTAAAATATTCACTCTAGCTGGCACAAACTTAAGTTCATAACTTAATAATGCGTGCCCGCACACACAAATCAGGCACCATGTTCATCTAGCAATTAAAAATATACATGCGTACATACCCAGTTTGTTTGGTTCTCAATCATCATCTCAGTTCCAATTTCCAAAGACCTAAATCACAATACAATATCAAGGGAAAGATTATTCTTACCACACAGAGACATAAACAATGTCCGATCATCATCGTCATCCCCTGGCCTTCAACTCCGCGAGCCTCCTGGTGAGATCGTCCTCGTCCACCTTCTCCTTCTCCTTGGTGGGGATCGCGTGGGCGGCGGCCTGCGGCAGCCCAACCGAGACCTCGAGACCGTAATCGTCGGCCACCTGCTGCATGAGGCTGTTGACCTCCCCCTCGGGGGTGGAGAGGCTGGTGGACCCGGCCATGCTGCCCTCCATGAACTCGGCCTGGACCTCCATGTTGACGAACTGCTTCTCGAACTGGTCCATGGTCTCGCTCATCTTCTGAAGGTTGCCGGTGGCGAGGGAGGAGTCGAGGGCCTTGACGATGCCGGCCATGGACTTGCCGATGGTCTGCATCTTGGCCTGGGTGTCGAGGCGGGCGACGACGGCGTCGAGGCGGGAGGCGAGGCGGAGGTAGTTCATCTGCTCGTTGCGCTTGCGGATCGCGTTCTCGGCGTAGATCCGGGCGCCGTCGGTGTTGCCCTTCTCGATCGCCTTCTTGATCTTGAGCTTCTCGGATTTCTCCTCCTTCTCGCACTTGCGGGCTTGCCGCTGGAGGGACTTGGAGGTGAACTTCAGCTCCATGATCTGGTTCATCAGCTTCTCCGTGTTGCCCATGGCGACGGCGATGGCGGTGGCGAACGGATTAGGGTAAGGGTTTGAGTTTGGAAAGAGGGGGAGAGTTGAATTGGGGCAAAAGAAAAGGGAGAGGAGAGACGGAGAGGAAGGAGAAAGGAAAGTACAGGGATTGTCGTTTACCTGCACCGCTGCGGTGAGGTTATCCGCCTAGAATCGGTAAACGGTTATCCATCCAAAAAAACGAAAAAAAAACTGTTGAAAGCACTCTATTTAAAACTTTAAATTTTGAATTACTTTTCTATTCTGATATAATTTGACTAAAGTACTCTAAAATATTTTATTAAATAAAAATAATTAAAATTGATGAAAGCATCACATTATTATAAAGGCACCCCCGGTGAAACCCTCGTTATGAGGCATCATCTGATCTTCATCTTCTTCCTTCCTCACTTCTCCTCAATCTGAAACATAAAAAAAATTTACCCACTCACACTTAACCTGTATTTCGTTATGTGCGTTAATAGAGAAGCAATTAACAACTACGGAGCTTGCCAACACCGAGAAAGTTAGTTATAGGGTTAGTTTTTATGGATTAAAATCTTTTCAAAAAAAATTTTTAAATGGGTTATGCTCGTATTCAGCCCACGTCGGCCGAACGATTAATCAATTTCCGGCGGAACGCAACCGAACATAAAATAATTGTTCGGTTGGTTCCAGCCGAACAATTATTTTATGTTCGGTTGGGTGCAACCGAATAGTGAATAACAAGAAGTCTATTTAGTTCACTGTTCGGTTGTGAGTAACTGAACATATAAACTTTGTTCAGTCGCTCCCTGCCGAACATAAAAGAACTGTTCGATCGTACACGGCCAAATAGAGTAATATATGTTCTGATGTGTCCAACCGACTAGAAGATTTTGCTATGTTTTTCTTCTATCGAACTATATCTGAGTTAACCATGTGTTTCTCGTGTGAACCATTTGCAGGAACAAACTTCTTCCCGATATAGCAATGTTGGTACTGAACTTACAAGAGTAGATTATGGTGAAGACTTCATCACCTATGAGATTTTTGAAAGTCGAGATACACTGATAAAATGGGCTCGAGAAGTTGCAATGGCACAAGAATTTTTTCTCGTTGTGAAGAGATCTGACACTCTAGAATGCGAACAAATGGAAAGGTACTCTAAAGTTGTGATAGAGAGAGAACTTACAGAAATAGAAATGCGAAGATTCCAGTCGACCGGGCCTTTTGGTCGTGGGCTTGCACGTCTGTGCACGTTTGTCCTGGTCGACCGTCAATCCCTGCGGTCGACTGACCGGTCGACCGATTGCAAGTGCCTTACTCTCTGTTTGTGCCAGTCAACCGGGTCGGTCAACCGGCAGTTCAAAATTTTCTTTTTAAAATGTCCTACGGTGGACCGGGCGGTCGACCGGCGGTCGACCGGCGGTCGACCGCTATTTTCCAAGTGAGGTGCCGATCAACCGATCGGTCGACCGGCAGACGTCCAGGTTGGCACAACGACTCTATTTTGGATCTGTTTTGTTTTTTATGGGTTCCAACGGCTATTTTTTGTTTCCAAGTAGTTAAACTCACCCTTAATGACCTAGTATCACTTATGAATGTTATTTATTCTTTGCCTATAAATAGAGGTCATGGGGTTTTGGTTTTCCACAAGAAAAATATCCAAGTTTCAAGTGTTTTCAAAAGAGAAGTGTTTCATTGCTTCCATTTCTAAGTTCTTCTTTTTCAAAAGCTTTTCAGTTAGTTTTTAAGTCTTCAAAATCTCTTCAACTGATTTTCTTCTCTCACTTAGCTTCTTGAGCTTAAAATCATATTCCACTCTATAAGAAGTTGTAAGAGAGTGTTTGTGGTCTTCCTAAATCACCAAGTGACTTGTATTCTATTGAGTTGTGGTTCCTCTTGTGTGGAGGATAGTATTGTCAGAGTTGGGTACTTCGGTCTTGAGTAGACCAAATTGTAATCCCTTGGGTGTAAGATTCCTGTGTGAAAGTTCCCTTAGTGGATATAGTGAAAATCCTTCATAATGGTGAAGGCGGGGACGTAGAGCAGTGGCTCGAACCTCAAAAAATTGTGTTTACGATTGATTTCTTCTTACTCTTTATTGCTTTACATTCTTATACTTGTGATACTATTTGTCTTATTTTTTTATATTGTATTCATTTCATCTTCTTGCATTTTCGGTCTATGCTCATATCAACAAGAAAGCAATTAAGTAACTTAACTTATCATCTAGAGGAATCAAAGAGGAGAAGTTCTAGAGCCCTTCATCGGGAATTCGGCTTCAATTTCTTATTTTGAGTGACCGCTTGCATTTTTCATCTCAAATAATTTTAAAAATGCATTTATTAGCATAACACCTATTCACCCCCCTCTAGGAGTTTTTCAATTAGTATCAGAGCTTTGATCTCTAGTTTCTTGGCTTAACAACCTTAGAGAGATCCTTATTTGCTAATCATCTTTTTCATATTCATTCTCATACACATTAGTAAAGATGGCCGAAGGTATTAAGACCCTACCCAAATTTGATAGCCTTAACTTTCCCATATGGAAGGTTAAGGTGACCGTGTTTTTGCAATCCTTAGGAAGCCGGGTTGCAAAACCAGTGACTAAACCCTTTAGTGCACCCCTTGGCGATGAGGACACTTGGTCCGATATTGCTACGAAAGAGTTTGGCCAAATGCTAGGGCACACTATGCCTTACTTCAAGCTATTAATGATGATGAAATTGCTAGAGTCATACACTGCAAATCCGCATATGAGATTTGGACTCACCTTTTAGTCACTCATGAAGGAATATCACAAGCAAAGAGGGCAAAAATTAACCTCTTATGTTCCCAATAAGAAAACTTCACTATGCATGAAAATGAGTCCATTGATGATATGGTTACAAAATTAATAAAAATAACTAACGGTCTTGCTTCTTTAGGTGACGGTATTGACAATGATCAAAAGGTGAGGAAGATCATTCGTGCACTCTCACCCTCATGGGAGGTCAAAGCTATAACCTTGAAGAAGCTAAACGATAAGGAGGAAATGGAGCTCATTGGTCTTATAGGCAATCTTAAGACCCATGAGATGGAAAGGAAGTCTAGAGAAGAGATGGTCCCTCAAAAGAAGAAAGTAATCGCTTTTAAAAGCTCTTTCACCTTTTCCGACGAAGATGATGAAGTAGAGAATGATGAAGATCTCTCCCTCCTTGTAAAGAATGTTAGGAGAATGTACAACAAAGTAAAATCTCAAAATAGAAGAAGATGGCAAGGAAAGGAAGAAAAGAAGATCATTAGTTTCAATTGCCGGACGCCGGGGCACATCGTTGCGGAATGTCCGGAACATAAGAGCAAACACTCCACCTCCAAGAAGCCATACAAGAAGAAGGCTTTAAAGGCTACATGAGATTCGGAGAGTGAATCCGACGAAGAAGTTGATACGGCTCACATGTGTTTCATGGCAAATGATAACACAATAAGGTAACCCCCAAATCATCTATTGACGATTGTGAATTATCCATGGATGAATTAGGAGAAGCTTTTGAAGAATTATCTCACAATTATGATTTTCTTAAAAAGAAATATTTAAAAATGAAAAAGGAAAATGAAACTCTTAACCACAATTTTCATACTCACAAAAGAAAAGGATAATTTGTTTTCAACTCTCACTTCTACTCAAAAAGATTTGATGTTTATAAGATTTCTTCTAAAACTAAATTTCCACAAATAGATAAAGATGATATTTCTATCCTAAAGAATAAAATTAACTTTTTAGGAGAAGTTTTAAAGAAATGTGAATTTGACAAATCTAGATTGGAGGTTATGTTTCCTAAGAAACATATCTCAAAGAAACAAACTCATGATACACACACCCATACTCATAAGTCAAAACATTTGCACTCACATCATGCTAAACACACAACACAAACCAAACATGTTCACACTCCACGCACTTATCATGCCTTCATGTATGGTAAAATTTATGCATGTACTTATTGTGACCGAAAGCGTCCCTTAAATAAATTTTATTTTGATAGAATAAATGCCTCAAATAATCATGTTTGGGTTCATAATGCTAACATTAAAGGACCGAAGAAAATTTGGATACCAAAATCAATAAATATGTGACATGATGTAGGTACAATCCAAATCTCAAAGACGTAGGGAGCGATGGTATCTTGATAGTGGTTGCTCAAGGCACATGACATGGAATATCAATAACTTTGCAACCCTATCAAGATACCATGAAGGTGGCACCGTCACCTTCGGAGATGACTCCAAAGGAAAGATTGTTGGTATAGGTAACATTAAACTTGGTTTATCTCCTATGATTGAGAATGTTGTTTTAGTTGATGGCCTCAAGCATAATCTCTTGAGTATTAATCAACTTTGTGATAAAATTTTTAATGTGATTTTTGATGACTTAGCTTGTAATGTATTTGATAGACAAACTAATGCATGTATACTTTCTGGATTTCGTAAAAATAATGTATACATGATTGATATGTCTAATATACAATACAATGCCACATGTTTGAATGCCTTCAATGATGACTCTCGTTTATGGCATAGGAGACTAGGCCATATTTCTTTTAACCATCTATCTAGAATAAACAACAAGGAAGTGGTGAAAGGTATTCCTCACTTGAAATTTGAAAATGACCACATTTGTGATGCGTGCCAACTTGTAAAATAAACCAAGTCCTCTTTCAAATCCATCAATGATATCATGACGTCACGACCCTTGGAGTTAATTCATATGGATTTGTTTGGTCCTACTAAAACCAAAAGTCTAAGTGGGAATCGTTTTGCTTTTGTATTGGTTGATGATTTTTCTATTTCACTTGGGGTTTTCCTTTTAGAACATAAAAATCAAACCTTTTCACATTTTCAAATGTTTAGGAAAAGAGTTGAAAAGGAAAAAGATTCTTCAATTTTACGTATAAGGAGTGATAGGGGTGGTGAATTCATTAACAATTTCTTCATTACCTATTGCGAAGAACATGGAATTAAACATGAATTATCTTGTCCTAGAACTGCTCAACAAAATGGAGTAGTTGAGAGGAAAAATCAAACACTACAAGAAATGGCTAGGATTATGATAAATGAATACGGTCTCCCTCAATACCTATGGGCCGAGGCCGTAAACACATCTTGTTACATATTAAATAGGATTTTCTTTTGCAAAAATACTTCTAAAACTTCTTTCAAAATTTACTATTCAAGAAAATCAAATGTTTCTTATTTTAAAGTTTTTGGTTGTAAATGTTTTGTTTTAAATACTAAAGATAACTTAGAAAAGTTTGATGCAAAATCTTATGAAGCTAGTTTTGTTGGTTACTCTAACACTAGTAAAGCCTATAGAGTCTTCAATAAATCTACTATGACTATTGAAGAATCTATACATGTAAAGTTTGAGGAATTTAATATTTTTATTAAGAATGTTATAGAAATAGATTCCTTAGGTGAAGACATGGAGAGGATAACCTTGAAGGACTCACCTATACAAGAAGACAAGCCAAAAATTGATGTGTAAAGTGAAGTTCAAGAAGTTGAAGTGGAGCCAACACAACCACTTCTAAGGATTGAAGATTCACTCCACATCATCCCAAGGATCTCATTATAGGTGATGTATCAAAAGGGGTAACTACTCGTTCCAAGCTCCATGATCTTTGTGGCCATTATGCTTTTATTTCTCATTTTGAACCAAAGAACCCCTCGAAGTCGAGGGCGACTCATATGAAATCACCTAGAGGGGGGGTGAATAGGTGATAGTGCTAATCTAAAAACTAAATGTGGAAATTAAAACTAATTTGTAACTTGATTGTAGTTCATTTTTGCATCATCTTCCACCTCTTTACCATGCATAATATCAATAAAAATCTGTTTTTTACTCTTTTTCTCTCTATTTTTGTAGGTCCATATTTTAATGGAGAGAGGCCCATAAATCCATGTAATTAGAAAGAATTAAAGGGGATTAATTCAAAGCTCAAAAGAGAGCCCAAGAGTTGAGCCCAGGATCTGGAATCACCCACGCATCCAGTTAGCATTCTAGAAGATCCACGTGGCCAACAACCTGCAACAAACCAGCAACAGAAATCGTTGGCGTAACGGCCTAGATTCTGCCGCGGAAACGCGGCTCTGGCCGCGTTTCCGCGGCAGGAATCTGGCCGTTGGGGCTGAGATTTGATCCAGCTGTCTGGATTCTGGAGCCTTTTTCTCTGAGGCCTATAAATAGACCATCAGGGCCAGTGCGAGAGAGGGAGGAGAGAATAGAGGAAAGAGCTTGTAATTTGTAGGTTTTTCTCTAGGTTTTATTGCTCTTAGCCTTCGTCTTCCTCCAAGAAATTCTGCAAGAGAGAGATAGTGAGAGAGTGAAAACTTGTAATCAAGGGGTGACAACTTGAAGCAAAGCAAGGATTAATCCAATCTACTTTCTCTTCTTTTGCAATTTCTAGTGCTTATCATTACTTACTTTATTTCATTCAAGCTTTACTTTCATAGCATGATATCTTGTTGTTTTCTCTTTATTGTAATGGATAGCTAACTTCTTCTAACATGACTAGCTAACAACTAATCTTGCTAACTTCTAACTCTTGGGTGAATGCTAATTCTTAATCTTGCAAATGTTGAGTCTTTTTCATCCCCGATGGGTCACTTTCATTCTTGGCAATCTCTTGTTGTAATTCTCCATATGATTCATGTGTGCCTCATTTAGAGCCTTGTCTTTAGAACAAGTGCCTTGATGGAACATGGAGATGGAACACCAAACATATGCTATTTGTTGTACAACTTTCTTACTTCAATGCTAACTTGTTGTATGGCCTTGAATGTCTAATGAATTTTGTATCTTCTTCCTTAGCATCCCTTGAGTGACACTCTCTGATTCCACCATGAAATTCTATCTTGAGAGCCGATGAAATCAGTGAGGCTACAAGACAAGTCCAAGATGATCACCCATCCATCAAAGGGGAAAGTAACTTGACCAACAAGCAAGACAAACACTTGCCGATGAATCAACATGAGGCATGCTTCACCCTAACGGAGATTAGTAAGTTAGCAAGTTAGTAAGGTTAGCTAGTCATGGCTTTTTCCATTCTAAAAGTCTTTTGCAAGTTTTCTCTACTTTAGTTTTCTTCCTAAAAGCAATTCTTGTTTTCGAATTCTTTTCATTCTCTTTTCATCGTTTTTACTTTCATGTACAAAACCTCAACCAATTCTTTCACCTATTTTCCATGTCTTTTTCATTCTTTTGAAACAAAGAAGAACTTTCGTCTGTCTTTCTTCAACATCAAACCGTAAAGCTTCCATCGTGAGCTCTCCTTGTGGATTCGACCCGTATAGCTTATGCTACTATGGTGATTTGGAAAGGAGTACATTACACATTGTGAATACACTTCGGAGTGATTAAGCACCTAATGTTGATTCTAAACCTTCTCTCTTTTGTTGAATATCTGTGCGAATTATACTCCACTACTCTCCTTTTTCCTAATCAAATTTTTGGCGCCGTTGCCGGGGAGAGCAACGGTTTTGATTCAATTGAAGAACTAAACGAACTTTCTTCTCTGTTGCATGTTACAGGTGAAGAAACAGGAAAACTAGCATTGCAGTGACATATAAGTGGCCCTGGGCCTCTGCTCTAGAAAGCAGAGACCAATTGCCCTCTGATTTGCCGCGATTCCATGGCCAAAGCCGCGGATCCGCGGCAAAGAAGAGTGAACTACTCACAGTTTTCTGCAGGGTTGCTTACTCTGCAAAATAACAGCTGCTGCAATACTTAATTCTTGTATGCTTCACCATATTCCTGCTAATAATCAACAGTAAAATATTGGTTGCAAAGTTAAAAATTGATTAGACGTTTGCATTTCTAGGCACGTGTCTTTTCAATTCATTTACTTTACTGTTGAAGAGTGCTGGAGCAAGGTACGTGCGCATTGCATTTTGATTAGGACTCACTTCTTGGTTGATTTATATCGCTTTGAGTGAACCTTGTTTGCTTATATCGTACACTTGCACAAAATCGATTTTAAGGGCATTACCCAATAAATAAGATAAGGTGGGGATTTCATCACCCTTTCCTTAGCCCAAAAACCACCATCCCAGCACTCACAATCCCAAGCCTTTTAATAAAATCTGATAGACGTTGGCCCTAGGGACATCAGGACTCAGCAGGAGATCGACTGAAGTTGGAAGTTGATTTTGATTCATACTCCGGTGAAATCAGTGTCTAAGGCTGGGGATTAAGAGGTTAAGCCTCGAAGATACCGTGGTTTGGCGTAATTAAGGCCCGTTACTTATGCACGGATACCTCCCACCGTATTTTGCCCCTACCTGGCTGATTAGCTGTGGTCTGATTCAAGCAACAACCTTCTTTGGTTCATCGAACAGTTAGGAGTCGTCTAGGTCCAGGAATCCTAGATAGCTTGGGATTGATTTTTCTTTTATTGTTTGTTATTTTTTCTTTTCGCTGGTGTGATCGGTGAACGTTGTTTGTGACTGTATATGCAAGAGTGGTACCGGGATCCAAATTCTGCAAGACTTGTTAGAATTTCTACACTTGCACCAACACCACCACTTCACATAATGGAAAACAACGTTTCGCTTCAAGACAGATTCTATCCGATTCGCACCTCCCTTCCATCATGCTTTCTTCTCCCTGTTACCAATGGAAATAATTTTGAGCTGAAATCACAATTCATCAATACACTTCCACGATTTCATGGTTTAGAGTCTGAGGACGCGTACTTCTTCATTCGAGAGTTCGAAGAAGTATGTGTAATGATGAGAATTTTCCAATTGACTGGGGATGCTGTTAGGTTAAGGTTCATACCTTTTGAAATGAAGGACTTAGCTAAGAAATGGCTTTACAATCTTCCTGCCAGTTCGATATCTTCATGGGATGATTTTGTAAAAGTATTTCTTAAGAAATTTTATCTTATTCATAAGACTGCCCTCATGAGAAAGAACATCATGCAATTCAAGCAGGAATCACACGAACCCTTCCGGAAATATTTTGAGCGTTTCAAAGACCTTCTAGCCTTATGTCCTCATCACGACATAGAGAAATGGCGTCAGTGCCAAAAATTATCTATGACGGACTTGATTACCAAACGAAAACACTCCTTGAATCCATGTGCCAAGGGGAATTTTTGAAGAAAGATGAGAATCAAGGGTGGGATCTCTTTGAAGCCCTAGCTGAGAAAACAATTCAGTGGGAGTCATGCCCAGATAAACCCACTCCCACTACTTTCAGAACTGGTATGCATTCCATAGAATCCTCTATAGCTGCTGAAGCCAAGATCACACAATTAATGAAGAGGATAGAACTGCTTGAATCACGGGAACATTCTGCTGTTAATCAGGTCAACCCATCACCTATGGTCAAACCGGGTTGCACCTTTTGTCATGACCTCAACCATGTATTCGAGGAGTGTCCTGTATATCAGTCTCAATCATATCAGGAGAATACCAATGCTACTTTTACCAGACCCAATCACAATCCATACTCCAATACGTACAATTCGGGATGGCGAAACCATCTAAATTTTTCGTGGAGTCAGTCTGGTCCTGAGCAACATAGGCCATCATTTTCACATCCATATAATGCTCAGCCTCCTCAACACAGTCTCAATCGTAATTCACCGAATTTTCATCCATATCAAAGTCCACCACAATCACAATCCTATCAGAGCCCACCACACTATCAAACATACTTCCAGTCTCCATATCACCAACATCCACCCCAGAATGATTCAGATGACAAACTATCAAAGTTGAAAAAGATGATAGAAACCCTAATGAAGAACCATCAACAGGATATGAACAAAGTACAGGTCCAAATTGGGCAACTGAATAATTCTTTCAATGAGAGACAAAAATGAATGTTTCCAAGTCAGCCAATGCCCAATCCCAAAAATCACTTCCCTTTGCATGAAGTGGAAGACATGGGCCCCAGTCATTGCAACGCTATTCATATCCTGAGATCTGAAAAACAGGTAGATAATAGGGTTTCTACTCAACCATCCCATCCAGTACCAAAGTCAACCCCTCCAGTTCCAGTACAACCAACTTCTGACAATCCATCTTCTAGTTCAGAGCCATCAACTTCAAAAGCCAAAGGAAAAGAAAAGGTGGATGAGCAACCTTATAAGCCTAGGACACCATTTCCAAATAGGCTTACTAATCACAAGTTGAATGCTCATATGGAGAAGATACGAGAAATGTTTAACAAGGTCCAAATCAATGTCCCTCTTCTTGATGCCATACAACAAGTGCCATCATATGCAAAATTCTTAAAGGAAATGTGCACCAAGAAGAGGAAAACACAAGTCCCTAAGAGAGTCTTCCTAGTATCCAACATCAGCGAGTTGCTCACTGGGCCAATTCCGGAGAAATACAAAGACCCAGGGAGCCCAACAATCTCTTGTGTCATAGGACAGACTACCATTAATAGGGCACTACTTGATTTAGGGGCCAGTATCAATCTCCTGCCTTTTCTGTGTATCAACAATTAGGGTTAGGTGATCTCCGCCCGACCCAAATGACGATACAACTGGCTGATCGCTCTGTCAAGAGACCCAAGGGGGAAATTCACGATATTCTTGTCAGAGTTGGGGAGTTCATTTACCCTGTAGATTTTGTAGTCCTTGAGACACAACCTGTGTCTAATACCAATCATAGGGCTCAAACTCCTGTCATCTTGGAACGACCATTCCTGGCCACAACAAATGCCATCATAAATTGCAGGAATGGGTCAATGAGGATAACTTTTGGGGATATGACGAGAGAATTGAATGTCATCAGCATGCAACCTCGTAGGATTAAAGATCAAACATTCGAGGTTAACTTTGTCAGAAACAATTGTGAGGAAAAAAGTAAAGATGAATCACAAGTTTGTAATTCTCTTGAAGTGGAAAATCCTGTTATCCGAGTACCCTTTCAAAAGGGGAAAGTTGATTTGGATGTCTTCACTTTCAGTGAGCCAACTGTGAATGTATCCCATGAGGATATGATTCAAGAACCTCCAATTGATATAACTTTTGAAGACCTCTTCGCTGATGAAATCATGTGTCTGGATGAGCCAACCCGGGGTCGATTAACTAATTGTACAACTCTGAAGGAAGATGTTGACCTTAGTTTTGAGGATTTGTATGGAGAAGAGCTGGAATTTCTTAAAATTGGGAATGAAGAAGTTCAGAGTGAAAAAAGTGGTGATGAAGAAATTTTTAGTGAACCTTGTGGTGAAATGAGGATGAATAACAATAAGCCATTGAGACTGGAAATGCCTAAGGCTCAGAAAATAATTGCACTCGTTTCCCAACTGAGCCCGCGCAAACAAACACACTGGAACGACGGGAAACGGGCTAGAGGAAAACGACCAAAGAAAAGCCTAGGCGATGGACACACTTGTACATATTCCTGGTAAATAGTTTTTGTACACTTTTGTAAATAAACAAAATAAAAAAAATTAGGGATTTTTTTTGTGAAAATTCCTTTAAAAGAGTTCTACAACTTTCAAAATTCAAATCCCTCAAGTCCCTAGTTTTCTTCATAACTCTTTTTCCTAGGGTCAAACTCCTTTTTCAAAACTTCAAATCCCTAGGTTGTAAATATCTTTTTACCTAGGGATAAAAGTGGAACTCTCATTTTTTTTCCCTCCTATAAATAGTCTCTCTACCCTACCCCTCCTCCCTCAAACGAAAATAGCATCTCAGATCTGAAAACTCCTCTCAAAGCGCCGTCCTCTGCAATTTTTTTGCTCCCCTGATCCTTCTTTCCTGCCGCGTTCCCGCGACTCTGGCCGCAAATCCGCGGCTATCCTGACGTCTCTGGAGCGCCGCCAAGGTCTTCACCAATCGATTTTGTTCCCTGGTGGCCGATCTGCTGTCACATCTTCCCGAACCCATCTCCTGTGCCCTCTGCAAGATCGAGATTTATTTTCCCCCCACGAATTCCGGGGGCGGTTTGAATCTTGATCTCTCCTTTCTATTGCTTTAATCTTAGTTTATTAGCATGGCACCTATGATATTTGCTGAGAAAGACTTTGGGAAAATCTTGTGTGACCCCAATGGATATGGCCATATGTTTTTAGATAGAATTAGGGCTTGGGATTGGTATACGTTAGTGTACGACAACTCTGAGAATGATGCCTTTTATTGTCCCGAATTGGTGACAATGTTATACACTCACATTGACCAAGCATCTGTTGATACACAAACTTACCAATTCACTGTGCATATGCCCTTGGGCGACTTGTTCATCACTCTTCCTCTTCTTGAGGAACACACACATGTCCCCATTCATCAATAACACGGCAATCCCCTCCCACTCATCAATTATATGACACTCATGGGGGCTCGCTGTACTGAGCAGGACCGTGGGCTTAAGGCCAGCACTACCTTTAGGAACGTACACTACGTTGGACGCTGGATCCAACGTAACATTTTAGGGCTCGACCACACAACTTCCTTCAACCGCCCGGTGTTGCAAATAATCCACGATTTAATGACCAGGCAACACACGGTCTGCTTAAATAAGGTCATCTTCCACGCAATCATAGCCAACTCTTCACGCACCCGAGGTGCCAAACACTCTCACCCTATTCTGATTACGCGTCTGTGTAGAACTTTCCTACCGGACGCCGTATTCGATTCATTTGACCGAGTGTTTGTTGCACCTGAGCGACCCACCAGTTCCTATAATAGCTGTTTGCACGCGGTTTGGACTCCTAGTGTCCAGCCCGAAGATGTGCCGGTGGAGTCCTCCTCTGAGGAGAGTCTTGAGGAGGAAGATGAGCCTGAGTTTTGGCGTCAGGATCCCCCAGCCGATTCACGTGCCTTCATGTCCACCATCTGGAAGGGCATGAAGAAAATTTTTAGGGGACAGGTCAGGCTTAGGAAGAAGGTGGAGGAGCAATCCTCGAGGTTGGACCGCATTGAAGCGGGGCTCAGACGATCTCAGTCGGCTGGACCCAGCACCACCGCTGGTCCAAAGAGACGGAGGGAGTGATTTCATACCTTTTACCTATTTCATGCATCTTTTTATCTTGCATACATTGAGGAAAATGCATGAGATAGGTACGGGGGGTAGATTCTAACCTAGGATTTTTTATTTTCTTTTTAGGCTAATTATTTCTAGGATTTTCATTTTCTTTTTAGGTTTTTTTTATTTTTTAGATTTTACCTTTCTTTGTAGATTTTTTATTTTCTTTTAGATTTTACTTTTTCTTTTAGAAAAAAAATAAAAAAAAGGAAATTCTTGATCTATGTTTAAAGAATCAAAGCTTGACTTTAGGGATTAAGGAAGCTCTTAATTATGATTTCTAATTATAAGTTGAAAAGAGAAGTTTTGTTAGATTTTTAGGTTAAGTAAAAAAGGATAAGAAAGATAACTAGATTTTAATTCTTTCTTTAGGATATATACATTAAACATATTGAGGGATTAATCAAAGACTTTGTGACTTTATTTACATATATATATATAATAATAAAAAATAATAATAATTAAAAAAAAGAAGAAAAATATATGTATAAATAACTAAATAAATACTTAGCCACTAATTAAGCTGGTTAACTGTGCCTCAAGAAGCATGGCAAGTCACGCCTAAAGGTGGTTAAGTCCTTAGTATTCATGGCCTAGTTTACTTGAGTCATCGAACCCGAGGAATATTTTCTAATCTGGTGCCCTAAGACCGACTGGTTTGGGAGTCATCGGTAAGAGGCTCGTTACAAGGGTAAATTAGAAAGCCTAAGGAATCTAAGGAAATGTAAATAAATAAATACTGTATATAAAAAAAAAAGAAAAAAGAAAAAAAGAAAAAAAGGAAAAAAATAAAATATATTGTTATATATATTAGTAAATAAATAAACTTAGTCTAAGAAAGATCCTTCATATTTATAGATGTATATATACTAGGATTGATGCAAAATCTGGTTTTTGATCTCTTCCTTAAAAACTTAACCTAAATTGAAAACAAAACTCTAAATAGACGCTTATAAGAGGAATGACAAGTTTAGGGTAACCTGAAACCTATAACTCAAGTAAGAATCTTTAAAACATGGATCAAAATTTTCACTAACACTTTTATTTTTTTTTATGGACTTTGTGGGTGCAATCCGCTGAAAACCCTCAGGAGACAACACTCCTCCTCTAGGGTAACCTAGAGGTTTAACGTCTTATTGCACGTGCTCAGTGCAATCGTGTCACCTACGAAAGTGGTGTAATAATCTAGTTAGGATTTTTCTTTTTCTTTCTTTTTTGCTCGGGGACGAGCAAAAGCTAGGTATGGGGGTGTGATTGTAGTTCATTTTTGCATCATCTTCCACCTCTTTACCATGCATAATATCAATAAAAATCTGTTTTTTACTCTTTTTCTCTCTATTTTTGCAGGTCCATATTTTATTGGAGAGAGGCCCATAAATCCATGTAATTAGAAAGAATTAAAGGGGATTAATTCAAAGCCCAAAAGAGAGCCCAAGAGTTGAGCCCAGGATCTGGAATCACCCACGCATCCAGTCAGCATTCTAGAAGATCCACGTGGCCAACAACCTGCAACAAACCAGCAACAAAAATCGCTGGCGTAACGGCCTAGATTCTGCCGCGGAAATGCGGCTCTGGCCGCGTTTCCGCGGCAGGAATCTGGCCGTTGGAACTGAGATTTGATCCAGCTGTCTGGATTCTGGAGCCTTCTTCTCTGAGGCTTATAAATAGACCATCAGGGCCAGTGCGAGAGAGGGAGGAGAGAATAGAGGAAAGAGCTTGTAATTTGTAGGTTTTTCTCTAGGTTTTATTGCTCTTAGCCTTCTTCTTCCTCCTAGAAATTCTGCAAGAGAGAGATAGTGAGAGAGTGAAAGCTTGTAATCAAGGGGTGACAACTTGAAGCAAAGTAAGGATTAATCCAATCTACTTTCTCTTCTTTTGCAATTTCTAGTACTTTTCATTACTTGCTTTATTTCATTCAAGCTTTACTTTCATAGCATGATATCTTGTTGTTTTCTCTTTATTGTAATGGATAGCTAACTTCTTCTAACATGACTAACTAACAACTAATCTTGCTAACTTCTAACTCTTGGGTGAATGCTAATTCTTAATCTTGCAAGTGTTGAGTCTTTTTAATCCTCGATGGGTCACTTTCATTCTTGGCAATCTCTTGTTGTAATTCTCCATATGATTCATGTGTGCCTCATTTAGAGCCTTGTCTTTAGAACAAGTGCCTTGATGGAACATGGAGATGGAACACCAAACATATGCTATTTGTTGTACAACTTTCTTACTTCAATGCTAACTTGTTGTATGGCCTTGAATGTCTAATGAATTTTGTATCTTCTTCCTTAGCATCCCTTGAGTGACACTCTCCGATTCCACCATGAAATTCTATCTTGAGAGCCGATGAAATCAATGAGGCTACAAGACAAGTCCAAGATGATCACCCATCCATCAAAGGGGAAAGTAACTTGACCAACAAGCAAGACAAACACTTGCCGATGAATCAACATGAGGCATGCTTCACCCTAACGGAGATTAGTAAGTTAGCAAGTTAGTAAGGTTAGCTAGTCATGGATTTTTCCATTCTAAAAGTCTTTTGCAAGTTTTCTCTACTTTAGTTTTCTTCCTAAAAGCAATTCTTGTTTTCGAATTCTTTTCATTCTCTTTTCATCGTTTTTACTTTTATGTACAAAACCTCAACCAATTCTTTCACCTATTTTCCATGTCTTTTTCATTCTTTTGAAACAAAGAAGAACTTTCGTCTGTCTTTCTTCAACATCAAACCGTAAAGCTTCCATCGTGAGCTCTCCTTGTGGATTCGACCCGTATAGCTTATGCTACTACGGTGATTTGGAAAGGAGTACATTACACATTGTGAATACACTTCGGAGTGATTAAGCACCTAAGGTTGATTCTAAACCTTCTCTCTTTTGTTGAATATCTGTGCGAATTATACTCCACTACTCTCCTTTTTCCTAATCATAACTACACTTAGTACAACCAACGAGTGTAGCCGAATTCCCCGTGAAGGGCTCCGGACTAACTCCTCTTGATTCCTCTGAATAAGAGTTGAGGTGCTATGTGAAGCTCTCGTGGTTAAGTACAAGTGAGGCACACAAACACACAAGCATGTAAATGATATGGCAATATGAATCAATGCACAACACAAAATAAAGAGAGAGAGAGAGAGAGAGTTTAGAGTCAATAGATCAAACGCAAAGACAAAGATGTGTTTCGAGGTTCGAGCCCCTAACTCTACGTCCCCGCCTTCACCAAGAAAGATTTCTAATTCACTAACTTGTCCACCGAGGACTCCCACCGAGGGAACCTCCACCGAGGAGGATTTGTACAACAAGAGAGTACCGAACTCCTCTCTCAACCAACAACTTCCACCGAGGCAATACAAACACAATCCACCTCTACCGAAGAAGGATAGGCCCTTAGCCAAACAACCACAATCCACCTCACCAAGAGGGATACAAACACCAACTCCAACTCCACCTCACGAAGAGGGAGTACACCACAATCTCAATCTCTACCAAAGAGGGTGCAACACAAGTAAGGGTTTTTACAACAAGTGGTATATCTCAACCACAAATCACTTCCTTTTCCCACAAATAAATGATGCTATAGATTAGGATAGAAGATAGCTCAAGTGTGAAAAAACTAGAGTTTGGAAAACAAAAACTCAAAGAAAAATACTTGGGAAAACTCTTTGTAAAAGATAGAAATGAAGAACAATACAAATCTCTCAATTTCTATTTTTTTATTTTTCCAAAACCCTAAAACAAATAAGATAGATCTTTTGAAGCTCTAAAACACTTTTGAAATCTTGTAAAAACACTTCAGAAAGTAGGAATTTTTCTTGTAAAAAATCTTTTTTAAAATCCCTAAGAAATGGGGCTTATATAGGCCTCCAATAAAAACTAGCCGTTGGTTGTTTTTACAGCTAGATACGGCTGGCGGTCGACCGCCCGGTCGACCGGAAAAAAACAGAGAGCAGAGCTCTTTGGTCCGATCGACCGCCCGGTCGACCGACCCAAGTGCCAGCCCAACGTGCACAGATCTGTGCACGTTGGTCGACCGATTGGTCGACCGACTCTGGGTCCGGTCGACCGCCAGAGCCTGTCAGGAACTGTTCTGGGTCAGAAAACTGGGTTAAAAATATTTTAAAAATTCTCAAAAATTACTTAAAAATTCACAAAAATAGTTTTATCATTTTACATTGATATACAAATATGTGATAAAAATTTCAACACAAATCTCAAACATTTTGAACCATTTTTGTATTATGGAAAAATTACCGA
Source organism: Agave tequilana (assembly GCA_038442645.1). Taxonomy (NCBI): domain Eukaryota; kingdom Viridiplantae; phylum Streptophyta; class Magnoliopsida; order Asparagales; family Asparagaceae; genus Agave; species Agave tequilana. Next base: position 164,321 of record JAVJIF010007790.1, on the reverse strand, counting down.
AAACCAAAACCCGTATTTTTCCAAACTTTGATTTTTTTTTCAATAGGAAACCTGATTTTTCCTAAAACTCATTTAAATACAAAAACATGATATTTAAACACTTTTAGGCATGATGCATATGGACATAAGTCCAATATACATAAAACATATAGATATCATAGTTTTTGTCTTTAATTCCAAATATATGTTTTGTTAAAAATACCAAAACATAAAAACACATGAATAGGCATATCAAAATAAGTTTGTCTAGGATATGAAGCATACATGTATATAGAACATATCTAATATACATAAACACATGTAAACTTGTTTTGATCTAACTATTCATGAGAACAAATATCGGTTAAACCAAAAACCAAAATACCAAATCCAAAACATGAAACGTGTGTGTGTTGTGAACTTGAGCATATCAACTATCTAGTCTTTACACATGGATCTAAAACACAAACTAAACTAGGATACCTAAGTCTTCTTGACGATCTCCGTCTTCAAGCCGACTCGATCCAAAACTCCGTGATCCACCGAGCTTGACTCCAATGAGTGTTATGTATGATCTTGTTGCTCGGGCTCTGGAATCACCATGTGAAAGGCTTCAAAACTCCTTTGTTGAAGCAATCACCAACTAATATCTTGATTAATGATCTGAAACTAAACATCACAAGATAATTAGTAAACATAACTACATAAGTTAATCATCATCAAAACTAGAGTGGAAGGCCTCTGGGCCAACAATCTCCCCCTTTTTGATGATGACAAAACTCATGGAGTTATATATGCATGGATTAAAGTTAAGCTTCAAGGAAGCTCCCCCTTAACTCATGCATAGAAATAAATAATAAATATACAATGAAAGCTTATAAACATGTACGCATAGACATGCATAAAACAAGGTACCAAATACAAAAACATGCTCTTGATACCAAACATATGAAATACATCATGCATAAAACGTGCTCTTGATACCAATAAAAACATGCTCTTGATACCAATTAAACAATTAAACGACAAACTAATAAATAAAACAAAACATGCATATAAAACATGCATATAAACTCAAATACTTCTCCCCCCTTTTGTCAATCATCAACAAAGGGGTTAAAGTTAAAACAAAACATTCTTCTCCCCCTTTTTTGTTCGAAACACAGAATCAATAAAGGGGTGATATCAAACAAATCAATATAAATTTTTTTATGGATACCAATTAAAAGAAATAGATCAATAGAGACCAATGAAAGTAAATGAGGCATTGATACCAATTGAGAAAAAAATAAAATCTTGATACCAATTGAAAGTATTATTCATTTAAGCATATGATACCAACTTGAAATTATTATTTTCTATCATAAAGTAAGGGAGTGGAATATAAAACCAATGGTAAACCAAATACCAATTGAAAGATAAAATACGAGTTTTCTCTCCTTTTATGAAATACCAAATAAAAACAATGTCTAAGCTTGTATTAGAATACCAATTGAACACTAATCAATTGAAACATGATGATCATTAAAACTCAAGCTTAGCATAAACAAAATATATATATGTATGAAAGTTAGATACCAATCGAAATTGAAACTATATGAAGTGTAAGCATACATACATACAAAAAATATATATGAGTATACAAGAAATGTCAATATTGATACCAATTGAAAGAATCCAATGATACTAATTGAAACAACAATAATATCAAATGTATATCTCATATAACCTACCACCCAATCATGCTCATGTTTAAAATGATTTTCAATATAAACATACAAAGCATGGTCTCCCATCCAGCCACCCTTTGAAGGTAGGGGTTTTCAAAATAGGTTTGAAAATATTGAATGTTTGAAAAACTCTACCAAAACGAAGAATATCGAAACTAGTTAAATGGAAAAACTTCTAAACTAGTACGAAATCGAGTTTTGATGATTTTCATGTTTTGAGGAATATTGAGCTTGAATGTCTATTTTCATGATTATTTGTGTCACATAACACTTGTACACTCACTTCATTTAAATGTTTCTCATGATTATGTTTTTCATAAGTATGTATGGGCTTTATGGACTTCGAGTGTTTAGTGCCATGTATGTCAAGTATAAACTAATGTATACATACATATCCAAAACATAACGAGTCCACAAATGTATATGCATTAAGGCACGTGGCTCAAAGGATGTATATGTATAATCAATAGTTTAGATAAAATGGACATATATATGAAGTGAAAACACATGATCATAAAACATATCCAAAAATAGGAATACAAGTTTAAAATGCATGAATCATCAAAATTAGACTATACTAGCACATCTAATGGGTACAAATAGGCATTCAAGTACAAACATATAGAGATTTATTTGTGGCCCACTATATATACAAGTATAAATCTTAGTTTTAATGAAAACTAACACCTAAACATTGAATCAAATCAAGAAGCTTAAAACAAGACATAAAACCACATGATAAACATAAACATGATCATTATGTAAATCTACATGCTATTAGAACTATAAAATACAGAATAGCTAAACATATGTGAGAACACAAAAGTAATGGTCCATATTAAACATGGATGTCTCAAAAGCTATGCATGCATGTCAATGATCTAATAATCATGGCATTTTCATAATAATCTATAAACAACAAAACATGCTATAAACAATGATATGAAAGCATGTAAATATGAACGGGAGTAAAGGATTGTTACCAAAACCGAAGAGGCAACTCTCCATGTCTCCAAAACACGGTGGTCCTCCCACCAAACTCCCCTTGAAAGTGATGCATTCAAATAATCCTCATGAAGCTCGGAACGCATCCACTTCAAGGCACCATCGCTCTCACGTCATGCGAGAGCCCCCACCTACATCAAATACAATAGGGGTGGTCTTTGGTACCCACACTCTTTTAGATCCATGGGGGTTAGTACCTTTCCTAACCCAAATAAATTTATTTGCTAAATTTTCATCATAAATACGATCATAGCAAAATCTAGCAAGGTGGCCCTTACGTCCACAATGTGTAAAAGTGTACACATGAGCATATATGGTGTGATGGGTGTGTATGTGAGGAGCATGTGTATGCCGTGGAGGGTGTACATGCATAGATGGAACTTGTTTCTTTCGAAACAAAGATTCCAAACGTGTATGACTAGAAACACATTGGCTCAAAGTGGAGCCCAAACAATCAACACTCTTCTTAAGCATAGATATATCATTTTCAATTAATGAAGAGGTGTGGTATGCAATGGATGAACTAGGTGAAGCTATCCTAGCATGGCAAACATGAATATCAATATTATTTTGCAAAAATTCATTTTTCTTTAAGCAACTTTCTAAATCCTTTGAAATAGAAGCAATTTTAATTTTCAAAGAATCATTCTCTTTTACAACAAAATCAAGTTTTGAAGTTAAAACTTTATTTTTCTTCAAAACATCATTACAATCATTTCTATTTTTCAAAATCTCATTTTCTTTTAAGGCAAGATCAAGTTTAGATTTTAATGAATCCCTTTCATTAGAAATCTCAACCTTCTCTTGCAAAACCAACTCATGTTTAGAAGACAAATTTTCATTTTCTTTATTTAATGCAAAAGTCTTCTTTTTCAAAATATTATATTTTTTTATTAATTTTTCACAAACTATAGATAGTTCTTCATTCAAAGCATTTGGATCAACATAATCATCACATGAAGAACTAGCATCATTAACATCTAATTGAGATTCCGATTGTACCTCAAGGGAGTCATTCCCTTGAACCATGTAGCATTGAGATTCGGATTCTCCACTAGATTCTTCCTCTTGTTGGATTTGCAATTGAAGATTGAAGGTGGAGGTGGTCAACTTGTTCCACACTGCAAAGGCGGAATCAAGGTTAGAAACAAGCATAAGATAATCTTTAGATAGCGTGCTTCTAATAGCCTCAAGGGCTTGTGAATTGGCCCTATATGATTGCAATTACCAAAATAGCATTTCTTGGTAGCGGCAAGGAAAACATGCAAGCCTAGGGTTTTTAGGTAGATGGACATCCTATATTTCCACACGTTAATGTTGGAGACATCAAACATGGGAGGTGACATGCAATCCATGAGTGTGTGCAAACAATATATATGTGCAAATGCAAATGAAAGATTAGCAAACCAAGATCTCACTCCTAGGTGGTTAAACCTAAGTATCAGGAGCGGAGGCTCTGATACCAATTGAAATCACCTAGAGGGAGGGTGAATAGGTGATAGTGCTAATCTAAAAACTAAATGCGAAAATTAAAACTAATTTGCAACTACACTTAGTACAACCAACGAGTGTAGCCGAATTCCCCGTGAAGGGCTCTGGACTAACTCCTCTTGATTCCTCTGAATAAGAGTTGAGGTGCTATATGAAGCTCTCGTGGTTAAGTACAAGTGAGGCATACAAACACACAAGCATGTAAATAATATGGCAATATGAATCAATGCACAACACAAAATAAAGAGAGAGAGAGAGAGAGTTTAGAGTCAATGGATCAAACGCAAAGACAAAGATGTGTTTCGAGGTTCGAGCCCCTAGTTCTACGTCTCCGCCTTCACCGAGAAGGATTTCTAATTCACTAACTTGTCCACCGAGGACTCCCACCGAGGGAACCTCCACCAAGGAGGATTTGTACAACAAGAGAGTATCAAACTCCTTTCTCAACCAACAACCTCCACCGAGGCAATACAAACACAATCCACCTCTACCGAAGAGGGATAGGCCCTTAGCCAAATAACCACAATCCACCTCACCAAGAGGGATACAAACACCAACTCCAACTCCACCTCACGAAGAGGGAGTACACCACAATCTCAACCTCTACCAAGAGGGAGCAACACAAGTAAGGGTTTTTACAACAAGTGGTATATCTCAACCACAAACCACTTCCTTTTCCCACAAATAAATGATCCTATAGATTAGGATAGAAGATAGCTCAAGTGTGAAAAAACTAGAGTTTGGAAAATAAAAACTCAAAGAAAAATACTTGGGAAAACTCTTTGTAAAAGATAGAAATGAAGAACAATACAAATCTCCCAAATTTCTATTTTTTTTGATTTTTTTTAAAACCCTAAAACAAATAAGATAGATCTTTTGAAGCTCTAAAACACTTTTGAAATCTTGTAAAAACACTTCAGAAAGTAAGAATTTTTCTTGTAAAAAATCTTTTTCAAAATCCCCAAGAAATGGGGCTTATATAGGCCTCCAATAAAAACTAGCTGTTGGCTGTTTTTACAGCAAGATACGGCTGGCGGTCGACCGCCCGGTCGACCGCCAACGGTGATATTTTTGACCGTTGGCTACTCGCGGTCGACCGGCCGGTCGACCGGGAAAAAACAGAGAGCAGAGCTCTCTGGTCCGGTCGACCCGCCCAAGTGCCAGCCCAACGTACACAGATCTGTGCACGTCGGTCGGTCGACCGACTCTGGGTCCGGTCGACCGGTCGGTCGACCGCCAGAGCCTGTCAGGCACTGTTCTGGGTCAGAAAACTGGGTTTAAAAATATTCTAAAAATTTTCAAAAATTACTTAAAAATTCAGAAAAATAATTTTATCATTTTACATTGATATACAAATATGTGATAAAAATTTCAACACAAATCTCAAACATTTTTAACCATTTTTGTGTTATGGAAAAATTACCGAAACCAAAACCCGTATTTTTCCAAACTTTGATTTTTCCAATAGGAAATCTGATTTTTTCTAAAACTCATTTAAATACAAAAACATGATATTTAAACACTTTTAGGCATGATGCATATGGACATAAGTCCAATATACATGAAACATATAGATATCATAGTTTTTGTCTTTAATTCCAAATATATGTTTTGTTAAAAATACCAAAACATAAAAACACATGAATAGGCATATCAAAATAAGTTTGTCTAGGATATGACGCATACATGTATATAGAACATATCTAATATACACAAACACATGTAATCTTGTTTTGATCTAACTATTCATGAAAACAAATATCGGTTAAACCAAAAACTGAAATACCGAATCCAAAACATGAAACGTGTGTGTGTTGTGAACTTGAGCATATCAACTATCTAGTCTTTACACATGAATCTAAAACACAAACTAAACTAGGATACCTAAGGCTTCTTGACGATCTCCGTCTTCAAGCCGACTCGATCCAAAACTTCGTGATCCACCGAGCTTGACTCCAATGAGTGCTATGTATGATCTTGTTGCTCGGGCTCTGGAATCATGATTCAAATTGAGAAATTGCAAGAAAAAAGATTAAGAGTTAGAATTCTCAGTCTCAATGCTATCCGCTGCAGCAAGGGCCAAAGCGGGTCGATCCACAGGGAAGGATGCGATGCAAGCTTTTCGGATGATTTCTCTGTGTACTTCAAATAAGACAAAGGAGAGAATAGATTTGAAATATATATGATTAGAGAGATATGGTTTTACTGATCTTCTACCACAACCCATAGTGCAAGTTAAGGATATTGAACATCATCTTGAAATACATGAAATCGATCCTAGGTTTATTAGAGAAGATGCAAGCAAGAGAAAAAGATTTTAGAATCTTACTAGTTTGCACTCCTAAAAATCCAACAAGTTTTCATCCTAACATCTAAGTACAGCGTAAGAAAAACTTTACCTTGAAGTTACGCTGTCAAAGTTCTTAAGCATGAAGTGTATAGGATTATTTAAAGGTGTAACCTAGATTAGAAAGCTAGTCATCAATTTAATCTTCAATCAATCTACCTTAAACCTAGGGTTTCTAAAAAGTGTTATCAATCAGTTCAATTCTTAACTGCTCTAGGGTTGTTTAAGAATTCAGCAACCACAATAAGGAATTAGTTCATCATCTTCTTTTTTATCTTTTCAATTTATCTTTTTTTATTTTGTTTAATAAGAAGGATTGCAAAACAAAACAAGAGACAGATCGCAGAGAAAAACCAAATTAAAAGACAGTAATTTAAATGGCAAAGAGGTAACCTTTATTCGAAAATATCCTCCAAATACAAAGCTCCTTCTTCTCCACAATGTGCTTAAAAAGAAATTACAATTGCAAAAATTTAAAGAAAAAGCTAAAGAAAACCTAATCTCCTCGTCTCTGGATGCCCCTCTCTGTTGCGTCTGCAGGGGTATTTATAGGCGCTGGAGGAAGTAGAGTCCCGATAAAACTCAGCCAAGAAATCTGGTATGCAGCCTCTGTTGGCCCAAAGGCCTTCCACCCTAGTTTTGATGATGATTAACTCATGTAGTTATGTTTACTAATTATCTTATAATTTTAGTTACAGATCTTTGATCAAGATATTAGTTGGTGATTGCTTCAAAAAGATGAGTTTGGAAGCCTTCACTTGGTGATTCCCGTGCCCAAGCATCAAGATCATACCTTTGCACTCGGAGGATCACGTTTGGGATCAAGTCGACTTGAAGATGGAAGATCATCAAGAAGACTTAGGTATCCTAGTATAGTTTAGTGTGTTTTAGATCCAATTGTAAACATAAGTATAGTTGATATGCTCAAGTGCACAACACACACAAGTTTTATGTTTGGATATTGGTTTTTGGTTTTTAGTTTAACCGATATTTGTTTTCATGAATAGATTAATCAAAATAAGTTTAAATGGTTTATATGTATAATAGATGTATTCTAGTTATACATGCATGCTTAAACTTCCTATACAAACTTATTTTGACTATCCTATTCATGTATTGGAAAATTCAAGTTTGATAAAATACAAGTTTTGGTTTTTGGTAAAAATGTTAAGACATAAAAATAGTTTCATATGCTTGATATTTGAGTTAAAATTTTTATCACATGTTTATATATCAATGCAAATGATAAAACTATTTTTGGGTATTTTTACAAGACTTAAAAAGATTTTTAGAAATATTTTAATATGTGTTTTCTGTGCCTGAACAGTGGCTGACAGGCCAGGATGGCCGACCGTACGGGTCGACCGTACCAAGGGCCGGTCGACCTTTGCGGTCGACCGACGTGCACAAGCCTGTGCACGTTTGGCAGTCACAGGGACGGTCGGCCGGGCGGCCAACCGAACCTGAGAGCAGTGCTCTCTGTTTCTGGGGGTCGACCAGGCGGTCGACCGGGTTGTCCCAACGGTCACATTTTTGACCGTTGGCGGTCGGCCGGGCCGGCCAACCGGTAGCCTGTCAGGCTGCCAGATCAGCCCAACGGCTAGTTTTATTTTGGGGCTATAAATACCCCATCTCTTCATGTTTTTAACTAAGATTTTCAAGAGCAAAATTTTCTTACTTTTCTGAAGTGTTTTTATAAGTTTTTAAAAGAGTTTAAGTGCCAAAAAGATTTCATCTTTGTTTTGTTTTAGGGTTTTGAAAAATCAAAGAAAATAGAATTTTGGGAGATTTGGTTTGTTCTTCACTTATATCTTTTACCAAGAGTTTTCCCAAGTATTTTTTCTTTGAGTTTTTGTTTTCAAAACTCAAGTTTTTCCACACTTGAGCTATCTTCTATCCTAATCTATTTAGGATCTTTTGTTTGTGGAAAAGAGAAGTGTTTGAGTTTGATTAAGCCTCCAAGATTGTAAACCCTCCTTTTATTTGTGTATCCCTCTTTGGTAGAGGTTGATCGGAGTGGTATTGGTTTGGATCCCTCTTCGGTAGAGGTGATTGTGTTTGTTGTTGGCTACGGGCCTTATCCCTCTTCGGTAGAGGTGGATTGTGGTTGTATTGCCTCGGTGGCATTGTAAGGTTGAGAGAGGAGTTCGGTACTCCTTTAGTGGATTAGAAATCCTTCTCGGTGAAGGCGGGGACGTAGAGCTAGGGGCTCGAACCCCGGAACATATCTTTGTGTTTGCGTTTGATCCACTTATCTCTAAACTCTCTCTCTTTATATTGCGCATAGCATCATTCATATCATGATATCATATTTGCTTGTGTTGAGCATTATTTCATATTGCCATATCTTTTATATGCTTGTGTATTTGTGTGTGCCTAACTTGTACTTAACCACAAGAGCTTCATATAGCACCTCAACCCATATTTAGGGGAATTAAGAGGAGTTAGTCCAGAGCCCTTCACGGGGAATTCGGCTACACTTGTGTGTTGTACTAAGTGTGTTGCAAATTAGTTTTTAACTTTCACATTTAGCGCATTTAGTTTCTAGATTAGCATTATCACCTATTCACCCCCCCCTCTAGGTGATTTACAATTGGTGTCAGAGCCAACGCTCCTGATACTTAGGCTTAACATCCTAGGAGTGAGATCCATTTGTTTGCTAATCTTGTTTGCATTTGCTTGTTTGCACACATATAGTTTGGACCCATGGCCTTCATGACCCCACCTATGTTTGACCCTTCCAACATCATTGTTTGGAAGGCTAGGATGTCCATCTATTTACAAGCCCTAGGATATAAAGTTCATCTTGCCATTACCAAGGAATCCTTCCTTAGTGATAGCAAGCATATAGAGGCTAATGCACTTGCCCTTGAGGCCATTAGAAGCACATTAAATAAAGAATATCTTATGCTTGTTTCTAACCTTGATTCCGCTTTTGCAGTGTGGAACAAGTTGACAACCACAACCACCTCCAAGCTTCAAGTACAAATCCAACCGGAGGAATCTAGTGGAGAATCCGAATCTCAATGCTTCATGGTCCAAGGGAATGACTCCCTTGAGGTACATTCGGAATCTCAACTAGATAGTTTTGATGCTAGTTCTTCATGTAATGATTATGTTGATCCTCATGCTTTGAATGAAGAATTATCTATTGTTTATGAAAAACTAATTGAAAAATATAATGTTTTGAAAAAGAAAAGTCTAAGCATTAATAATGAAAATAAAAATTTGATTGCTAGACTTAATGTTGTTTTGCAAGAGAAAGAGGAGATTGCTAATGAGAGGGATTCATTAAAATCTCAACTTGATCTTGCACTTAAAGAAAATGAGTTTTTGAAAAACAATAATGATTGTGAAAATATTTTGAAGAAAAATGAAAACTTGTCTTCAAAAATTGATTTTATTTTAAAAGAGAATGTTGCTTTGAAAAATAAAATAATTTCTATTTCAAATGATTTAGATGTTTGTTTAAAGAAAAACATTGTTTTACAAAATAAAATTGATGCACATGTTTGCCATGCTAGGATAGTTTCACACACTTCATCTATTGCATGTGCCACTTCTTCTTTGATTGAAAATGATATAAATTTAATTAAGAAGAAAATGGATTGTTTGGGCTCCACTATGAGCCAATGTGCCATGAACCATACACGCTTGGAAACTTTGTTTCGAAAGAAACAAGTTCCATCTATTATGCATGCACACCCTCCGCGGCATACACATGCTCCTCACGGACACCATCACACAATGTATGCTCATGTGTACACTTGTACACATTGTGGACATAAAGGCCACCTTACTAAATTTTGTTATGATAGATTACATGTTTCAAATTTAGCAAATAAGTTTGTTTGGGTTAGAGAAGGGACTAACCCCCATGGACCCAATAAGATATGGGTACCAAAGACCACCATGTTTTGGGACAAGGGAAGTTGCCTTCTAAGTTTTGGTAACGATTCCTAACTCCTTATTTTTTTTCATGCTTTTCATGTTTATTATTTATAGCATGTTTTATTGTTTATTGATTATTATGAAAATGCCATGATTATTAGACTCTTAACATACATGTATAGTATTTGAGACACCCATGTTTATATGGACCCATATTTAGTGTTCTCACCCTTGTTTAGCTATCATTTTATCATAGGTTTAATAACATGTGAATTTACATAATAATCATGTTTATGTTTCTCATGTTGATTTATATCCCGTTTTATACTTCATGAGTTGATTACATGTTTAAATGTTAGTTTTCATTAAGACTAAGTATATATTTGTGCATATAGTGGGCCACAAATAAATCTATATGTGTTTGAGCTTGAATGCTTATTTCAACCCATTAGATGTGCTAGTATAGTCTAGTTTTGATGATCCATGTATTTTAAACTTGTATTCCTATTTTTGAATTTGTTTTATGTGTATGAGTTTTCATTCCATATATATGTCTATTTTGCCAAACTTTAAGATATACATGTATACCCCTTGAGTCATTTGCCTTTCATGCAAATCTATACATATGGACTCAATTGTGTTTAGGGATATGTATGTATACTTTTTGTATTGACAAATCATACATATACCTTTAGATGAAATTTGTTTTTAATGAAAATTTAGTTTTTCATGTTTCCATGTGTTTATCTTTAACTTCATGTATATGTCCATTTTATCTAAATTATTGTTTATACATATACATCCTTTTGAGCCACGTGCCTTCATGCATATATCTTTGTGGACTCGTTGTGTTTTGGATATGTATGTATACTTTAATTTGTATAAGACATACATATACCTTGAAGATTAAAAGTTTTGATGATTTTTATGTTTTCTTGTTTCAAGGAACATTGAGCTTATTGTCTATCTTTCATGATTATGATCTTCACATCTTATTTGTACACTCATATTTATTGTTTACTCATGTGTTTGTTTTCATGAGTCATATTTATACTTAATTGAATTAGAGTGTTGATTACCTTGTGGATTTCATGTTTCATGAAAAATATTTTTATTTTATTCCTTACTTGAAGGATTTCGTACTAGTTTAAAAGATTTTCCATTTAACTAGTTACGGTATTCTTCATTTTGGTAGAGTTTTTCAAACCAAGCTTATTTTCAAATCTATTTTTGAAACCCCTACCTTCGATGGGAGGTTGGATAGGAGATCATGTTTATGTATGCCTTAGAATGAAAATCATTTAAAACTTGAACCATGATTGGGTGGTAGGTAATATGAGATATACATTTGATCTTATTGTTTCAATTGGTATCATTGGACTCTTTTAATTGGTATCAATTTTGACCTTTCTTGTATACTCATATATGTTTGTATGTATGTATGCTTTCAATTTCAAGGAATATCAATTTCTATTGGTATTTACTTTTCATACATATATATGTGTTTGTTTATGCTAAAGCTTGAGGTTTAACTTTGTTTCAATTGATTCAATTTTAAATTGGTATCTTATTTCAAGCCTATGCATGTGTTTTGTTGGTATTTCATAAAGGGGGAGAAAATTCGATTTTCATGTTTACAATTGGTATTTGTATTTCCACTCCCTTGCTTTATGATAGAAAATATAAATTTTAAATTAATATCCAAATTGATTGTCACCCCTATTTGGTTTTGTTTTGTTTTTAGTCAAAAAGGGGAGAACATTTTTTTTATTAACCCTTTGTTGATTCTTTGTTTCGAACAAAAAGTGGCAGAAAAATTTATTGATTTGGTTTTGCTTTTACCCTTATTGATTGTTTCTTTGTATTAAAAGGGGGAGAAGATTTGTTTGTTTTAGTTTTTACCCCTTTATTGATGATTGACAAAAAGGGGGAGAAAGATTGTGGTTTATATATGCATATTTATGTTTTGCATATATTAAGTTTAATTTAGTTTAATTTTAATTGGTATCTAGAACATTTTGTTTTTGAACATTTCATTGGTATCTAGAACATTTTATTGTCTATGCATGTTTCATGTTTAATATTCATTGCATATTTATGTTTATTTGTTTATGCATGAGTTAAGGGGGAGCTTCTTTGAAGCTTAACTTTAATCCATGCATATATAACTCCATAAGTTTTGTCATCATCAAAAAGGGGGAGCTTGTTGGCCCAAAGGCCTTCCACCCTAGTTTTGATGATGATTAACTCATGTAGTTATGTTTACTAATTATCTTGTGATTTTAGTTACAGATCTTTGATCAAGATATTAGTTGGTGATTGCTTCAAAAAGATGAGTTTGGAAGCCTTCACTTGGTGATTCCCGTGCCCAAGCATCAAGATCATACCTTTGCACTCGGAGGATCACGTTTGGGATCGAGTTGACTTGAAGATGGAAGATCATCAAGAAGACTTAGGTATCCTAGTATAGTTTAGTGTGTTTTAGATCCATTTGTAAAGATAAGTATAGTTGATATGCTCAAGTGCACAACACACACAAGTTTTATGTTTGGATATTGATTTTTCGGTTTTTAGTTTAACCGATATTTGTTTTTATGAATAGATTAATCAAAACAAGTTTAAATGGTTTATATGTATAATAGATGTATTCTAGTTATACATGCATGCTTAAACTTCCTATACAAACTTATTTTGACTATCCTATTCATGTATTGAAAAATTCAAGTTTGATAAAATACAAGTTTTGATTTTTGGTAAAAATGTTAAGACACAAAAATAGTTTCATATACTTGATATTTGAGTTAAAATTTTTATCACATGTTTATATATCAATGCAAAATGATAAAACTATCTTTGAGTATTTTTACAAGACTTAAAAAGATTTTTAGAAATATTTTAACATGTGTTTTCTGTCCCTGAACAGTGGCTGACAGGCCAGGACGGCCGATCGCACGGGTCGATCGTACCAAGGGCCGGTCAACCCTTGCGGTCGACCGACGTGCACAAGCCTGTGCACGTTTGGCAGTCACAGGGACGGTCGACCGGGCGGCCGACCGGACCTGAGAGCAGTGCTCTCTGTTTCTGGGGGTAGACCGGGCGGTCGACCGGGTTGCCCCAACGGTCACATTTCTGACCGTTGGCGGTCGGCCGGGCCGGCCGGCCGGTAGCCTGTCATGCTGCCAGATCAGCCCAACGGCTAGTTTTGTTTTGGGGCTATAAATACCCCATCTCTTCATGTTTTTAACTAAGATTTTCAAGAGCAAAAATTCCTACTTTTCTGAAGTGTTTTTACAAGTTTTCAAAAGAGTTTAAGTGCAAAAAGATTTCATCTTTGTTTTGTTTAGGATTTTGAAAAATCAAAGAAAATAGAATTTTGGGAGATTTGGTTTGTTCTTCACTTATATCTTTTACCCAGAGTTTTCCCAAGTATTTTTTCTTTGAGTTTTTGTTTTCAAAACTCTAGTTTTTCCACACTTGTGCTATCTTCTATCCTAATCTATTTAGAATCTTTTGTTTGTGGAAAAGAGAAGTGTTTGAGGTTGATTAAGCCTCCAAGATTGTAAACCCTCCTTTTATTTGTGTATCCCTCTTTGGTAGGGTTGATCGGAGTGGTATTGGTTTGGATCCCTCTTCGGTAGAGGTGCTTGTGTTTGTTGTTGGCTATGGGCCTTATCCCTCTTCGGTAGAGGTGGATTGTGGTTGTATTGCCTCGGTGGCATTGTAAGGTTGAGAGAGGATTTCGGTACTCCTTTAGTGGATTAGAAATCCTTCTCGGTGAAGGCGGAGACGTAGAGCTAGGGGCTCAAACCTCGGAACATATCTTTGTGTTTGCGTTTGATCCACTTGTCTCTAAACTCTCTCTCTTTATATTGTGCATAGCATCATTCAAATCATCATATCATATTTGCTTGTGTTGAGCATTGTTTCATATTGCCATATCTTTTATATGCTTGTGTGTTTGTGTGTGCCTCACTTGTACTTAACCACAAGAGCTTCATATAGCACCTCAACCCATATTTAGGGGAATCAAGAGGAGTTAGTCCAGAGCCCTTCACGGGGAATTCGCCTACACTTGTGTGTTGTACTAAGTGTGTTGTAAATTAGTTTTTAACTTCCGCATTTAGCGCATTTAGTTTCTTGATTAGCATTATCACCTATTCAACCCCCCTCTAGGTGATTTACAGCCTCATCCACATTGCCGCGAAAATGCGGCTTTTGCCGTGTTTCCGCGGCCATATTCTTATCCCTGGCCGCGTGCTTTTGCGCGTGGCCTCCTCTGGTCCGTCCATCTGGGCGTATCTATCTGGCTCTGGTATCTCGACTCTTTAATTTGAGATTTCGGGATAACTTGAAAATCAAGTTACCCTAAATTCAAATCTCTTCCCAAAACGAATTTCATCCTTGCACTCTATTTATCCTCATCCACCAAGCATTTAGGGTTGAATATAATTCTATCCTTTCTCTTTTTCTAGTATTTGCAATATTTGCACTTTGTAATGGCAATTCTGACATTTGGTAATTGCACTTTTGATCTTGGGCTTGGACATGGGCTTTTGGGCTTCATTTAGGCTTTTATTCTTTATATAAATAAATACTCAAGGCCTGCACACATTAAATAATAAAATATTAGTAATGGTGCATAATTGTAGGAATAATATGAAAATGTGATGGTAAATGTAATGACAATTATGCATTTTTCATTACCTATCACACCCCCACACTTATCTTTTTGCTCGTCCCCGAGTAAAAATCAAAAAAAAAGAAAAAGAAAACTAAACTAGCTAAATCACTTTCGTAGGAATCACGGTTGCACTTAGCATGTGCAACAAGCCGTTAAACCCCTAGGTTATCCTAGTGGACGAGTGTCGTCTCGTGAGGGTTTTCAGCGGATTACACCCACAAAATTCATAAAAAAGAAAATATTTGAAATATATTTGAAGAGACTAAGTAGTCTATAAGTTTAAGGATTATCATTTTTATTCATTCTTAAACTTAGTCATTATAAAGTAAATTGTTATCCATTTTAGGTAAGGATCAAAATTGAATTTTTGTATAGTCTTTTTCGTTACCAAAAGTCATATGCACCCTTGTGAATCTAGGAATTCCTTAACTAGGACTCTCATGCCTCTTTTTATGATTATTTTTTTTTAATATGTATAACTCATCTAATTCTCTTTCGTGTAAGTATCAAGGCTTCTTGAGGCCCTCATACCTAACTAATTGATTATTAAATGTGTTAGTACATATATAAGTAATTTTTCTTAGTTTCCTTAGGCTTTCTAATCCACCCATTTAGCGAATCTTAAAGTCGGTGGCTCCCAAACCGGTCAGCTTTAGGGTACGAGGTGACAAAATACCCCGCGGACTCAAATTCGAATGAACTAGGCCACAAAACTAAGGACTTTATTTTATTCAGAACTCACCTTTAGGCGTGAATACTTATGCTTCTTGAGGCACATGTATCCAGCTTAATTAGTGATATATATATTTTTTTTTTTTTATGAGGCACAAGGGTCTTTGTCTTAGAATCCTAGATATGCATTAGGTATGCACATTTCATTAAGGTAAAAATCAAGACTAATTACTTATTCAAATTCTCCTCCTATACCTAAAAATTCAACAATTTATTTATTTTGACCAAGTTTTTAGAAATCCTAATCATGATTTTCCTAATTCTTAAAACTAACTTAGATTTCTTTCAAAAGATAAGTCAAAATATTGTCCTTTTTATAAAAAAAAAAATTTTTTTTCATTTTTTTTAATTTTTTTAATTTTTGTTATGTTAGAACAAAAAAAGAGAAAAAGAATAAAGAAAAATTTTTATATATATATATATATTTTTTATTACTTTACATACCCTTCCCCCACACTTGTTTCATGCATTGTCTCTAATGTATGAATGAAATGCATGGATGCATGAATTGACAGAAAGGTAAAGTTACCAATACAGTGGGTAAAAAAGACCCATGGCTGCATTTACTTCCGGAACTGATTCAAAAAGATTTTAAGACGTTGACCATTTACCTTGAATGTACTGCCATTTTTTTTATCGTAGATCTCTATCGCTCCGTGTGGAAACGCGGTCTTAACAATGAATGGCCCTGTCCATCTTGATTTTAACTTGCCGGGAAAGAGATGAAGTCTAGAGTTATAGAGTAACACTTTTTGTCCTTGGACAAAAGTTTTTCTTGTGATGAACTTATCATGAAAAACCTTAACCCTATCCTTCGCAATTTTCGCATTGTCGTATGCTTCATTCCTCAATTCCTCTAGTTTAGAAATTTGCAATTTCCGAAGCTCACCGGCCTTATCTAGATCAAAATTTAGCTGCTTAATTGCCCATAAGGCCCGGTGCTCTAGCTCAACAGGAAGGTGGCAAGCCTTTCCAAAGACTAGTCTGTAGGGAGACATTCCTAGAATCATCTTAAAGGCAGTGCTATATGCCCATAGGGCATCCACTAATTTGGTGGACCAGTCCTTCCTATTCTACTTCACAGTTTTCTCCAAGATGAGCTTGACTTGCCTATGGGAAATTTCTACCTGTCCACTAATTTGAGGATGGTAGGGCGTAGATAACTTGTGAGTTATAGCGTATTTTCGCATAAGAGATTCAAAAGTTCTATTGCAAAAATGTGTACCATTGTCACTAATTATGGCGCGAGGGGTTCCAAAGCGCGAGATGATGTTTTCTTTCAAGAATTTGACAACAACTTTTTTGTCATTTGTCTTGCAAGGGACGGCTTCAACCCATTTTGATACGTAATCTACGGCCAACAAGATGTATTGGTGCCCAAACGAATTAGGGAAGGGTCCCATAAAATCAATGCCCCAAACATCGAAAAGTTCTACTTCTACAATTGGATTTAGGGGCATCATATTTCGTTTGAAAATTCTTCCTATCATTTGACATCTTGTGCACGTTTTGCAAAACTCGAATGCGTTTTTTGAACACAGTAGGCCAATAAAAGCCACTTTGCAGGATCTTTTCAGCAGTTTTGCGAGGACCAAAGTGTCCACCGCAAGCAAACTCATGACAAAAGGCTAGAACGCTTCTAGTTTCCTCGTCGGGGACACATCTCCTAATAATTTGGTCGCTACAATATTTGAAAAGGTAAGGATCTTCCCACATGTAATACCGAACTTGAGACAAGAATCGGTATCTATCATGTTTTGACCAATTAGGTAGTGTTTGGTTTGTGACTAAGTAATTTACTATGTCAGCAAACCATGGTTCCTTAGAGATGGCTAGAAGTTGTTCATCGGGAAAATTGTCATTGATGGGCAGTTCGTCGGAGGGTGCATATGGCACGCGAGAGAGATGGTCTGCGACAACATTTTCAACACCTTTTTTATCTCGAATTTCGAGATCAAATTCTTGAAGGAGGAGGATCCAACGAATGAGTCGGGCCTTCGCATCCTTTTTTAGCATAAGGTATCGAAGTGCAGAATGGTCGGTGAAAATCATGGTCTTGGTCCCAAGTAGGTATGGGCGGAATTTCTCCAAAGCGAACACTACTGCCAAGAATTCCTTCTCGGTTGTAGTATAGTTCATTTGGGCGTCATTAAGCGTCCTACTCGAATAGTAGATCACGTGCTGCTTGTTATCCTTACGCTGTCCTAAGACAGCGCCTATTGCAAAATTTGAGGCATCGCACATGATCTCAAAAGGCTTGGACCAGTCCGGAGATGAGATGATAGGTGCAGAAATAAGTTCCACTTTTAACTTTTCCCAAGCACTATTGCACCTATCGTCAAAGATGAAGGGCACGTCTTTAGCTAGAAGGTTTGTAAGGGGTCTAGCAATTTTGCTGAAATCCTTAATGAACCTACGATAAAAACCAGCGTGTCCTAAGAAAGACCAAATGTCCTTCACGCATCGTGGAATAGGAAGTTTGGCTATGATCTCCACCTTAGCCTTGTCCACTTTGATCCCTTCCCTAGATATCTCATGACTTAGGACAATCCTATGCTGCACCATGAAGTGGCACTTTTCCCAATTGAGGGTCAAGTTCTTTTCGGTGCATCTATTCAGTACTAGCTCCAAGTGATGGAGACAATGGTCAAATGAATTTCCATAAACGGAGAAGTCGTCCTTGAAAATCTCTAAAAAAATCTCTAAAAAATCTCTAAATTAATTGGAAACCCATGGTCGAGGAGCTCTTATCGGGTAGGTGTATCCCGTGCATACCCGGGATCACGGCCTTAAACAAACCCCTGGCTGCTGAGACCAGGGCCCTCTGCTAAGAGGGGAACAATAATCAAGTAACGGGAGCTCATGGAGCAATTGGTAGGTAGCACTATCGTCCTCTGCAGTGGGAGAACAATATGGATCCAGTACATCACCCGATAAGATCTAATCGACCGTCAAGTCTCCCCCATACCCAATTTAGCTTTATGATCTGATATGTCAAGTATACAATGTAACAAGAACAAATACAGTACATGATACGGGTAACATGATAACTGGACCTGAGCTCTGTTGATAGCATAGAACAATATAACGGGAAACAGGAACAATATAACGGGAACAATATAACGGGAAACAGGAACAATAGATGTGGGATTCCACATATCGCATATCAACAGCTCTCATGTCCAGTATCGGGAATATTCATATCAGTAACATGAAACAATCATATAACATGAATACGGTAACATGGCACAATAATACATGTAATACGAACGGGGATCCATATGTGTCACGCCCCGCTTCCTAAAATACGCGGGAATGGGGTCGCGACGAGAGTCGGCGACGTATATACGCGAGGAAAATACCTCACATATATACGCTAAGCCTAAATGTAACCTGAACAAGCTATAAATCAGAAGCATAATAATCAATGATCACTGCAATAATACATATATATGATAACAGGATCTGAAATGAATGAGGAATAGAATAACAGGCTAAAAGTGATGTACAGGAATCAAGGAATAATAGCAGGAACAGAAAATGCAAAAGTACCAGAATCAAAGGAAGAGGACCCAAGCTCCTCGCGAAGCGTACCGCCTCATCAAACACCTGCACATTAGAAACAACCGTCCAATATCTGGACGTGCAAATCCAGGGTCGTCAGAACGCGACCATGGTGAGTGTGTGTGTAAAGGGGAAAAAGCTCGTGCAGAAGAACAATGTGCATAGATAATAGTAAGAACAACTGCAGACTAAGTAACAAAATAAATAACTGAACAGTAACACATATGGTAACAACATGAATACAGGTAGAAGACAACTAGCACAACTGTAAATATGCAATCAATGTCAAGGCGTGTAATCTATCACATGTCACTAGGTTGGCATCCAATTCTGGTCATAAGTCTGATCCTGATTACAATAATGTGTCTATTATAGTGATCTATATGTACAATCAGGTGATTAATGTCAGTCACAATACATTATAACAGTTTATTATCATTTATTATGTCAGCGAACACCAATTGCCACCTGTAATAGACGCATCCCATACTACGCCTACTACATGTGTCAATCAGCGTCCTAAGTTATTGAAACTAATCGGTTGGAGTCATTGTCCATGCTTTATGTGGGTCCCGTACATACCCGGGACCACGGCCTCAGTTTCCTGGCGCTGAACCAGGCCGTACCGCTAGGTACTCAGTAACAGTAACAATAACAGTAATCTCACTGTGAAAACAGTGGAACAGTAACAGTACAGATGGGATGCCAGTCATCCCCCAGGAACCCTGCAGTGGAACCCTCAGTCGGCTGCGCAACCTGTATCCTAGGTCCACCCAAAATACAGACGTTGTCTCCTCCATCAATTTCCCCAATCCCGGTGTAAGTTGTTCAATTACTTTATTATTTAATTCAGTTAATTCAGTCAATATCAATGTTACCTAGAATACTGAGACATGCGGTGACTGTAACAGTAACAGTACAGTAACAGTAATTGTATACACGATAAACAGTAACAAGAGCAGTGAACAGTAACAGCAATCGTGTATACAATGAATAGAGCTGTACCGAGCATTACAGTTTAACGATACTTTCCCAGTAACTTTCAGTAACATTATAAGATTATCACAATTAAGTCAGATACCAAATCAAGTCCAGTCTAGAGTATAACAATACTAGGCCAAGCAACGATGAATTACTAATACATAAAATGACGCCAATAAATGCTCATATCAATGAAAAACATAAGGTGTACAATCATGATGTCATATGATGTGGCACGGGTAACCATACTGGTAAAATATGCCATATAATAACATGAAATGATACGAATAAAGACATGAACACTACTGGCAATAGTAAATAAAGAAAAGACGTGAGAACAAACACTCACATGAAATGACGTGATTTCGGAACCAAATCGCCTTCTGGTCTTCACTGCACGAACCAGTACTGATCTACGGCTCATCCCATAGATCAGTTTTTGAATCGCCAGTCTACTGGGTCCACAACGAGTACGAATCCAAATCTCCTATAATGGGTCCGGGTCTCACCAAACGGGTCTGGACCGCTGCAACATGCAACCCAACTAATGAACACACACAAACATACACCGTACACATACCCAAACATGCACGCTACACGTGCATACACACACGTGTACACCCACATATGTACATATATACGAGTATACACATCAAGACGCAGTCCCACGCATGCATGTACACGAAAAGACCCACGTGTACATACTTCGCCAACAGCACACATTAAACACACCCATGCACCAACACCCACCTCAACATTGGTTTTAACAAGTCAACAGGTAGACCATTGTGTAACATGCAATCCATATTATAAAGATTATCAAGTCATTTGTAATTAAAAAGAATCAGTTTTGTATTTAGGACATTCTCATGTTATAAGCGAATCAGTGCCCTTGAATATAGTTAGCTCAATCTCTAGCTATTTCTCATATATCAATAAATCAGGTGCAAATGACTGTCCTTTTCCTTAAAAAATGTATATTATTATATATATTTTTAAATTTTCAAATATTTTTAGACATTAAAAGTGCTTGATTTACGTTAGGCTATAGACCTAGGTTGCGAGAATACTTAGTACAAGAGATCATTGGTAAAATTTGTTTAACTATTGAATTGTCATTAGAGAGCTACATATGACCATTGATAAAATGTAAGGTTGGTATAGTTTTGCGCAGGCAACCAATTGAGCAAAATATTTACTCAATTCACAAACCAAAAAACATAGCACAATGTTTGTTTACTGTAAAAGAAAAATTTACAGAATATATGAAAAGTAAGAGAAATAAAGAACTCGTACAATTTGGGTGGCTTGCGGCGCGCCGACGGAGGCTCCGGCGGAGGCGATGGAGGCCGCGGAGGATATCGTTGGATAGAGCATCTCGTCGTGAAGAGCATGAGTGCGTTTGCGCTCGTCGACGGTGATCCATGGCCACCCACGGGGTGACGGAAAATGCTATCTACACAACTACACACATCATATATATATATATATATATATATATATATATATATATATTATATATATAGAGAGAGAGAGAGAGAGAGAGAGAGAGAGAGAGAAATGTAAATCAGCTGACACAGGAGGTAACTCCCTCCTATGTCGCACTCAAAAATCGTATTTTCCGAGTGAATTTTCAAGATCCGACCGCACATTTTCATCTTTATATTCTAAGATATACATATATAAAAAATCAAGTGATTTGAAGTTCGTTTACTTATTGATCTAATCGTTCCATTTTATTCTATTGTTAAAAAACCGTTAATGTTTGAACCCAAAGAAAATGGAGTAAACAAACTTCAAATCACTTGATTTTTTATATGTGTATATCTTAGAATATGAAGATGATAATGTGCGGTCGGATCTTGAAAATTCACTCGGGAAATATGATTTTTGAGTACGACATAGGAGGAAGTTGTCTCCTGTGTCAGCTGATTTACATTTCTCTCATATATATATATATATATATATATATATATATATATATATATATATATATATATATATATATATATAATAACCAGTCATATGATTAAGGGACATATTCATGTCACAGTACACTGCAACTCACGCACACACTGCACATTTGTAAATCCATGCATGTAAAACACTTGCATACATATTATTTAAAACACAAAACTCATTATATTACACTCCATAACTAATATATCCTATTCATGCCAAAGTTATAACAGAGAAGGAGATGAAAAGAACTCACGCGGGGCGTCTATGGCTCGGGTCCGGTCACCGCGGAGCTCGCCGACTGTCGTGGCGGGTCTCACGGACAACGTCGGAGATGAGGGGGATTAGTCCGGGTTGCCGGAGGTGATGCCGCGTGCTCCGAGGAGGTCGTGGATGTGCCGCAACTCGGCGCGGAGGACATGGAGACCGGCCATGTCCGGTACTGATGGGTTGTCGTTGGGATGATGGGCTCGACAGGCCAAGGATCAACGACAAGGAGGTGGAGCTCTGACCACGCGGCGGAGGGACACGTCCGGGCTCCGGCCAAGGAGGAGAGAAGGAAGTCCGATCATGGGCTGAAGGAGGTAAGCGGGAGGCCATGGCACTGCCATGCCTCGAAGGCGCGCACGGAGAGGATGGGGGAGATCGATGATGGTAGACGGAGGTGTTTCTCACCGGCAGAGCTCGTGCACAGCGGGAAGGAGGCTTGCGAGGAAGGAGATGATGCTGGGCTGCGTTTGGAAGAGAAGAAAAGAGATTTGGATTAAAGAGAATTTAGGTTGGTTAGGATTTAGATATGATTTGGATTTGGTTTTAGATTATACGGAGTTGGTTTTGGGTTAACGAGGGAGAGTATGCGGGTGAGGGGGAGGAGTGGTGACGTGAACGAGAAAGAGGAGCAACAGTTGGAGACGTGGAGAGGATGGAGCGAATCGCGGGAGAGAGCGTGTGTTGTGGGAGAAGAAGATGAAGCAGAAAGTGGTTAAATATATGACATGTGGCCTCTGATCACAAATAAAAATGGCGAAGTGGTAGAGGCGTTAGGATGTGGTGGAATGGGACATGTGTTCAAATCTTAGCAGCAAGAATAATGGGTAAAGTAAAACAATCTTTAAATAAAATGGCTACCCTTTTGTCATAGAAGCTAAAGTGGCCAGGTGGTTAGAGCATCACTGTTATATGGCATCGCCCTTGGTTCGAAACCTGCTGCACATGTGGGTTTTATAATTTCTTTTATTTTATTTTAATTTTAATTTTATTCTTTCTTTTTGAATAATATTTAAATATTATTTTATTGGATTAAACTCTATTAATTCAAGAAAATCCTCAAAAATTCTAAAAAATAGAAGATGTCATCCTAAACATTGTTGTGAAGTCAGATTTTCAAAATTCATCCCCAATTGTTAATTAAAAATCCCGGAGTCAGCTGTGGCACCGATCGACCCCGAATTGAGATTATTCTCAATAATATTATTGTTAATTTTATTCTTTCTTTTTGAATAATATTTAAATATTATTTTATTGGATTAAACTCTATTAATTCAAGAAAATCCTCAAAAATTCTAAAAATAGAAGATGTCATCCTAAACATTGTTGTGAAGTCAGATTTTCAAAATTCATCCCCAATTGTTAATTAAAAATCCCGGAGTCAGCTGTGGCACCGATCGACCCCGAATTGAGATTATTCTCAAATAATTCCCATAAATTTTTCAGAAAATTATGAAAAATTCAGAATATTGGAAAATAAAATCTTGAGCTGAAAAATTCTCAATCCGGTTACCAGGAAGATTACATCAGGTATCGAATAGCAGTATCGAAACCCGTATATAGGTAACCGAGGGTTACAATATGACAAGAATAAAGAAACCATACATGCATGTGTAACAGTGATATGCCGAGAATCCATGTGACGATGATAACAATCAATAATATGACATGCGGTAGTCCGTGCATTGGTGTATCCGTGTACCTATGAAACATAAATGTGTAGCAATAATCCGTATCACACATCGGTGTCATGATAATAACAATAATATGAAATGTTATTCGTGTACTAGTTTTATAATTTCTTTTATTTTATTTTAATTTTAATTTTATTCTTTCTTTTTGAATAATATTTAAATATTATTTTATTGGATTAAACTCTATTAATTCAAGAAAATCCTCAAAAATTCTAAAAAATAGAAGATGTCATCCTAAACATTGTTGTGAAGTCAGATTTTCAAAATTCATCCCCAATTGTTAATTAAAAATCCCGGAGTCAGCTGTGGCACCGATCG
Source organism: Agave tequilana (assembly GCA_038442645.1). Lineage (NCBI taxonomy): Eukaryota > Viridiplantae > Streptophyta > Magnoliopsida > Asparagales > Asparagaceae > Agave > Agave tequilana. The sequence continues at coordinate 139,682 of JAVJIF010007790.1, read as the reverse complement.
ACCCCGAATTGAGATTATTCTCAAATAATTCCCATAAATTTTTCAGAAAATTCTGAAAAATTCAGAATATTGAAAAATAAAATCTTGAGCTGAAAAATTCTCAATCCGGTTACCAGAAAGATTACATCAGGTATCGAATAGCAGTATCGAAACCCGTATATAGGTAACCGAGGGTTACAATATGACAAGAATAAAGAAACCATACATGCATGTGTAACAGTGATATGCCGAGAATCCATGTGACGATGATAACAATCAATAATATGACATGCGGTAGTCCGTGCATTGGTGTATCCGTGTACCTATGAAACATAAATGTGTAGCAATAATCCGTATCACACATCGGTGTCATGATAATAACAATAATATGAAATGTTATTCGTGTACTAGTAGAATATAGATGTGTAGCTATAAGTCTGCAGAGCACTAATCCATCTAATACCAGTGGTCCGTGTATCATGTACTACCATGTCCTGTGACTTACCGTAACGGTGTCTAGCATGCATGTCTAGTAACAGTGTAGTGTCATCGTATATCTGTGGCTCAGTATGCATGTCACGTGACTGTGATACAATACATGTCATAAGAGTGTACAAGCATATGATGACATAGTGGCCCGAGTGTCAGCGGCTGTGCAGGTAGAATGACTGTGTCCGAGTTGTCTATGCCAGTATGTATTGGTCCGTTAATTACCTCCTTATCTTTATTTTAAATCAGGAAATACCTAACAAGATTCTAGGTCATTCCTATTACAATAACTGTCCGATCATGACCAGTGAATAATTGATAATCACCGTATTTTATCCATAATCAGGATATATCAATCAATGTCACTAAACATGGTAAAATATAATTTATAAAAGAAAAACACTCACAAACTAGCAACGGGGAGGTAGCTCTCTTTCCCACGATCGCAACGGATCCAAAATCGTTCAAATCGGAGTCCGGATACTCCCGATATCGCCCGAATACTAAAAGTAATAAAATGAGGTTAAATATGTAATAAAATTATTGAAATGCAAATAAGAAATAATTGCAGGAGGTTTTCTGAAAAAGTACCTTTATTGGATCGGGTTGAGGTGCAAACGGGTCGGGTTTGAGTTAAATCCAAACCCAAACCCATAACTTGGATTAATGGGTTCTTGGTAACAAGGTTTATTGGGTTTGGGTTACCACCCAACCCAATAAGGGAGTTGGGTTCGGGTTAGACCCGAATCCACTCAAGGCCATAGGCAGCGGCAGCAGCAGCCTGCTGCTGCCGCGCCCCACCCCTGAGCAGGCGGCCGGTGGCGCTCAAGCCCCGCCGGCGGCGGGTCTAGCCGCCGGCGGTGGGTCTGAGAGAGAGAGAGGGAGAGAGGAGAGAGACATAGAGAGAGAAAATGAGAGAGAAGGTGAGGGAAAATGAACAGGGCACTGCCCTGTGCCTGGCCGCGCGGCCGGGCGGCCATGGCGGCCGGCGGCGGCTGGCCGCGGCCGCAGGGGACGGCCGGCAGCGCCGCTAGGCCCGCCGGCGGCGCGCTGGGCCCGCGAACAGAGAGGGGGTAAGGAAGAGAGAAAAAGAGAGAAGAGAAGGGGAAAAGAGAGAGAGGAGAGAGAGAAGAGGAAGAGAGAGAGAGAGAGAGAGAGAAAAGGGTTTTAGAGAGAGAGAGTTTTAGAGAGAGAATTGTGAAAGAGAGAGGGCGGTGGGATTTTAAATGGGTTCAGGTGATTGAAAGAGCCGGTGGGAAGAAGCGTGTGGAAGAAGAAGGAAGGAGAAAAAGAAAAGAAAAGAAAAGAAAAGGGTTTTAATTATTAAAATAATATTATTTAATTCGGCCCAAAATTCGACTTGCCCCGAACGGTGCCCAAAAGTTACAAAAAATAGAGAATATTATAATGAGACGTAAGATAAAAATGGTTTAAACAAATTCTGTCCGGTTTACAAATTAAAAATCCCGGAAGCTGTCGCCGGGACCGGGCGACACCGGTTTGGCCGGATTTTCGATAAATTCAGAAAAAAACCCCAAAAATATCCTAACGTAGATAATACGATTCTAAGATGCATGGTGAAAGCGGATTCTCAAAATTCTACACCGTTTATGAAAGAAAATCGTAGAGCCGATTATCGGTATCGGTCGACACCGACTACGGAGATTTTCTAAAATAATCCAGAAAAATTTCAGAAAATCTTAAAAAATTTAAATTATTAGAAAATAATTTTTGAAACTGACATTAGCTTAATCGGACTACCACGGAGGTCAAATCAATTTTGTACATCGTATCGCGTACAGATACTGCGATACGTACAACAGGGAGCAGGGGGTTACATTTCTCCCCACCTTACAAAAAATTGCGTCCTCGCAATTTTCATTCAGGTGTGAAATAATATTTCCAACCCCAAAGCCTAAAGGTTATGGGTCCACGACACTTCCGCTGCGCACTCTGCTATCTATAAGGAATTCGGGATGGAGAAGTATGGTAGTGAACGAATCCTAACAAATGGGAAGCAGGACGATGCAAGGAAAGCGAGCCTAACAAATGGGAAGCAGGACGATGCAAGGAAAGCGAAAAGGAAATTGGATGTTCTGATTGACAACTGGAAGGAAGGAAGGAATACAAACGAGTCAAGGAATGAATTGTCAAGGTCATAGTATTCTTGTACTCGTTGCTGGAATCCCTAAATTCAGATACAGATCAGTTAATCTGAACCTGATTGTACTGTTGGTAAAAGCCCGAGGATTGACCCAGGTGGTTACCCACACCAGTTGTGAACCTAGGCTCTGATACCACTCATGCAACGCCCCGATCCCGCAGGTACGGGGACGTTATGGCGACGTACATACGCGAGGTAGAAACACCCTCACACGTACGTTAAGCCTCAGTACAGGACAGGGCCTCCATATACACAAAAGTTCCAGCAGTAAATAAGTATAAGAATACCTGCAGAAAGAGGTTAGTGATCATAACAGATATAAAAACAGGGATAACTAAGATAACAAAAATAAATCACCAAGATACCTATGAATAGTCTCGATGAGGAATCTCCTATGTGACTCCAAGGTACTATCTGATGATACGGTAACTCAGATCTCCAACCTGGGCACGCAAACTCAGGGTCGTCAGAAAGCGACCTAGTGAGTGGTAAAATGAAGGAGGTGGTAATAGATACAATAGTAATACAAGCACGATAATAAGATATAATACATGTTTATGGAAAAGTGATAAGCATGTAATAGAACTAAATAATCTGTAGAACTATAACAATGTCATATTTTAATACCATCACCATATAGCATATTATCCATGGGTCTCATGTCTACAGTAGTCTCTCGTTTTATACAATATAGACTGTTGTACAGTGGTGACGTGAGAGAAGTGAACATGCAGATAGGCATATGCAATATAACCATAATACGGTGTTGTGCATATACAGTACTGATGTCTGCAAGGTATACAGAAAACAGAATTATGCAATGCAGTGTATAGACACAGAAAACAGAAGATATGCAATGCAGTGTATACATGTACAGGAGTAGTAGGCCACCACAGAATGTGTAACATGTACCAGGTAACGTAACACAGTATATATGTAACATGATAGCGGTAATTGATCAGGAACAGTAACAAGTACAACGAAATAATAGTATACATGTATCAGGCAAGTCATGATATTTATACAATAGTAGCAATCAGTACCACCTGGTATTTTAATCAATCTCTTCCAGTGTCCCATACCACTGGCAGTTCATACTGGAGCCTGCACTCCAGTCGAACCCATCCGGATATGGCCTACGGGTACCACTATCCAAACGAGAGAGTGACCAAATAACAAGTGTTCCCGACGTCACTATTGTGTATACTGTTTTATTATATTAATTGGAAACCCATGGTCGAGGAGCTCTTATCGGGTAGGTGTATTCCGTGCATACCCGGGATCACGGCCTTAAATAAACCCCTGATTGCTGAGACCAGGGCCCTCTACTAAGAGGGGAACAATAATCAAGTAACGGGAGCTCATGGAGCAATTGGTAGGTAGCACTACCGTCCCCTGCAGTGGGAGAACAATATGGATCCAGTACATCACCCGATAAGATCTAATCAACTGTCAAGTCTCCCCCATACCCAAGTTAGCTTTATGATCTGATATGTCAAGTATACAATGTAACAAGAATAAATACAGTACATGATACGGGTAACATGATAACTGGACCTGAGCTCTGTTGATAGCATAGAACAATATAATGGGAAACGAGAACAATATAACGGGAACAATATAACGGTAACAATATAACGGGAAACGGGAATAATAGACGTGGGATTCCACATATCGCATATCAACAGCTCTCATGTCCAGTATCGGGAATATCCATATCAGTAACATGAAACAATCATATAACATGAATACGATAACATGGCACAATAATACATGTAATACGAACGGGGATCCATATGACAAGAATAAAGAAACCATACATGCATGTGTAACAGTAATATGCCGAGAATCCATGTGACGATGATAATAATCAATAATATGACATGCGGTAGTCCGTGCATTGGTGTATCCGTGTACCTATGAAACATATATGTGTAGCAATAATCCATATCACACATCGGTGTCATGATAATAACAATAATATGAAATATTATCCGTGTACTAGTGGAATATAGATGTGTAGCTATAAGTCTGCAGAGCACTAATCCATGTAATACCAGTGGTCCGTGTATCATGTACTACCATGTCCTGTGACTTATCGTAACGGTGTCTAGCATGCATGTCTAGTAACAGTGTAGTGTCATCGTATATCTGTGGCTCAGTATGCATGTCACGTGACTGTGATACAATACATGTCATAAGAGTGTACAAGCATATGATGACATAGTGGCCCGAGTGTCAGCGGCTGTGCAGGTAGAATGACTGTGTCCGAGTTGTCTATGCCATGGTCCGTTAATTACCTCCTTATCTTTATTTAAATCAGGAAATATCTAACAAGATTCTAGGTCATTCCTATTACAATGATTGTCCAATCATGACCAGTGAATAATTGATAATCACCGTATTTTATCCATAATCAGGATATATCAATCAATGTCACTAAACATGGTAAAATATAATTTATAAAAGAAAAATACTCACAAACTAGCCACGGGGAGGTAGCTCTCTTTCCCACGATCACAACGGATCCAGAATCGTCCAAATCGGAGTCCGGATACTCCCGATATCGCCCGAATACTAAAAGTAATAAAATGAGGTTAAATATATAATAAAATTATTGAAATGCAAATAAGAAATAATAGCATGAGGTTTTCTGAAAAAGTACCTTTATTGGATCGGGTTGAGGTGCAAAAGGGTCGGGTTTGAGTTAAATCCAAACCCAAACCCATAACTTGGATTAATGGGTTCTGGGTAACAAGGTTTATTGGGTTTGGGTTACCACCCAACCCAATAAGGGAGTTGGGTTCGGGTTAGACCCGAATCCACTTAAGGCCATAGACAGCGGCAACAGCAGCCTGCTGCTGCCGCGCCCCACCCCTGAGCAGGCGGCCGGCCGGCCAGCTCCGCTAGCCGGTGGCACTCAAGCCCCGCCGGCGGCGGGTCTAGCCGCCGGCGGTGGGTTTGAGAGAGAGAGAGGGAGAGAGGAGAGAGAGATAGAGAGAGAAAAGGAGAGAGAGGTAAGGGAAAATGAGCAGGGCACTGCCCGGTGCCTGGCCGCGCGGCTGCGCAGCCATGGCGGCCGGCGGCGCGCTGGGCCCGCGAACAGAGCGGGGGAAAGGAAGAGAGAAAAAGAGAGAAGAGAAGGGGGAAAGAGAGAGAGAAGAGAGAGAGATAAAAGGGTTTTAGAGAGAGAGTTTTAGAGAGAGAATTGTGAAAGAGAGAGAGGGCGATGGGATTTTAAATGGGTTCAGGTGATTGAAAGAGGCGGTGGGAAGAAGCGTGTGGAAGAAGAAGGAAGGAGAAAAAGAAAAGAAAAGAAAAGAAAAGGGTTTTAATTATTAAAATAATATTATTTAATTCGGCCCAAAATTCGACTTGCCCCGAAAGGTGCCCAAAAATTACAAAAAACAGAGAATATTATCCTGAGACGTAAGAAAAAAACGGTTTAAAGAAATTCTATCCGGTTTGCAAATTAAAAATCCCGGAAGCTGTCGCCGGTACCGGGCGACACCAGTTTGGCCGGATTTTCGATAAATTCAGAAAAATCCCCAAAAATACCCTAACGTAGATAACACGATTCTAAGATGCATGGTGAAAGCGGATTCTCAAAATTCTACACCGTTTGTGAAAGAAAATCGTAGAGCCGATTATCGGTATCGGTCGACACCGACTACGGAGATTTTTCAAAATAATCCAGAAAAATTTCAGAAAATCCTGAAAAATTTAAATTATTATAAAATAATTTTTGAAACTGACATTAGCTCAATCGGACTATCACGGAGGTCAAATCAATTTTGTATGTCGTATCGCGTATAGATACTGTGATACGTACAACAGGGAGCAGGGGGTTACACTTGATATCTGCCATAGTCCAGCCAATGGCTTCCTTATGTCTCCTAAGGGTTGCCAATAGGTTTTCCTCTTACCTATCAGTCAAATTTGATGCAACTATGACCGGTAACGTCTCCTGTTCACCTAGGTAGGCATACTTAAGATGTTTAGGCAAGGCCTTTAACTCCAATGAAGGAGGTGGCTCGATGGGTGGAGGTGTTAAGCTTGACTTTTTCATCTCTATAGAACTTTGATTTGCTGCCCATTCGATCTCATCAAGGTTGAGATCACTTGATTCTAAGTCTTCCTCTTCTTCTGACTCTAGTATGATCTCCTCATTGTGCTCCACTCGTCATGTTTTCAATGAAATTAATCTCAAAGGGTTGGTCGGTCATGTCGTAGGGATGCTTACCTAAGTTAAAAACATTGACTTCGTTGGTCATATCCCCAAAAGTCAATCTCATGGATCCGTTTCTACAATTTATGATTGCATTCGCGGTTGCTAGGAACGGCTGTCCTAAGATGACAGGAGTTTGAGACCTAGGATTAGACATAGGTTGTGTCTCTAAAACAATGAAATCGACTGGGTAAATGAATTCTCCCACTCGTATGAGGACATCATTGATCTCTCCCTTAGGAACTTTGATTGAGCGATCAGCCAATTGAATAGTAACTTGGGTTGGGTTGAGTTCACCTAATCCAAGTTGCTGATATACGGAGAAAGGGAGCAAATTGATGTTGGCTCCTAAATCAAGGAGTGCTCGATTGATTTCAGCTCGACCTATGGTGCAAGAGATGGTGGGTGTAATATCCCTAATTTAAAGTACCGTATTTTTCTGAGTATTTATTTTATTTAATTGATTATCTTATTAATATTCTTTAACTTGATTTATAGTTATTAGTATTATTAATATATACAAATTATTTTAAGATGGTAAAGGGTATTTTGGCCTCATATTATTACCATTAATTATTTTCAATATTTTAATAACTTGTTACCATTATTTATTATTATTCTTTGATAGTAGTAGCATTATTCTTTCCTTCTTTTCTATTTCTATTTCTAAACTCCATTTACCTATTATCCATTAGCCCTTAATCCAAGCCCATGCAATTATCTCTCTTTTCTTCCATATTTTTCTCAAACCCAAGTCCATGTGAGCCCATTACCATGTACCCTATACTCTATATTCTCATACCCATTTGCATAGATCCAAACCCATTAACTTCCTAGACACAACCCATTATTTATCCAAACTCAAACCCATTATCCAAATATCTAAATCCCAACAACCCAACTATCTAATCCCAACAATTTAATCAAATATTAACTAATTAGATTCTTATCTTAACTAATCCAATCTGATTCTAAACTTAACCTAATCCCTAAGCTAACCCATCTTGAATCTCCTCTTCATCCAGCCGCCAGGAGCAATGCCCAGCAACCCCATACTTATGCGCAGCCCCAAACTCTCCCAACACCCCATGGATATGCTGCAGGGCAACCATATGCACAACTTCATCCTCATGCTGCTCAAGCATGCCCGCCACAGTTGTAAGCCCCACACCAGTATCAACAACCTATTCCTCCACAACAACTTCCGCAGCAAATGCCACATCCTCCCCCTCTGTGATGCCACCCCACCTTGCTTTGCTATGGGGAAATGATGGAGATAGGATCAGAAACCACAACAGAATTCAGAACATTATTGATTGGTGATATGAAGGGATATCTCAAATTCAGCTTTTGTATTTGGCTCTGGTACATTCCTCCTCCCCCCTGGCCCTACAAGAAAACCTTTGACTTCAGCCTGCTCCTTGCCGCACAACGCCCCTAGCAGCGACGGCAGCATCAACAAATCCCTTGGCGGAGCCGATCCTCCGGCGAGCTCCGCTAGACCCTCCGGATGTTGATCTTCTCCGCGGCAGCCCCGTCATCATCAACGCGGGCACACCAAGCATACCTCCAGGCCTTGGCACACCACCCCCTGCTGCTGTCAACAGCAGCCCGGAGTTGCCTCCTTCTCCTGGCCGACTCCTCAACCGCAGCAGCCATAGCAGTAGCAGCCGATCCTCTTCGGCGAGCCTCCGTCGTCGTCCGTGAGATTCGCCGTCGACGGCCGCGCATGACCCCATGGCGGTGCACACACGCTACGTGAGCATGGGCACCTTCTCCCCCAAGCCTCTAAGGTGCTGGAAGAAGATTCAGACTGAAGAGAAGCGTCCAGGTAAGTTATTTTGCGTTGTTGTTGATTTTTATTATCGTTGACATTTCATCAAACATGTAACATGCACTAGTTTAATCACAATTTCACCATGATAATCTAATTTTAAAATTGTAATAAAAATATGTAGGACACCTAACACTTATCCCGTAATTGTCAAAATTTTTAATTGATTTTAAGAAATTAGTATAATAGAAAAAAAAAGAAAGAAAGAGGGCGGCTGTGCTCTGCTCTCGGCCTCTCTGGCCGAGAGCAGCAGCTGCTGCTCTCGGCCAGAGTCCTGGCCGAGAGCCTGGCCAGCCAGGCCAGGCCAGCCAGACCTGGCCAGGGCCAGGTCTGGTCTGGTCAGGCCAGACCTGACCAGACCCAGGTTCGGGTCAGTTTACAGACCCGACCCGGCCCCTATAAAAAAAAAAGAAAATAAAAGAAAAAAAAAGAAAGAAAGAAAAAAAATAAAATAAATATTACTGTAGCAACAATACTGTAGTAGACCCGTTACTGTAGCAACAGACCCGTTATGATTATTAATTGATTTTTTACGCTTAAATTAATTCAGAAAAATCTAGAAAAATCAGAAAAATTCCAGAAAAATTCCTATAAAATCAGAAACTGAAATGTGACTCTATAAAATTATTTTTTATAGTCATGTCACTTAGAATGGCTCAAAATTAAAATATTTCTTATAATTATTATTTAAATTGAATGTAGATTAACGAGTTGATTTGCCACTTCTATATTCGGACCCGTGATGATCTCAGGTGAGTGTTCTTTATTTTCTCATTGAGTATTTCAGTATTATTTCATATGAGTGTTCCTTAATTATTTATTGAGTATTTCGATATTATTGCATGTGAGTGCTTTTAACTTGTTTTAATAGACGTTATTTTATGTTTAAATAGTGTTCATATTTAATTACTGTTCATGCATATCAATTATTATTCATGTTCACATACTAGATGCATAATGAATAAACCCAAAAGATTATAATACTGATTCTGAATAAATATCATGTTCATTTAAGTAACGTGACTGATTATACATAATATCTACCTGATAAACATACTGTTCATGTTACTGAAAGTTACTGGGAAAGTATCACAAACCGTAACACTCAGTACAGCTCTATTCATTGTATACACGATTACTGTTACTGTTCACTGTTTCTATTACTGTTCATCGTGTATACAATTACTGTTACTGTACTGTTACTGTTACGGTCACTGCATGTCTCAGTATTCTAGGTGACATTGATATTGACTGACTTAACTGAATTAAATAATAATGTAAAAAGACAACTTACACTGGGATTGGGGAAATTGATGGAGGAGACAGCGTCTGTATTTTGGGTAGACCTAGGATACAGGTTGCGCAGCCGACTGAGGGTTCCACTGCAGGGTTCCTGGGGGATGACTGACATCTCATCTGTACTGTTACTGTTCCACTATTTTCACAGTGAGATTAATGTTACTGTTACTGTTACTGAGTACCTAGCGGTACGGCCTGGTTCAGCGCCAGGAAACTGAGGCCGTGGTCCCGGGTATGTACGGGACCCACCTAAAGCATGGACAATGTCTCCAACCGATCAGTTTCAATAACTTAAGGGCATCGATTGGCATGTGTGGTAGGCGTAGTATAGGATGCGTCTATTATATGTGACAATTGGTGTTCGCTGACATAATTAATAATAAACTGTTGATGCTTTGTGACTGACTGTAATCACCTGATTGTATATCACTATGTTAGACTCATGATTATAACCATGACCAGATTATTATGACCAGGACCAGACTTATGACTAGAGTTGGATGCCAACCTAGTGACATGTGATAGATTACACGCCTTGACATTGATTGCATATTTACAGTTGTGCCATTTGTCTGCTACCTGTATTCATGTTTTCATCATATGTGTTACTGTTCAGTTATTTATTGTGTTATTTAGTCTTTCTATCTGTAGTTGTTCTTACTATTATATATGCACATGGTTTCTTCTGCACGAGCTGTTTCCCCTTTACACACACACTCATTATGGTCGCGTTCTGACGACCCTGGGTATGCACGTCCAGCTATTGGACGGTTGTTCTAATGTGCAGGTTTCGATGAGACGGTTTGCCTTGCGAGGAGCTTGGGCCCTCTCCCTTTAATTCTGGTATACTTGCATTTTATTCTTGTTATGATTCTTTGATTCCGTATATAACCTTTGACTTCTATTCAGCTGTCATTTTCTTCCTGTTATTCATTGCTATCATGTGTAGTCTTATATGTATTATTGCTGTGATCCTTGATTATTATAGTTCTGATTCATAGCTTGTTCAGGTTACAATTTAGGCTTAGCGTATATACGTGGGGTATTTTCCTCGCGTATATACGTCGCCATAACGACCCCGTATCTTTAGGATCGGGGCGTTACAGTGGGACAACCAGGTCCTTGTACTTGACTGGGATCTGGTTGGACAATAGCTCACTAATGTTAGTGGTTAGAAAAACCTTCTTAGGCACATTTGTCTTTCTTTTCTTGGTGCACATGTCCTTAAGGAATTTGGCATAACTAGGGACCTGTTGGATTGTATCAAGAAGTGGAATGTTGAGCCTAACTTGATTGAACACCTCTAATAGTTTCTCCATATGTGCATTGTTGTTGCTTCTAAGCCTATTTGAAAATGGGGCTATAGGCTGGTGCACCTGTCCTGCTGACTTTTCAACTTCAGTTTCATTGGAGCTGGGTGGAGAAGGAGTGGAGATAGATGGAATGGATGACTGAGATGGATCCTGTGGCATGGATACTCGATTATCAACCTGTTTCCCTGATCTTAGTGTATGAATCACGTTACACTGGTTTGGGTCTTGAGCCTCATTGGCTAGCCTAGGATTCCTAGGATTTGGCAATGGTTGACTCGGCAGAGTTCCCCTTTGTCTCCCTTGTTGGTTCAATTGGATCTCTATCCTAGTTAAGACTTGAGCTAGCGTGTCATGGCTTTTAACTAGAGTGTCCACCTTTCTTTCCATATTTGAGAGTCTTGTCTCCATTTGTGAATTTTGGAAAGAGGGTGGAGGATTTTGACTAGGGAAATTTTGTTGATAGGGCGGATTTTGAAAATTGTTGGAGAATTTGGACCTAGTTTGATCATTGTTGCTTGAGCCCCATGAAAAATTGGGATGATTTCTCCCACCGGGATTGTAGGTAGGCGAATATGGATTGTTGGCAGCCTTGTGAAGGCCGCACTCATATGTTCGGGCAAACATTGATGCGCGATAAAGACGTGACATTCCTCGAACACATGGTTCATATCTTGACAATAAGTACAGCCCGCCGAAGGTGTTGGGCTGACTTGGTTCACAGAGACTGGTTCTTTCATTTCAAGAGCTTCTAGTCTTCGCATCACAGCAGCTAACTTAGCATCGGTTGCTATGTTTGCCTCAATGGAATGGATACCTCCTTTCGAAGAAGTAGGATCATTAGTCCTAAATTTTTTCGGAGTTGGTTCCCATTGGATGGTATTATCAGCTAATTCTTCATATAATAACCATCCTTCATTTTCGTTCTTTTTCAGAAATCCTCCTTGGCACATGGATTCTAACAGCGTTTTAGTTTGATATTCTAATCCATCATATGGAACTTGGCAAAGTCGCCATTTCTCTATCCCATGGTGAGGACATTGGGCAAGGAGGTCCTTAAAACGTTCGAAATATTTCCAAAAAGGTTCATTGGCTGTTTGCTTAAAATGTAAGATGCTCTTCCTAATCAGTGCAGTCTTGTGGACGGGATAAAATTTCTTTAAGAAGGCCTTAGCGAAATTATCCCACGAAGATATTGAACCGGCCTCTAGACTGTAGAGCCATTTCTTTGCTAAATCTTTCAAAGCAAAGGGGACAAACCGAAGTTTGATGGCATCTTCTCCTAACTTTGGTATCTTCATCATGAGACATACTTCCTCAAATTTCCTTATGAAGAAGTATGCATCCTCGGATTCAAGTCCATGAAATTTGGGAAGAGTGTTGATGTATTGTGGCTTGAGCTCAAATTGATCAACACCTTCATCGGTTAACTTGATGCAAGAAGGAAGAGAGGTCCTAATAGGATAGAACCTATCTTGGAGTGACAGTGGTTGTGCCATGTGTGAGTCAAGCTTTAGCTCGGGTGGTGAACTAGTTCTAGTTAGCCTGGATGTAAGTGGGTCTCTCGACTAAGCGAACATGCACAATTAGCAAACAAGTTCACCCAATCAATCAATAAAAAAAGAAAAACAAACAAAATTCCTAATCTAGGGTAAGCCTTGACCTAGACGACTCCTAACTTTAGACTGTCCTTAGGAGGTCTATTGCCGACCTTAACCACAAGTTAATCGGCCAGGCAGGTGGCAAGACCGGTGGGAGGTTTTCCGTCAAAGACGTTCCTTAATTAAATAACCACCGATCTTCGGGCTTTCGGCCCTCAATCCCCTGCCTAGACACCGATTTGACAAGAGTTAATTTCAAACAACTTTCCCCCTTCAGCCAATCTCCTAGTGAGTCCGAGTTAACCTAGGGCCAACGTCTAGTCAAATTTTACTTAAGGTTAGGGTTATGAGTATGACGGAGATGATTTGTGGGCCAAGGAAGGGTGATAAAATCCCAGCTTATCTTGTTAATGGACTTTGCCCTTAAGATATTTTTGTGAACGTGTAAAGCAGTAGAAAAGTAATCACTCAAAAAGCAGTAAATCAGCCAAGAGTGTTTCCTAATCTATATGCAATGCAAACGTACCTTGTCGCCAGCACTCTTCAACAGAATAAAAAAAAATTAAATAGACACGTCCCTAGATGCAAGAGTATAATTTTTGTATTTATCAACAAATGAGTTACAGTTATTTAGTTAGCAGTGTGCAGATTTATCACAGAGAAAATTCTAACAGAGCAGTAAATCAGAATTGCAATTAGCAGCAACCTGCAGAAAACTGGGTAAGTAGTCAACTACTCAGGCCGCGAAAACGCGGCTTTTACCGCGGACCCGCGGCTCTGTAGTAGGCCCTGTTGCTCTGCCTTCGAGGGCAGAGGCACAGAGTTGCTATGTGTCCTCGCTGCTATTTAGTTTTCCTGTTTTCTAAACCTGCAAACAGAAAGAATAAAAGAGTTAGTTTTGAGAAAATCGTGTCGTTCCTTCCCCGGCAACGACGCCAAAATTTTGATTAAAATTGAGAAATTGCAAGGAAAAAGATTAAGAGTTAGAATTCTCAGTCTCAATGCTATCCGCTGCAGTAAGGGCCAAAGCGGATCGATCCACAGAGAAGGATGCGATGCAAGCTTTTCGGACGATTTCTCTGTGTACTTCAAATAAGACAAAGGAGAGATTAGATTTGAAATATATATGATTAGAGAGATGTGGTTTTACTGATCTTCTACCACAACCCATAGTGCAAGTTAAGGATATTGAACATCGTCTTGAAATACATGAAATCGATCCTAGGTTTATTAGAGAAGATGCAAGCAAGAGAAAAGATTTTAGAATCTTACTAGTTCGCACTCCTAAAAATCCAACAAGTTTTCATCCTAACATTTAAGTACAGCGTAAGAAAAGCTTTACCTTGAAGTTACGCTGTCAAAGTTCTTAAGCATGAAGTGTAAAGGATTATTTAAAGGTGTAACCTAGATTAGAAAGCTAGTCATCAATTTAATCTTCAAGCAATCTACCTTAAACCTAGGGTTTCTAAAAAGTGTTATCAATCAGTTCAATTCTTAACTTCTCTAGGGTTGTTTAAGAATTCAGCAAACCACAATAAGGAATTAGTTCATCATATTTTTTTATCTTTTCAATTTATCTTTTTTTATTTTGTTTAATAAGAAGGATTGCAAAAACAAAATAAGAGACAGATCGCAGAGACAAACCAAATTAAAAGACAGTAATTTAAATGGCAAAGAGGTAACCTTTATTCGAAAATATCCTCCAAATACAAACCTCCTTCTTCTCCACAATGTGCTTAAAAAGAAATTACAATTGCAGAAATTTAAAGAAAAAGCTAAAGAAAACCTAATCTCCTCGTCTCTGGATGCCCCTCTCTATTGCGTCTGCAGGGATATTTATAGGCGCTAGAGGAAGTAGAGTCCCGATAAAACTCAGCCAAGAAATCTGGTACGCAGCCTCATCCACATTGTCGCGGAAATGCGGCTTTTGCCGCGTTTCCGCGGCCATATTCTTATCCCTGGCCGCGCGCTTTTGCGCGTGGCCTCCTCTGGTCCGTCCATCTGGGCGTATCTATCTGGCTCTGGTATCTCGACTCTTTAATTTGAGATTTCGGGATAACTTGGAAATCAAGTTACCCTAAATCCAAATCTCTTCCCAAAACGAATTTCATCCTTGCACTCGATTTATCCTCATCCACCAAGCATTTAGGGTTGAATAGAATTCTATCCTTTCCTTCTTTCTAGTATTTGCAATTTTTACACTTTGTAATTGCAATTTTGACATTTGGTAATTGCACTTTTGATCTTGGGCTTGGACATGGGCTTTTGGGCTTCATTTAGGCTTTTATTCTTTATATAAATAAATACTTAAGGCCTGCACACATTAAATAATAAAATATTAGTAATGGTGCATAATTGTAGGAATAATATGAAAATGTGATGGTAAATGTAATGACAATTATGCATTTTTCACTACCTAGCAAATCACCATGTGAAAGGCTTCAAAACTCCTTTGTTGAAGCAATCACCAACTAATATCTTGATTAATGATATGAAACTAAACATCACAAGATAATTAGTAAACATAACTACATGAGTTAATCATCATCAAAACTAGAGTGGAAGGCCTCTGGGCCAACATCATATTGGTTGCTTGCCATGCAAGAAGAGTTCAATCAATTTGAGTGCAACCAAGTTTGACATCTTGTCCATAGACCTCATGATAGACCAACAATTGACACTAAATGGATATTTAAAAACAAGCTGGATGAGTCAGGCAACGTTGTTAGGAATAAAGTTAGGTTAGTGGCCCAAGGTTACACCCAAATTGAAGGTATCGATTTTGAGAAAACCTTTGCACCCGTAGCACGGCTTGAAGCTTTACAGATAACACTTGTTTTTGCCTCCTATAAAGATTTCAAACTTTTTCAAATGGATGTCAAAAGTGCCTTTTTAAATGATTTTATTGAAGAGGAGGTGTATGTTGAACAACCCCCCGGGTTTGTTGATCCTACGCATCCGGATTTTGTTTTCAAACTAGACAAAATTTTATATGATTTAAAACAAGCTCCTAGAGCTTGGTATGAAAGACTATATCTTTTCTTATTTCTAATCGTTTTGTTAAAGGAAAAATAGATACCACTCTGTTACTAAACATGTTGATAATGATATTCTTATTGTTCAAATATATATTGATGATATTATATTTGGATCTACTAATGAAAAACTTTGCAAAGATTTTGAATAATGTATGAAGGATGAGTTTGAGATGTCTATGATAGGCGAGCTTAACTACTTCCTTGGTCTCCAAATCAAGTAAAGGAGTGATGGGATTTTTATAAATCAAGCCAAATACACGAAGGAACTCATCAAGAAATTTGGGCTTGAATGGGCAAAGACAAGTAAAACTCCCATGGCTACCACAACTAAACTTGATAAGGATGAACAAGGAATAAATGTAGACATTAAACTTTATCGTAGCATGATTGGTAGTTTCTTATATTTAACGGCTTGTA
Organism: Agave tequilana; assembly: GCA_038442645.1. NCBI lineage: Eukaryota > Viridiplantae > Streptophyta > Magnoliopsida > Asparagales > Asparagaceae > Agave > Agave tequilana. Next base: position 123,323 of record JAVJIF010007790.1, on the reverse strand, counting down.
GGCTGAATATTATGTTTAGTGTTTGTCTATGTGCTAGATTCCAATCTTGTCCTAAAGAGTCACATTTGATTGCAGTAAAACGCATTAAGGGCACCAATGGAATGGGTTTCTAGTATCCAAAGACCGGACACTTTTTCGTGATGAGTTTTTCGGATGCTGACTATGCGGATTGTAGAGTGGATGGAAGAGTACAAGTGGAATCTGTCAGTTTCTAGGAAATTTCCTTGTTTCATGGTCTTCCAAGAAGCAAAATTCTGTAGGCTCTTAACTGACGAGGCGCGGTATGTTGCGGCCGGGGCTTGTGGTGCACAAGTTCTTTGGATGAAATATACTCTCCTTGACTATAATTTGCAATATGACCATATTAAAATATTTTGTAATAATACTAGTACTATTCATATGACTAAAAATACAAATTAATATAGTAAAACAAAGCACATAGAAATTCGATATCACTTTCTTAGAGATCATTATCAGAAAGGTGATATTGAAATTGATTATGTTTTCACCTATTTTCAACTTACGGATATTTTTACTAAACCACTAGATTATAATAGATTTTCATTAATTTGTGGTGAATTAAATGTTTATATTATGGATTCATGAGATTTTTACAAATACTCTTAAAAAATATTTTGTTGACTTGACCCTTTTTGATGCATGACAAAAGGGGGGAGAAATACTTTTGAGTTATTATTTCTTTTTCATGCATACTTTTCAATTCATTTTTATTATAATTTGTAAAGTTCATTTTATTTGTAAAGAACATATTCTTTTCTTATATTTGATAGATAGCATGATTTGAGGGGGAGCTTTTTCAAGCTCCTTTCACATTTTTTTTAAAAAATAACTCATATGTTTTGTCATCATCAAAAAGGGGGAGATTGTTGGCCCAAGGTTACAATCACCCGATTTTATGGTTTTGAAGATAACAAAACATATATAGTTATTTTTACTAATCAAGTTTAAGTGTTTAAGATTATTTCAGGTTTTTAAGAATTCAAGAGGTTTCTTCCTCTAAAGGAAGGTGTTATAGACTCAAGAAGACTCAAATACGGGATAAAAACTCAGTACACTCAAACGATGTAAATGAAAAAGTCCGATTAAAGATCTTGTAGTCACCTAGACCCTTGTAAGAGTTTAGTATGTTAAAGAGTAAGGATATGATTGAAAAACACCTAGAGGGGGGGTGAATAGGTGTTATTGCTAATCTAACAATCTTTTTAAAACTAAGATGGATGAATGATGCAACGATCTCTCAAAACAAGACTAAGAGCCGAATACCCTTTGAGAGGTTCTGAACTCCTTCCTCCCAATTCCCCTTGAATGGGTTAGAGGTGCGCAATGCAACCTTATTGTATGAGAATTGATCGAACAAAGTATGAATAAAATGCAATGATGAAATGCACACAAGATGTATCACAAGTATCACAAGTAATAGCACAAGGAAATAAAACTAGATCTCAAGTAAGTAATTGAAAGCAATAGAGTGCAAGAGAAATTTAAAGCAAAAATGAACACAAGGCAATCGCAAACACAAGATGTTTGTTTCGAGGTTCGAGCCACCGCTCTACTCCCCGCCTTCACCTCCGTGAAGGGTTTCCACTATCCACCGAGGACGATTACAACGGTCTACCGAAGACCCGAGCACCGAGCTCCACCAAGTACAATAACCTCTACCGAAGAGGTGTCTCCACAAGAACAAGAAAGTCACAAGAATAAGAGTGATCACAACAAGATCGCCAAACTCTTTTACAACACTCTCACTCTTTTTACAACTTCACTATAGAATGAGTTAGGGATTTTTGGCTCTATGAAGTGTAGTGAGAAAAACTCAGTTGTAGAGATGATTTTTGCAAGGGAACACAACTGAAAACTAGCTCAAGAAAGAGTTGGAAATGGAGAGCTTAAACACTTTTCTTTTCTCTTTGAAAACTTTGAAAACTTGAGGAGTTTTCTTGGTGTTTTGTAAGAGAGTCTTCTCCTCTATTTATAGGGAGAGAAATAGGTTTAAAACATTTTATTTATACCTTATTTGCTCTGAAAAAGAACTGGAAAACCATGAAAAAGTCTGCCAAAAAGCAATCTGGAAAACATATTTCAGAATTGCACAAAAGAGGAAAGAGCCGTTGGGCATTTGCAGGCTTGGCGGTCGACCGGGCCGGTCGACCGCCAGCTCAGCTGGCAAAGAGCCGTTGGCTCGGGTCTTCTGGCGGTCGACCGGCCCGGTCGACCCAGAAAACCCGAGAGCAACTGCTCACAGTCGGTCGACCGGGGCGGTCGACCGACAGACGTGCACAAATGTGCACGTTCTGGCACTGGCGCCGGTCGACCAGGCCGGTCGGCCGGTCAGCCTGAAACAGGAAAAAAAACAGTATATTTTTTTGACTTAGAAAACTTTGTAAAATAGTTTTGGGTTTGAACAAACTTAAGTAACATGCTAGTAGGAGTATATAAACATGATCTAAACATGATATTTATTTTGTAAAACTTAGGGTCATGTAAATATCTACTAAGGCGTGAAACCAAATAAAAAACATGAAAACTTAAATACAAGACTCACATTTTAACAAAACCAAATTGTGTATGTGTATCCTAGAGCCAATATCCAACACTCAAACTTTAACATTCTATTCTTACATTTGTTCTATGTACTACAAGTGCTTCAAGAGGGCTTTTCACCATAAGGTCTTCAACACTTGATCCTTGAGCCCAATTTGAGTTGACTTGAGTCCAAAACATTTGTTTATAGGGAATAAACCTTCTAGATGAGTTAGATCCCTGAAACACACTTAACCAATAAACAATATTAGTACAAATAACTAATATGTTTTGTAATCATCAAAACACACTAAACAAGGGTGATTGTAACCTTGGGCCAACAATCTCCCCCTTTTTGATGATGACAAAACATATAGGTTATTTAAACAAAAATGGAAGAAGAGCTTTGGAAAGCTCCCCCTGAAATAATGCTATGTATCAAAGAAATCAATGAAGAGCTAAATACATAAGGCATTGGAAACACATAGTTTTGTCAAAAACTCAAATACATCAAAGTAGTACACCATAAACAAACAAAACAATAAACAAACTTATACTTTTTCTCCCCCTTTTTGTCATACATCAAAAAGGGTTAAACAAACAAAACAAAAGAAATTTTTCTTTAAGAATCCATAATGCAAACATTCAACTCACCACAAATAAATGAAAATCTAGCATAATCTAGAGGTTTAGTAAAAATATCGACAAGTTGAAAATCGGTAGAAACATAATCAATATCAATATCACATTTCTCATAATGATCTCTAAGAAAGTGATACCTAATGTCAATGTGTTTGGTTTTGCTATGTTGATTTGCATTCTTTGTCATGTGAATAGTACTAGTATTATCACAAAATATTTTAACATGATCAAAGTGTAAATCATAGTCAAGGAGAGTATGTTTCATCCAAAGAACTTGTGCACAACAAGCTCCGGCCGCAACATACTCCGCCTCGGCGGTTGAAAGGGCTACCAAATTTTGCTTTTTGGAAGACCAAGATACAAGACAATTACCTAAGAATTGACATGTTCCACTTGTGCTCTTCCTATCTACCCTACAACCCGCATAGTCGGCATCCGAAAAACTCGTCATTGAAAATTGGCCGGTTTTCGGATACCACAAACCCATTTCAATAGTGCCCTTAAGGTATCTAATTATGCGTTTAACCGCAATTATATGAGACTCTTTAGGACAAGATTGAAAATGTGCACAAAGACAAACGGAAAACATGATATCCGGCCTACTAGCCGTCAAATACAATAAACTACCTATCATGCTACGATAAACTTTAATGTCTACACTTTTACCTTGTTCATCCTTGTCAAGCTTAGTAGTTGTTGCCATGGGAGTTTTGCTCACTTTAGATCCTTCAAGCCCGAACCTTTTAATGAGTTCCTTTGTGTACTTGGCTTGATTGATGAAGATCCCATCCTTCCTTTGCTTGATTTGGAGTGCAAGGAAATAGTTGAGCTCCCCCATCATAGACATTTCAAATTCATCCTTCATGCATGATTCAAAAGCTTGGCAAAGAGATTCATTAGTAGAACCAAAAATAATATCATCTACATATATTTGCACAATAAGAATGTCATTTTCTACATGTTTTGTAAACAAAGTGGTGTCAATTTTACCTTTCTTAAAACCATTTGAAATCAAAAATGAAGAAATTCTTTCATACCAAGCCCTAGGGGCTTGTTTTAAACCATAAAGAGTTTTATCTAATTTAAACACAAAATCCGGATGTGTAGGATCAACAAACCCGGGGGTTGTTCAACATACACCTCCTCTTCAATAAAACCATTTAGAAAAGCACTTTTAACATCCATTTGAAATAATTTAAAATCTTTATATGAGGCAAATGCTAGTGTCATCCGTATGGCTTCAAGCCGTGCTACGGGTGCAAAGGTTTCTTCAAAATCGATTCCTTCGATTTGAGTGTAACCTTGGGCAACTAATCTAGCTTTATTCCTAACAACGTTACCCGATTCATCCAACTTGTTCTTAAAGATCCACTTAGTAGCAATTGTTGGTCTATCGTGGGGCCTAGGAACAAGGTGCCAAACTTGGTTGCGCTCAAATTGATTGAGTTCCTCTTGCATGGCTAGCAACCAATATGAATCGGCCTCGGCTTCGAGGACGTTCTTGGGTTCAACATGAGAAATAAATGCATAATGTCCACAAAAATCATGAAGTTTAGAGCGAGTGGTTACCCCTTTTGATACTTCACCTATGACGAGGTCTTTGGGATGATGAGGATTGTATCTCCAATCCTTTGGAAGTTGTTGAGTAGGCTCCACTTCAATTGATTGAATTTCATGTCCTTGAGCCTCTTCTACTTTAGCTTCACTTCCTTCATCATCCTTTGGCTTGTCTCCCATAGTAGGTGTATCCTCCAAGGTCACTTTCTCCAAGCCTTCATCTAAAGCATCTATTTCTACAACATTCTTAACAAACAAGTTAGATTCTTCAAACTTAACATGTATAGATTTCTCAATAGTCAAAGATGATTTATTGAAGATTCTATAAGCTTTACTAGTATTAGAATAACCCACAAAAATTGCCTCATAAGCTTTAGCATCAAATTTTCCTAAATTATCTTTTGTATTTAAAACAAAACATTTGCATCAAAAACTTTGAAATATGAAACATTTAGTTTTCTAAAAAAGTACATTTCAAAAGAAGTCTTTGAAGTATTTTTACACAAGAAAACACGATTTGATATATAGCATGATGTATTTACGGCCTCGGCCCACAAATAATATGGTAGACCATATTCACTTAGCATTGTCCTAGCCATCTCTTGTAAAGTTCGATTTTTCCGTTCAACTACTCCATTTTGTTGTGGAGTTCTAGGACAAGAAAGTTCATGCTTAATTCCATGTTCTTCACAAAAAGTGGTAAAGGTAGGTTAATGAACTCACCTCCTCTATCACTTCTTATTCTTAAAATTGAAGACTCTTTTTCTTTTTCAACTCTTTTCTTAAAGGTTTGGAAATATGAGAAAGCTTGATTTTTGTGTTCAAGAAAGAAAACCCAAGTAAATCGTGAAAAGTCATCAACCAAAACAAATGCAAATCTATTCCCACTTAAACTTTTGGTTTGCGTAGGGCTAAATAGATCCATATGGATTAACTTCAAAGGACGTGATGTCATGATATCCTTAATTGACTTGAAAGAAGACTTAGTTTGTTTCCCAAATTGACATGCGTTACAAACTCGGTCCTTTTCAAAATTCAAACAAGGAATACCTTTCACCATTTCCTTTGTATTTAATCTAGATATATGGTCAAAAGAAATGTGGCCTAATCTTCTATGCCACAATCAAGAGTCATCATCGAGGGCTTTTAAACAAGTAATATTGCAAGACATATTAGACATATCTATCATATAAACATTACTTTCACGAAAACGGAAAACACACAAGTATTAGAAATTCTATCAATTACTTTACAAGCTATATTATCAAAAACTATAACAAAACCTTTATCACAAAGTTGACTAACACTCAAGAGGTTATGCTTGAGGCCATCAACTAAAACAACATTCTCAATTAAAGGGGATGTGCTGAGTTTTACATTACCAATACCGATGATTTTACCCTTGGCATCATCTCCGAAGGTGACGGTGCCACCTTCATGGTATCTTGATAGGGTTGCAAAGTTATTGATGTCCCAAGTCATGTGCCTTGAGCAACCACTATCAAGATACCATAATCCTCTACGTTGTTGGGCTTTGGAAGGTACCTATATCATTTAACAAAATTGTTGACTTTGGTACCCAAACTTTCTTGGGTCCTTGAAAGTTAGTGTTTCAAACCCAAACATTATGATAAGATGCACTTAGTCTATCATAGCAAAAATTGGCTAAGTGTCCTTTCCGCCCACAATGTGAACATGAGAACACTCTTCCATACATGAATGCATGATGTGTGTGTGAAGTGTGAGCATGCTTTGGGGGTTTGCCACGATGTAAAGGTTGTGTGGTATGAACATGAGCATGAGCATGGTGAACATTTTTCTTAGGGGCTTGTTTCTTAGGAAACATGGCCTCTATCTTCTTCTTATCAAACTCACAATTTTTTAAAACAATTCCTAATGAGTCTATTCTTTCTTTAAGCAAAGTAATCTCATTAGAATCAATATGTGGGGACTTGCCTTTACAAGAAATCTTGTACTTGTCAAAATCTTTTTGAGTGAAAACTAGAGTGGAAAGTAATTCATCCTTTTCTTTAGAAATAGTGAAGACTTGAAGATTAAGAGATTCATTTTCCTTTTTCATTTTTAAATACTTTTTCTTTAGGAAATCATAATTATGTGATAATTCTACAAAAGCTTCTCCTAATTCATCCATGGAAAGTTCATCATTAGGAGAAGTGGAAGGGGTTACCTTGCTTGTGCTTTCATTGGCCATGAAGCACATGTTGGCGGTATCAATCTCCTCCTCGGATTCGCTCTCGGAATCCCATGTAGCCTTCATTGCTTTCTTCTTGTAAGGCTTCTTTGAGGTGGAGGGCTTCACTTTATCCGGACACTCCGCCACTATGTGTCCCGGTCTTTGGCAATTAAAGCAAATGATCTTTCTTTCTTCTTTGCCTTCTTGCCATCTCCTTCTTCCTTGAAATTTAGCCTTGTTGTACATCCTCCGGACGTTCTTCACAAGAAGTGAGAGCTCTTCGTCATCTTCTTCTTCATCGTCTTCGTCGGAGTGTGTGGATTGGCTTTTGAAGGCTATAGTCTTTTTCTTGGAAGGAGCCATATCTTCCCTTGCCTTTCTTTCCATCTCATGGGTTTTGAGGTTCCCAATGAGACCAATTAACTCCATCTCTTCCTTGTCATTGAGTTCCTTCAAGGTTGTTGCTTTTACTTCCCATGAAGGAGGAAGAGCACGGATGATCTTTCTAACTCTTTGATCATTATCAATAGCATCACCTAGAGAAGAAAGTCCATTAGTAATCTTTGTAAATTTTGTAACCATATCGTCTATGGTTTCATTTTCTTGCATGCAAAAGTTTTCATATTGGGACCGAAGAAGGTCAATCTTAGCCCTCTTCACTTGTGAGGTCCCTTCATGTGTAACTAGCAAATGTGTCCAAATTTCATATGCGGACTTACAATGAATAACTCTAGCTATCTCATCATCATTAAGGGCTTGAAGTAGTGCATAGTGAGCCCTAGCATTGGCATCAAATTCCTTAGTCTCAATTTCGGACCAAGTAGATTCATCACCGGGGGGTGCACTAAAGGGTTTGGTCACGGCCTTTGCAACTCGACTTCCTAGAGATTGCAAGAAAACGGTCATCTTAACCTTCCATATGGGAAAGTTAAGTCCATCAAACTTAGGAGGGGTTTTAATTCCATCGGCCATTTTTACTAAGTGAGTATGAATGAAATAATTAGCAAAATTAGGATCTCTCTAAGGTTATTAAGCCAAATCCTAGAGTCCAAGCTCTGATACCAATTGAAAAACACCTAGAGGGGGGTGAATAGGTGTTATTGCTAATCTAACAATCTTTTTAAAACTAAGATGGATGAATGATGCAACGATCTCTCAAAACAAGACTAAGAGCCGAATACCCCGTGAGAGGTTCTGAACTCCTTCCTCCCAATTCCCCTTGAATGGGTTAGAGGTGCGCAATGCAACCTTATTGTATGAGAATTGATCGAACAAAGTATGAATAAAATGCAATGATGAAATGCACACAAGATGTATCACAAGTATCACAAGTAATAGCACAAGGAAATAAAACTAGATCTCAAGCAAGTAATTGAAAGCAATAGAGTGCAAGAGAAATTTAAAGCAAAAATGAACACAAGGCAATCGCAAACACAAGATGTTTGTTTCGAGGTTCGAGCCACCGCTCTACTCCCCGCCTTCACCTCCGTGAAGGGTTTCCACTATCCACCGAGGACGATTACAACGGTCTACCGAAGACCCGAGCACCGAGCTCCACCAAGTACAATAACCTCTACCGAAGAGGTGTCTCCACAAGAACAAGAAAGTCACAAGAACAAGAGTGATCACAACAAGATCACCAAACTCTTTTACAACACTCTCACTCTTTTTACAACTTCACTATAGAATGAGTTAGGGATTTTTGGCTCTATGAACTGTAGTGAGAAAAACTCAGTTGTAGAGATGATTTTTGCAAGGGAACACAACTGAAAACTAGCTCAAGAAAGAGTTGGAAATGGAGAGCTTAAACACTTTTCTTTTCTCTTTGAAAACTTTGAAAACTGGAGGATTTTTCTTGGTGTTTTGTAAGAGAGTCTTCTCCTCTATTTATAGGGAGAGAAATAGGTTTAAAACATTTTATTTAGACCTTATTTGCTCTGAAAAAGAACTGGAAAACCCTGAAAAAGTCTGCCAAAAAGCAATCTGGAAAACAGATTTCAGAATTGCACAAAAGAGGAAAGAGCCGTTGGGCATTTGCAGGCTTGGCGGTCGACCGGGCCGGTCGACCGCCAGCTCAGCTGGCAAAGAGCCGTTGGCTCGGGTCTTCTGGCGGTCGACCGGCCCGGTCGACCCAGAAAACCCGAGAGCAACTGCTCACAGTCGGTCGACCGGGGCGGTCGACTGACAGACGTGCACAAATGTGCACGTCCTGGCACTGGCGCCGGTCGACCGGGCCGGTCGGCCGGTCAGCCTGAAACAGGAAAAAAAACAGTATATTTTTTTGACTTAGAAAACTTTGTAAAATAGTTTTGGGTTTGAACAAACTTAAGTAACATGCTAGTAGGAGTATATAAACATGATCTAAACATGATATTTATTTTGTAAAACTTAGGGTCATGTAAATATCTACTAAGGCGTGAAACCAAATAAAAAACATGAAAACTTAAATATAAGACTCACATTTTAACAAAACCAAATTGTGTATGTGTATCCTAGAGCCAATATCCAACACTCAAACTTTAACATTCTATTCTTACATTTGTTTTATGTACTACAAGTGCTTCAAGAGGGCTTTTCACCATAAGGTCTTCAACACTTGATTTGAGCCCAATTTGAGTTGACTTGAGTCCAAAACATTTGTTTATAGGGAATAAACCTTCTAGATGAGTTAGATCCCTGAAACACACTTAACCAATAAACAATATTAGTATAAATAACTAATATGTTTTGTAATCATCAAAACACACTAAACAAGGGTGATTGTAACCTTGGGCCAACAATGATGTGCTCAAGAAGTTACACACACACAAAAATACACTTTTCAAAAATATAAGTTTTGGGTAGTATTGGTTTTGTTACATGTTTAGTATTAATACATGTTTCATAATTTTTCAAATTTTTATATCAAGTTTAGAACATATATTTTATCTCCTATACTATGCCACATAACCCTCAAACTAATACAAAATATTTTAAAAATATTTTAAAGTTCAAAAATCTATTTAAAATCTATTTCAGGCCATAACGGTCAACCGACCGGTCGATCGTATCTGTTTCAGGCCATAACGGCCGACCGGGCCTTTTGGCCATAGGCGTGCACGTCTGTGCACGTATGTCGGTCGACTGGGTCAATCGACCGTCAACCCCTGCGGTCGACTGATCGGTCGACCGACTGCAAATGCCTTACTCTCTGTTTGTGCCGGTCGACCGGCGGTTCAAAATTTTCTTTTAAAAATGTCCTACGGTCGACCGGAGCCAACAGCTATTTTTCAAGTGACGTGCTGGTCGACCGGCCCGGTCGACCGGCAGACTACGTCCAGGTTGGCACAATGGCTCTATTTAGGATTTGTTTTGTTTTTTTGAGTTCCAACGGCTATTTTTTGTTTTCAAGTGGTTAAACTCACCCTCAATGGCCTAGTATCACTTATGAATATTATTTATCCTTTGCCTATAAATAAAGGTCATGGGTTTTGATTTTTTACAAGAAAAATATCCAAGTTTTAAGTGTTTTCAAGAGAGAAGTGTTTCATTACTTTTCATTTCTAAGTTCTTCTTTTTCAAAAACTTTTCAGTTAGCTTTTAAGTCTTCGAAATCTCTTCAACTGATTTTCTTCTCTCACTTAGCTTCTTGAGCCTAAAATCATATTCCACTCTATAAGAAGTTGTAAGAGAGTGTTTGTGGTCTTCCTAAATCACCAAGTGACTTGTATTCCATTGAGTTGTGATTCCTCTTGTGTGGAGGATAGTATTGTCAGAGTTGCGTACTCCGGTCTTGAGTAGACCAAATTGTAATCCCTTGGGTGTAAGGTTCCTTTGTGGAGATTTCCTTAGTGGATATAATGAAAATCCTTCATAGTGGTGAAAGCGGGGACGTAGAGCAGCGGCTCGAACCTCGAAACAAATTCTCTTGTGTTTGTAATTGATTTTTTCTTACTCTTTATTGCTTTACATTCTTATACTTGTAATACTATTTGCCTTGTTTTCTTATATTGCATTCATTTCATCTTCTTACATTTTCGGTCTATACTCATATCAACAAAGAAACAATTAAGCACCTTAACTCATCATCTAGAGGAATCAAAGAGAAGAAGTTTTAGAGCCCTTCACCGGAAATTCGGCTTCAATTTCTTGTTTTGAGTGACGGCTTGCATTTTTCATCTCAACTAGTTTTAAAAGTGCATTTGATTAACATAACACTATTCACCGCCACCGCCCCCTAGGTATTTTTCACATTTAATTTATAATAACCTTAGAATAGAACTATATAACTAATTTACAACTCACTAATTTGAAAAATTCAACTCAAATTTCAACGACTTGTGTCAAAATCAAAATCAAAAAATTACCTGATATTCACAATGAAGATAGAGAAATGGTTTTGTTTTTCGGGAGACTAGCTCGGGAGAGTGGCGTCCGCTCAGGAGGGTGGCGACGAATTGAGGCCGAACGTTTTGGGGGGAGAGACAGATGAGAAGGAGGTCGGTGGTGCTCGGTTGAGAGAAAGTGAGAAAGAGAAGAAGAGGAAGAGAGAGGAAGAGGAGTTAATTAAAGGTACATTTGGAAGTGTGGTAGGGTGCTTTCAACCTTGGGGTGTTTTCAACAGTTTTTGGGGTGGAAATAACAGCTCCCCTAGAATCTGGCCCGAGAGAAGCGCACGCGCACAACGTATGTCTACGTTTACTCGAGGAAAATTGTAGAAAAATACCAATGTTGCAAGTTGGGGGGCTAAGCGGATCCAAACCTGCTGAGGAATTCAGGAACCACGCTTTTTTGAAAACAAGCTGGAGGTTTGCCTCAAGCTTACTCACTCATCACAAATGTCTGCTCAAAAAGATTCGAATCGGTAAATACTGGAGAGTAAACCCAGGTTCTCACCGACGGGCCAACTGTGAAAATCCCAACTCAATTGTTTATTGGATTCAAAAATTTAAACTTGTAAATGTCGTAGAACCTCAATGCAATGGCCAAGAGGTCTGAGATTACGATTGGTTACATTGTTTATACGTTAAAATTTAAATATTTCTCCTAAATAAACTACTTTTTACTAAAAAATCAAACAGAGATAGCCATTAGCCAAGATCATAAACCAAAATTTGAGGTCAAAGTTGGACAGGGATTATTAGGTATTGGACCCCATTACCACATCCAAGCTTGTAACTATATGTTGAACAAGTTAAGAAATAATGTATTTCATACAAAAACTTATAACTTATCCATCAAATGAGGAGCGGATATTGACACCCAAATAAGTGATAAAGGTACTGATCAAATTTTGAAAAATTGATATTGACAATTCTAACTTTTAATAAAATGACACAAATAGCCTTAAAAGTTATCTTAAATTATATTTTTCAACTTCCTATTGATTAGTACACCCTTCAAAATTGATTAACATACCCATCTCTCTTTCTTCTTCTTCCCCCCACTCTTCCTCACCTTGATAAAAACGAGAATGGTCGGCGCGTGTGCTAAACAATAGAAGTTATCAAATTCATCAAAGGCATTAAACTGCAACAAAAAAAAAACTTCCCAACTTTTTATCTTATTGTACATGTAAAGTATAATTATGCGGCTCCCAGGTATTATCTATTTTACACCGCATGAGCTATTTAATTCAACTTTCCTGCAATCAACTTTTTCAAATATACAAAGTTTCATGTGTGCCAAAAGGATCTTGCAAATATAAATATACACAATCTCACTGCCCAGACATTGGGATATAAATTACAGCTAATCCAATTAGATACTGCCACTCAAGGTAACTAAGAATCATAAGGGCCTGTTTGGTTAAGGATGGAAGTGAGGAAGTGAGAGAGTGGTAATAATTTCCTTTGGAGCTTGAGAGTTGGTTAGTAAGTTTACTGATGTTTGGATATTGTTGGGAAGTGTGATTTGAAAAATGTTATGACTTTTTCGGTGTTTGGATGGTAATGTGAAAGTGGAAGTGGAAAAGTTGACCACAAAGTTAACCGCAAAATAATATTAAAATAAAAATTAATTAAGAAAAATAAAAAATAGACTGTAATTAGAATGTAAGTGAGATTTACATGATCAATAAATTAACTATTTTGTGTTATAACTTATTACGAATGAGATTACATGACTACAAAATTAACTGTAGCAGACTGAAAGTGAGGAAATGGTTGTGTAAAAGAGAAAAGAGAAAAGGAAAAGCGATTTTCTGATTTTCCTTTTCCAGTGTTTGAATAGATAGGGAAGTGAGCAATTATACTTCCCCATTTCTTTACTTCCACCCACTTCCTTGCAACCAAACACGCCCAACATAGAAACGAGATCGTTTGTGAAACACTATTTATAACCAAAATATGAAACCTATTCGAAAAACAATAGATAAATTTGGATCTCAAAAAAATGACCTTTTCTTTATCCCTTCAAATTTGAAACAAATTCACACCTTTAAAGGCACCACAAAACACACTCAACTTCATAAACAAGAATCCAACTTCAATAAACTAAACGAAAATTACAAATTGCAAGAGAGGATTTATGAGAGTCATTCCCTCTTCACTTGGACCTTGATCATTCTCCTTGTTAGCCGAAGAGAGCCTTTCAAGAAACGCATAAATATCCTCTAAAATTTAGTTTTTTTGCTTATTTACCAATCAAATAACTTTATTTGCATATAAGCCCTTTTCAATTCAAAGAATTAGCAACTATACCCCTACAATCAAAAAAATTCTCAATATGAGAAAAATGCCTTTAATATATCACACTTGCAAAATACGAATTCTGCATTTATACTCTCAAAATATTATTTTTTTAATATAAACCTTATGAATAGTTTAAGTTGCGAATAAAATACATTTTGTAAAGAAATAATAGAAAATATTAAAAGTAAAAGATGCAAGTCTACATATCATTTTCATTATAATTTGCCAGCTTGCATGCCCGCTATCATATTCATTTTTAACATCTTGTGTATTAAAATATTATTATTTTGTTATAACATAAAATCTATATTTCTAAACTGTACTCTTTTCAATAGATTCTTTTTTTTCCCTTCTTATTTGCTCATATCCTCTCGGAGAAAATTAGTATATCATTCATCATTATTTTTATTTACAAAATTTTGAAATATTGTAAAATTTAAATTTGCAAAGGTATATGTGCAAATGTTTTTTCTGTCATATTTAATAAAATTAAGACTACAAGGGTATACCCGCAAGCTCTCCAAACTTAAAGGGGTATGCATGCAAATAGAAATTTTGTTATGGGTAAAAAGTAAAAAAACTAAGTTTTATGCAAATAACCCAAAAGAAAAGAATGAGACATATAATTGCTAAGCAAGTGTATTGTTTAATATTTATTATCTCACAACGCGTTTGGAGAGTAAAGGGCTCTGACTCAGATTATCGACAATTTATATGTTCCCGCCTCATGACTAGGGGTGGCCAACGGGACAAATCGGGTTGATTCGTCCCGTCAGCCCAACGAATCCGTGACGAGACGGGTTCAACGAGACGGGTTGAAAACTCGGGTAACGAATCGGGTCTCCTGACCCGATTCGTTACCGGATTCGCCGAGACGGGTTGGACCCGTCTCGGCAATTTTTAATTTTTTTTTAATTCGAAATTTCACCCGCAACGGCTCTTTTTTGAGCCGTTTAGGGTTTAAAAAAATTAAAATCGAATCTAGGGGCCGCAGAGTAATTTTCCTCTCTAACGGTAATATAAAAAAAAACTGGACTAAAAAAAAAGAAGGGGGGTCGGGGAAATTTTCCCCGACCCGATTCGTCCCGTGATTCGTCACTGGACGAATCCCATTCGTCCCGTTTAAACGGGACGGGTCAACCCGTTCTGACCCGCCCCTAAACGGGGCGGGTGCGGGTTAACCCGTAACCCGCACTGTGCGACTCCAACAAGTCGCACGGGGCGGGGTGGGGCGGGTCGACGCGGGTCGACCCGCCCCATTGGCCACCCCTACTCATGACTAATGGATGGGCTCGAATTAGTCTGAGTCAAATCTTACTCGATTTTATTAATGGCACAGAGAGACAAACTCTTAGACTTGAATATATATACATAAACGGGTATGGTAAGTGTACGGGTCAGGACCCGGTTTGGATCCAGCCTCTGATATTTATGAACAGGCTGAGGTTCCAATTTCCAGCCATGCGTCCTCTCGTCTAGGGGTGGAAACGAATCGAATACAACACCTAACTATTTGAATTTGAATTCAGTCATTTCACCACAGTTCGAATTTGGATTGAATTTGAATCGATTTTTTTAATTTGAATTCATTCAAGCCGAATATTTGGTATTTGACAACCATTCGCGAATATCCGGATAGTAACACTATTCGCAAGGACACCGTCGAACTCGAATTGGACGGTCGAGATCACATGAAGGCTTCAAACTCGAGAGGAGGAGGATCACACGAGAGGAGGAAACGATGAGGTCTCGTCTGAGAGGATGAAGAGTGGAGCTGTGGAAGGAAGCGAGAGAGCGACGGGACCGTCGATTACGGTTGTTAATACAAATCTCACAAAGAGGAGTAGCTGAGAGAGAAATTGACAGTGGTGTCGGGGAGGCAAGGGGGGTGAGAGGAGTGATTGATTTAGGGCTAGAGTACCTGCTATGGGTTCACTTTATTATTTCATATAAATATTTTCACATGAGTCCTTTAAATTTTAATAACCACAAAAACCTAGCGACAACATGTATTTACATGCATGCATTAAATAAAATTATATAAGGGGTTAAATGTATATATATTTAAGGAATTAACAAATCAAACTACTAGATGTGAATGTGCAGATTTGATTTATTCAAATTGTGAATAGTAAAAGAGAAAATTTCGCTACATTTACCCACTTACCTTCATAATAAGGAAAAAAAACTCACCCTTATGTTTATTCACTATAGCCCCATCCACGTCAGCATAAATTGATTCCTTCCAACCACTACTTCTTTATATATTTTCATTTTCTCTTTTTCCCTTCTCCATTGCTCCCGAAGTTACTCTCCCCTCAACCTTGACATCGATGCAGAGTAATTCGTGAATCGACCTGCGTGGTCTGGTCGTCATGGGGGTTGGAAAGGGAGAGGGAGCCCCTCTCAGGGGTCTCAGGGGGCCGAGCCCCAGTAACAATTTTTTAATTGACCTTTTGTAGATTTTGTTTGTTTCATGTTGGTGATGAATTTTGTTTGTGTTTGTAATCGATGCGGTTTTTAGATCTGGAAAGTATTTGGCATCATTCGATATCGATGAACAGGGGTCTGTTGACGATAACGATGCTGATATGAGGATTGCTAGTCACAAATTTTTTATTAATTAAAAAAATGGATATTTTGCGAGAATTACGATCATTGTCGCAATCTAAATGTAGGTTGAAAAATTGTGTTTTTATGTGGATTGCCATCATGGTCGCAATTCTAATAAAAACTCAAAAGTAAGACATTTTAGTGAGGAGTGTGATTATGATCGTAGTCCTATAAAAACTCAGAAACATGATATCTTGGTAAAGACTGTGATCATGGTCGTAGTCTTAATAAAGATAACTACGATCATGATCGCAGTCTTATAAAGATATATAAATAAGACATTTTTTTTGAGCACTATGATCTGTAAATCACCTAGAGGGGGGGTGAATAGGTGATAATGCTAATCTAGAAACTAAATGCGGAAGCTAAAATAATTTTACAATCACACTTAATACAACCAACAAGTGTAGCCGAAATCCCCGTGAAGGGCTCTGGACTAACTCCTCTTGATTCCCCTAGATATGGGTTGAGGTACTATATGAAGCTCTTGTGGTTAAGTATAAGTGAGGCACACACAAGTAAGCCAAGCATATAAGGATGATCAATATGAAAGATGCAAGGCAACACAAGCAATATGAATGATACGGCAATATGAATAATGCTTTGCACAATATAAAGAGAGAGAGTTAGAGAGACAATGGATCAAACGCAAACACAAAGATATGTTTCGAGATTCGAGCCCCTAGCTTTATGTCCCCGCCTTCACCGAGAAGGATTTCTAATCCACTATCTTGTCCACCGAGGACTCCCACCGAGGGAACCTTCACCGAGAAGGATTTTTACAACAAGGGAGTACCGAACTCCTCTCTCAAACACCGCCTCACAACCGAGGGGTGGGCCCGTAGCCAAACAACCACAAACACCTTTACCGAAGAGGGTTACAACCAATCTCCACCTCTCACTAGAGGGAGCAAACACAAGCCTCAACCTCTACCAAAGAGGGAGAAAACCAATTACCTGATCAACCTCTACCAAAGAGGGATACAACAAAAGTAAGGGTGTTTACAACAAGTGGTTTCTTTCAACCACAAACAATCTCTCTTTCTTCTTTTCCACAAAACAAGATCCTAATAGAATAGGATAGATGATATAGCTCAAGTGTGAAAAACTAAGTGTTTTGATCAAAGAAATACTCTTGGGAAAATACCAAATAGATATTGAAATAAAGAACAATAAAACAATTTCCCAAAAACCTATTTCCTTTGAAAATAACAAAACACTTAAAACAAACAAAATGAATCTTTTTTCTCTTTAAACTCTTTTGAAAACTTCTTTTTAAAACCAGAGAGTAGGGAAAAATTAGCTCAGAAAATCTTAACCAAAACCCCAAAGAAATGGGGTATTTATAGCCCAAACAGAAAACTAGCCGTTAGGCTGATCTGTCAGCCTGACAGACTGGCGGTCGACCGACCGGTCGACCGCCAACGGTCAAAAATATGACCGTTGGAGCAACCCGGTCGACCGCCCAGATACAGAGAGCAGAGCTCTCTGGTCCGGTCGACCGGTCGGTCGGCCGGCCCACTGAGCTGCCAGACGTGCACAGCTCTGTGCACGTCGGTCGACCGTACGGTCGACCGGCCCTTGGTTCGGTCGACCGTCCGGTCGGCCGACCTGGCCTGTCATGGGTCAGAAACTGGGTCAGAAAAACATGTTAAAAATATTTTAAAAAATCTTTTATCTCTTGTAAAAATCTCAAAAAATAGTTTTACCATTTTGCATTGATATATAAACATGTGATAAATATTACAACACAATTATCAAGCAATTTGAACTATTTTGTGTTTTAACATTTTTACCAAAAACCAAAACTTGTATTTTATCAAACTTGAATTTTTCAAAAGGAAATCTGATTTTTCCTAAAACTCATGAATAAGCATATCAAAATAAGTTTGTCTAAGATATGAAGCATGTATGTATATTGAACACATCTAATATACATAAAAACCAAGTAAACTTGTTTTGATCAATCTATTCATGAAAACCAAAATCCAAAATAAAAAACTTGTGTGTATTGTGCACTTGAGCATATCAACTATACTAAGCTTTACAAATGGATCTAAAACACACTAAACTATGGATACCTAAGTCTTCTTGACGATCTTTATCTTCAAGTCGACTCGGTCCAAAACGTGATCCACGAGCTAGACTATGTATGATCTTGATGCTCGGGCCTTGGAATCACCAAGTGAAGGCTTCCAAACTCCTTTTTTGAAGCAATCACCATCTAATATCTTGATCAATGATCTGTAACTAAAATCACAAGATAATTAGTGAACATAACTACATGAGTTAATCATCATCAAAACTAGAGAGGAAAGCCTCCGGGCCAACATGATCATGAAGTCCTAATAAAGACTCAGAAATATGGCATTTTTTGGGGGGCTGCGATTATGATCGCAACCTTCTATATACCAGCAGCATGCATTTTCGAAGCGATTTTTTTTTTGAAAAAATTACTGCGGAACATTTGCGGGTTTCACTGCTGAGGAGCGCTTTCTACTCTTGATATGTGGACACACATAGTTAATTTAAAAAATAAGGTGGTTGTAACAAATTAAATTATGAAGATGAGTTTTTTTCTATTTACGATTTGACATAGCAGCAGTCTGTAGTGAAATCTCCCTCGTAACAAATATGACCACTAAAATCAAATCTAATCAATTTGGGGCCATTTGTTTCGTCGTAAAAGTCCTAAAAGTTTGTAATTCGTAAATGACTTACAATCCAATTACAACTACGACATTTGTTTGGACCATAATTCGTAAAAGACTTACACAACTAAATTACCACCCACTTGAAACTCAGTTATCACTCACTTACAGCCCAGTTACAATTAATTTTGTGGTCATGCAAATTTGTATTATAATTTTATGTTAATATTAATTTTTTTAATATTTAGTATTTTTAATATTTATTTGCAATATTAAAACTTTTTAAATCACTAAATAATTAATTCTGTGATTAACTTTTTTCACTTACGACTTACACATTACGACAACCAAACACTATAAAATATAATACACTTTCTCACTTATAATTTTATATTATCAATTAAATATTATAAAACTTACGTACATGTAACTCATTTACAACTGTAAAAATCTTTTTCAATTATGATTTATGAATTACGGCCAGTGACAACTAACACACAGACCCTATGTGAACACGAATATTTAACAAGTATTTGACAGTTATTGGCTAATTTTCCACCGCTGCTCTCGCCTAAACCTGGTCTCAGCTGCCATTTCTTTTGGCGCGGAAGCCTACGACAGCACCTCTCTCGCTCTCTGTCTCTCTCACAGAGCCCATCTCCAAGCACCATCAATGGCGGACACCATCAAACAGAAGATCGAAGAGATCAAGGCCTCACCAGACCGATCCCTCGCCTACTCCAACCTCCTCCACATCCACCGCCTCGCGGCGAACGACCCGTCGTCAATGGCAGCCCTCTCCGTCTCCTCCCCGCCTCTCATCCCCGCTCTCCTCTCAGACATCCACTGCCAAGACGAAGAGATGTAGGCTCAAGAAATCAGACCCTCCTCCTCAAAATTTACTAAATACCCTAACCCCTTCTCATCTTTATTTCGCAGTGCTGCGCAGTCTCTCAAGTGTCTGGGGTTCATGCTGTATCACCCCTCTCTCGTTACTATCTTCTCAGAGGAGGTTGCTGGGTCGGTCCTGGAGTCGCTTGCCGAGTTAATAGTGGAAACGCGAATGAAGGTCAGGTGTTTGATTTTATGCCTGACAGGTAACGGGTTTATAATATTTGGGTTAGTAATAATTTGGGATGGATTTTTCAGGCTATTTGTAACTTGGGGGTCTGGTGTATCTCCGTTCAGCAATTGGGTGATGTGGTTGTTGGGCCGCACATTGATTTGCTGCTCAGGGCTGTTGTTCATGCCCTCGATAATCCTTTCGGTTCTCTGTCCACTACATTCGAGGCAATGCAGGTAATTTTCTCTTTGTGTTTTGTGTTCCTTTACTCATTTTGGTTGATTGTGGATTGTTTTGTAATTGGAAAGGATTTTACCGTGCAAAATTAGTGAGTAAATTATAGATTGTGAAAACCTATGTTGATTACAGATGACCTCTATATTTTGTATGTTTTTAATTTAGTTTAGGTAGTTAAATACTGAGGATATCATACGAGCAAGATCCGTCTGGACCTCACTGAGTTCATGTGAAACCTAGCTTAAATATGCAGCCCAATTTTTTCTAGTGAATTGTTGCGCAAGATGTGATTTATGATTAAGAATTGTCAGTAATAAACAATTTTTTGGTAGTAAAAGCATAGATTCTGTTTTTCCCATCTATTCTTTAGCAAATCATTTGTGGGTTTGTTAGCAGAATGATACTTAATCTGTTTATGTCACATCTTCTTGCTTGTTTCCTTTTCTTGCTTGTTTCTCTTTTAAGACTCTCCAAGCCCAAAAAAAAATGATATTGGGTATCCCCTTATCAAAAAAGGTAGACAAGAAATTGGCTGGGAAAATTTCTCTCCTTAGTGAGCATTACCCTTATGAACTCGTTTTTGTCTTTTCTTCTAAAATATGTGATGTTTTTATGAGAACTTTCTGGACGGTTAATAGTAAGACTGATAGACTTCGGAGGTCTTAAATGGCACACTATGCATATCTAGAGGTGCAGATACACTTTTGTTCCGTGGGAATAAGGCTTGTAAGAGAAGGGAACTTGGCTATCATGAACCTCATACCTATTAGGCAATTGTTGGTGGAAGTTGGGAAGAATTCTGATCAGGTCATGGATTTCCGTTTTAACGAAGTATCCAAGAATTAAGAGGGATCATTGTGGAAGTTCTATTATCGGGATGATAGGTACGTTTCTCAGAAGGTGTTCCCAATTCGAGAATACTTTTCATGTTGGTATGAAATACATTCTTAGGAATGGGAGGGAAACTTGTTTCTCGAGAGACATTTAGTGTGTAAAAGCTCCTTGCGATACCTTTTTTCTCAAATTTTTTGAGGCAAAGTGGGATCCTGATGATATAGTTAAGAATCAGTAAAGATTGAATTTGGGGATATATTTCCTATTTATCGCCTACTTCCTAAATGAATGGCTTTCATCAATGAAGTAAACTTATAAATGAGAAGTCCTCGTTCTCAAAAGTTACTCATAATTGTTTAAGGTTGGTGGGCATGATGAACGGTGTTAATACTCCATTGGGATGGTCAAATTCACGGATAAATTTTTGGCTATTGTCCAGTCAGGCATGACAAACACATCATAGTGTATCGCTAGTTGGATTTAAATAAAAATTATCATAGTTGGGATTAGATGATGACAATATTGACATATGCGCAGTGTTTGCATCATAGTTTAAAAATATTTTAAATTAAATGCCAGATGGAAAATACAAGTGGCATGTGTGGTTAAAATAGTTTCGACGGTTGTGCTCAAGAAAGTAGTGAGATGATGGCGTTCAAGACATGGGTGGTTACTAGCTATCATTGAACACAACGCAATCTTACAAGACATGGAGTTAGAAAAACCACTTGGTAGGTTATAAAAGAGACAAAGAAAAAGAAAAAGATGACTCTTTCAAACATCAATCCATTGCAATAACTTTTTATCAAGTTATCTTAGTTCGTAAGTGTAGTTTCAATACTGATATCAGACAATAGCAGTTGAGGGCTCCCTCTCTGTGTAGCCTAACTCTATTTCACAAGATTTCGGGTAAGCTACTGGACCCCTCTTCTCCTGTCTCCTTCGGTAGTTTAACCACTTCTCCCCCTTCCCTCTTATCTATCCCTGTCCTTGTTGGAGAATGTAACATATCTATTGTTCTATATTGAGATTGTATGTTACGATCCAATAGACTTGTATGGGAGGGCCCATACTTGCTTCCTATAGTTAGATTGGTCGACAATCATATTGCAATCTTGTATTGGTAACGATCTATTAATAAAAAATGCCGATCAAACTTGTCAACATTTGTATTGTTAAACTCTTAATTAGTTAGTTTCATTTTAGGAGTCTTTATTTTATTAGGAGTTTTCATATTGTTAGGAGTACTACTCATATTATAAGTTGTATTTATCATTGCCTATAAATAATAAGTGTTGAGAAAGGAATTATTAACTCCCTCAAATCTTTTCTCTAAAATTCTAATTTGATATCAAAGTAAAAACCCTAACCTAGCCATGTACGGCAACTTATTTTCTTTTTTTTTTCTAGACCTAGTAATCTGAATCCGCCTCTCTAAAAAAGTTACTCTTCACGTAAACAGTACCGAACAATTTTCATTGTGAACAGTAAAAGCCTAAAAGAAAAAATGTTTTGATCTAAAACCCTAGCCTTCTTGCTATCGCCACAACAAAATCCTCTTTCCCTAACCTCGCCGCCACCACATTTATTCTCACTGTTTATGTGATCTCATTGAGGCCTTGCTACATGTTCGTGACCTCAGTGAGGCTCATACTGCTCCTCTGTGCTTGCTGATGACCTCTTGATGCCCCTACAAACTTCATCGAGGTCATCCATCCTCTCTATTACCATCTGCTGCCCTGTTTAAACATTCACATTAATGGTTTTGTGACTACTACTACCTGTCTACCTACATGCTATGTCTACCTGGCTACTGGCACTATACTTCCGAAGACATTAAGCACACCTTCGATTCTATGACTTTGAAATAGTTTTTTACTACTACATTGAAACTCAATGCGCCAACTATCTTCTCTGGGTTCAATTTTTGTCTTTTTATCGGCTTGCAGAATAAGCAAAAATATCTTATAGAGGGCCCTCCAACAAAAGGTACGACTACCTATAATGATTGGGTGGCTAGTGACTTTAGCGTGATGACATGACTACTCAACAGTGTATATATATATATATATATATATATATATATATATATATATATATATATATATATATATATATATGAGAAGTTTAGTGTTAGTGTCATATTTTTAAAAGTTGTGAAAGAGATGCATGATACTTTGAAGGAGATGTATTCCAATGAGCAAAATATATCTTGTGTTGCTGATTTGTATGAGCAATTATTCTCATTGACAGAATGATCATTTTCTATCTGACTTCTATTCTGAGTTGAAGGGGACTCTCGATGACTTGGATTTCGACCAGCCCATTGTACTAGATTTGAAGGTGCTTCAGCGGTATCGTGATGAGCTAGTAGTGATTAAGTTTCTCTCTGACTAGATACCTTCTTAAGCAACTAAGTTTGGGGACATATTCTTGGTGATGATACAATTCCTTCTCTCTACTACTCTGTCTTGAGTTCGTCGTATTTATATGAGACGTGATTCTTCTTCTTGTGTTGAGAACTCTGCTGTGGTAGCTGGAGGTCATGGCAGAGGTGGAGGACATGAACATGGTCATGGCGCGATTCAGAAGGGGGACGTGGATGCAGAGAAAAAGGTCTACACCATTATGCTCACTGTGGTAGAAACAATCATACATCTGATAATTGTTTGAACAAGTTTGATAAACCTGAGTGGGCTCAGATTGTTGACACTACATCTACATCTACTTCAATTGCTACCTTCTCCATTGTTGCTTCTACTTTGTAGATTTCCAATCAGACTATAAGCGTTTCCTATAGCTACAGACTGCTCAGGCACCCCAGTCAGCTAATAGTACCTTGCATGGATCTGTAAGGCTTGGGATACTGTCCCAAAAGACTAGTCTCTTAAGTGGAGTAGCCCAAACACTTATATACCTAAGATCATCCCCAAATCTAACCGATGTGGGACTATTTGTTCACACTATGCTCAACAATCCCCCTTCGAATAAAGAGTCACGAGCTCTTTGGGCCTCCCTGTCATCACAGCGAAGGAGGAAGCCAACCAGCCCACCCACCGGCAGCTTGTCCCCTGTCTCACAGGGGCGGTGGCCTAGGCCCAGTCCATTCCTGGGGATCTGCCACACATCCGGTCCAAAGTCTGAGGCATAACTCTAATACCACTTATAAAGTTTGGGGCACCACCCCAAAAGACTAGTCTCAAGTGGAGTAGCTTAAATACTTATATACTCAAGACCATCACTAAGTCTAACCGATGTGGGACTATTTATTCGCAATATGCTCTACATGATCTACTTCAGGTACGAGTATATTTATTGCTTTCTTTAAAAAAACCTTGATATTAGATTCAGGAGCTTCCACTCACATGACATATATCAGATAAAAATTTCACTTTATTTTCTGGGTAATATCCCTCCTGTTAATATTGCCGATGGTACCTCTTTCACTATTAGTGAAAAAAGGAGTTGTTCATGCTATATTTTTTTGTCATTAAATGATGTCTTATTTGTCCTCAAATTTCTTGTTAGTCTACATCTATCAGCAAAATCATTACACAAAATCACTCTCATGCTATATTTTATTCTTCCTATTGTATGCTTCAGGATCTGCAGACTGGGATGAAGATTTAATTGGGTCGTGAATATGGCGGTCTCTATTACTTGGATGATGGTACATTCCACTCTGGTTTAGCTACTATTTTTCTTACTGATACTCCACTACAATGGCATCATAAGTTGAAGTATCCTTGGAAAAGTTACGTCAAGTACTGCCCATTGAGTTTTTTTATGAGTCTTGTTAGTTAGAGAAACATCATCGTTCTTCCTACCATAGTCATGTCAATAATAGGAGTTCTCCTTTTGATTTGGTCCACTGTGATATTTGGGGATCGTATCGTGTCAGTTATATGTTTGATTTTTGTTATTTTCTAGTTTTCATGAATGATTATTCTAGGATGTCTTGGGTGTATTTGCTTATAAAAAGACTCAGGTTCTTATAGTTATCAAAGATTTTATCACTAAAATAAAAATTCAGCTTTTATTGCTATCGTGTCTTACGCACTGATAATACTCTTGAGTATACTCAAAAAGAAGTTTCTCATTTTTTGTGCATCTCATAGTATTTTACACTAGACTACTTGTCTACACACTTCACAATAGAATTAGGTTGCTGAAAGAAAATTAAGACACTTCCTAGATGTAGCTCGCATCTTGTTGATTCACACGCATGTACCAAAAACTTTTGGACTGAAGCTATCTTCTGTATTTGTCATTTAGTAAATAGAATGCCCTCTTCTATACTGCATGCTAGAATTTTCTTTTCTTGCATGTATCCTGATAAATCTACCTTTTTTGTTGTTCCTTGTGTGTTTAGTTCTACTTATTTTGTTTAAAATCTTTAACCTGGATTGGATAAATTTGTATAAAGTGTGTCATTGTTGGTTATTCACATACTCAGAAAGGTTATATGTATTTTAATCCTATACTCCGTAAGTTTTATACTTCTATTGATGTAGCCTTCTTTGAGTCACTTCTGTATTTTGCACCTATTGCTTCTCTTATACCTCAGCCTATGCCTAGTTTTGGGGATTTGGAGAAAGAGATTGTACCTAAACTATTGCAAGTATATACCGAACTTTCTAAAGATGTGGTCTCTACTCATTCCCTGCTAATCCAGAGTTTACATTTATTGATCTTGATCCTCATTTTGCTTCTCTACCTACTGATCCTCCACTTCTTACCGTTGAGATGGATATTTCTGCTTCTTCTGACTTGGATCTTCCTATTGCACATCAAAAGGGTAAACAATCTTGTACTTAACATCCTATTTCTAATTACGTTTCTTATGATCGTCTTACCTCACTATCTCGTGAGTTTGCTATGTCTGTTTCTTCAGTTTCTATGCCTAAGTCTTATCAAGGAGCATTGATGTACTGGAATGGAAGCAGGTCATTAATGATGAGATGGATGCTCTCATCTAGCATCAGACTTGGGATCTTGTGCCTACTTCCTTTGGACTACATGCAGTTAGTTGTCGCTGGATGTTTACTATTAATCATCATTTAGATGACACCGTGGACATATATAAGGCTCGTCTAATTGCTTGAGGCTTTACTCAGACTTATGGTGTGGATTATATTGCCTCATGTGGCTCGTTTCAACTCCATTCTTTCTTATTTTCTGTAGTTGTCAACCACCAGTAGTCCATGTTTCAACTGGATGTGAAGAATTCCGTCTTGCAAGGTGATCTTGAGGAGGTCTATATAGAGCAATCTCTTGAGTATGTTGCTCAGGGGGAGAATATGGTGTGCAAACTCAAAAAGGCGATATATGGTATTAAGCAAAGTCCACAAGCCGGGTTTGATAAGTTCAGTCGTATCTTCTCTGAAGTAGAGTTGCAGAAGTACTACTCTGATCATTCGGTCTTTATTCACATGACTTCTTCTGACACTATGATTCTTGCTGTTTATGTTAATGACATTCTACTGACTGGGAGTGATGTCGGTATTATGAAAGCTAAAGAGTATATGAGGGCTTAGTTTGCGACCAAAGATATGAGTAGGCCAAGATACTTTCTTGGGTTTAAAATTGCTCACAGTAAATATGGTGTAGTTCTTTTTCAATGGAAGTATCTTTAGATTTACAACAGGAGACTCAATTACTAGGCTGCAAGCCAGTACGTACTCTTATGGATATTGATGCTGATTTGTGGGATGAGACTGGACCCTTGTTTGAAGATGTTTCTCAGTACGGGAGACTTGTAGGTAAACTTATCTATCTCACAATTACTAGACCAAATATTGCTTGCGCTGTTGGATTATTGAGTCAGTTTATGCACAAGGCTAAAGAGAGTAATTGGAAGGCTGCCTTGATAATTTTGACTTACATCAAAGGGTCTTCAGATAAAGATTATTGTATAAAAAGCATGGACATCTGCAGACTAAAGCTTTTTTCAGATTTGAATTATATAGGAGATTGAGAGAATCTACTCCTGGCTACTGTATTTATTTTGGAGGTAATCTGTTTGTTTGGAAGAGTGAGAAGTAAAATGTTGTGTCTCATTCCAGTGTTGAAGCAGAGTATATAGTTATGGTTTATACAACTTGTGAGATGATATGGTTAAAATCCTTGTCGTGGGAACTTGAATTTAGTATGGATGGTCTGATACATCCATGTACCGTGACAAGCAGGCTGCTATTTACATAGCTAGCAATCCTGTCTTTTATGAGAAAACCAAGCATATAGGGGTGAACTGTCATTTTGTTCGTGATATAGTCTCTCAGAAGCTGATTTCTACTTTGTTTACTCTGTCTTACGAGGAGCTCGCAGATATGTTTACAAAATCAGTTCCTTCTAGAGTTTTCTCATATTTATGTAACAAGTTGGACATGATAGATATTTATGTCCCAGCTTGAGAGAGAGTGTTCTCTTAATTAGTTAGTTTCATATTAGGAGTCTTTGTTTTATTTTATTAGGAGTTTCTATATTGTTAGAAATCCTACTCGTATTATGAGTTATATTTGTAATTGTCTATAAATAATAATTGTTGAAGAAGGAACTATCAACTCTCTCAAATCTTTTCCAATAAAATTCTCATATTATGCGTTTGCCTTTAATTTTTGCATATTATTTGCTTATTGTCATTTTATTTTAAGAAGCAAACAAAATGCATACTCGGTGGGACCTATTGCCTTGAGTTGTTTACAGAATTGGTGAGAAATCACCCACGAGATGAATGCATAAATATATTGTCAAGAAATGCCAATGGCATAAAGAAATTACTAAAGAGGGAACTATAAAGTATGTAACAAGTAAGGGTGGTATTGTAATTCTCTCTTTATTTCATCTGTACAGAGGCTGTCTCCATCTAGGGTTATGCAGTCTCTCTTTCTCAGCGTTGACATGGTATCAGAGCGATCCCTCTTTCAGCACAACCTGCACCTCCCTCATCATCCATCAACTTTAACCTTAGCCGTCATCAAATCCTAGCCGTCATCTAATAAATCCTAGCCATAACCTATTTACACCATCTTCTTCCTTCGCTTTTTCTGATTTTTTCTTCTTCAGATGTGATCTGCATCCAAATCTAAAAGGAAAAGTTACTGTTCACGTGAACAGTATTGCATGGTTCACGATGAACAATTCAATCACTCTGGAATTCTATTAATGTGGCGGCTGAAATTATTTTCATCATATTTTGGTGTATCGAAGTCCGATTTTGATAATTTAAGGGTTGATTTTGATATTTTTAGGCCTTCTGGATGCATTGTTAGATTTTGTTTTATGCGTTTCTACTTGGATTTGGCAATTTTACTATTGAGTTTGAGGATCACTCAAAAACCTCCATTATTCTCGAGTTTGAGGATCTCTTGAAACCTCCACTTTCATTGAGTTTGAGATCTTTAAAACTTCTTATTCTACTGAGTTTGGGGTCTCAAAAATCCTACCCCTTTCCAGTGAGATGAATATTTGACATTTTGTGCAGTCTCCGTGCAATTGTTTGCTTCGACTCAAATTTAACTTTTTCGGTTTGCAACTTCAGTATCAACATCAATGATTCAACAGTTTGGTATCAACATTATCAATCCAATATTTGTTTTCAATAGTTTCAATATATATATTTGTTTCTCATTTTCTTCTTCTAGAAAAGTTTTGTTTAGAAAATCTTTATCGAGTCTTTGTAACAAGCTGGATTAATGTTTATGCTCCAGCTTGAAAGGGGTATTAGAGTATGTAACAAGTAAGGGTAGTATAGTAATTCTCTCTTTATTTTATCTATATAAAAGAGAGGCTATCCCCATCTAGGGTTATGCCGTCTTTCTCCTAACATTGACAATTTCCACTTAAATCGACATTGTATTGTTGTTGGTTTACAATTTTCTTTCCGTATACATTGAGGGGCAAGTGACTAGCAGTAAAAGCGGAACACTCACATGTATTCTAGATGATCAAATTCCATATTGGTATTTTAGCTATTATTTGCCATATGAATAAAGAATGCTTTCTGAACTTTTTGTTTGCATGCTTTATCATTTGAAGTGAATAGATCATGGTCATTCCTCTATCTTTTGCTTATTCTGTCTGTGGTTGCCAGTTTCCGACCTCCTCAAGATCACGTCACGTGTTTATTCAGCACCAAACAAGCGAATTACATGTGGCTATTTCTAGAACCTTTGACCGGGAGTACCCATTCGATTCGAACTCCAAGCGACTCATATAGTTAGAAGGAAGAGATACAATCAGTTGTGGGAATCTCTATTTATAAGCCAAATCCTTATTTGAACTCGACAATTATAGCTCGGAAACAGATCAACCATATCAATAGTTGGACGTAGAATCAGATAAAGGTGACTCTCGTCCATCTTGTTCAAATCAGGATGGTCAACTTAACCGTCTCTGAGATAAGAGAGTTAAGTGTTCGAACTAAGCATGACTCCTTAGCCTTATCCAAATGACATAACTTGTATATATATGAAAACCCATCCAGTATGAAAAAGGGGATCAGAATCCAAAAACTCTAGCTCACCAGAGAACCCCACGTGTAATTGCCATTGACATAGTGAAATTTCTCTCTATGGTTTTCTCCCATTTGGGTTTTCACGTAGTTCTCTGTGTTTGTG
The DNA here is from genome assembly GCA_038442645.1 of Agave tequilana. NCBI lineage: Eukaryota > Viridiplantae > Streptophyta > Magnoliopsida > Asparagales > Asparagaceae > Agave > Agave tequilana. The sequence continues at coordinate 93,702 of JAVJIF010007790.1, read as the reverse complement.
CTGGATTTTCTATGATTTGATTATGCTCGCTCTATTATTTTAGTGCGTGGATTAATTCCTTAGGAAATTACCCGCAACACTGTCTGTTGCCAATTGCATGCATTTTTTCATTAAAGTCCACTAGAAATCTTGAAACTTTAGTCATATCGATGGCTATTGCATCTATTGTGCGTTATAAGGAAGTCATCATGCATGTGATTTTGTAAAGAAGGAATCAGCCTATATGGGCTGCCGGCTTCGGCATGTATTTCAGCACCACATCAGCATGACACTTCGGCACATTTTCGGCGACATTCAACTACTAGCTGCTGATTATAGTATGATCACACCGATGATCGACTATTGGTAAATTTTCAAATTTTCGAAAAAGATGAGTTGCCTATCTGAAGCTAATTGCCGATGTCTCTGTTGCCGATATTGAATTCATTGTCTAGTTTGTTGCCAATGACAACATGATTTTCAGTGTCATTTCTGTTTTTCAATTGTCTTAGCAGGTTGACGTAGCTATTACTGGCCACACATTTACATGCAACAATTGGTTTGAACTATACACAATCACAGTTAGTATTCCCACTATCTGGTGTCATTCCCTTGCACATTCAACACTGTTGTTTGCATGTCTTTTTGGTGTGAATTTCGGTAATGAATGATTTTGAGTTTAGTCTTGGTTAGCAATCAAATGAGACCATATCATATTTGATACTAGTACTGTGTGCTTGGTCATTTTACGTGCAAAATAGGTTGCTCTAGAAAATATTTGATAGGCCAATTTTATGTATAACATGTTTGGCACAATCAGGGATGAAATTACATGCAACCTAGGCCCACACTGGATTTTGTAAAACTTCATATGACCTATATGGCCTTGGTATTAAATCGTTGGGCCCAAGGGGCAGAGGCCTATGTTGGGCTTGAAAATTTTCTAATACTAATAATTTTTAAGGCCCAATTGCTCTTGAGGCCACTCATATTTCATTTATTTACAATCTTATCCTTGTCCCCTCCTTTTCATTCGACTCTCAGGGTTTATCTCCTTGTTGCACTCTTGCAATTTTTTTGTAAACTTATTAAAAGTTAATTAAGACACCTATTGATGTAATACCTTCAATTCAAGAAAAAGGAAAAAATTAGGGTTTTAATAAAAGATGAATTAGGGTTTGAGAAAAGAGCAAGATAAATTTGGGCTTCATACTCCTTGCGCCACGAGCTTCATACCCCTTACGCCACGGGTTTTACACCTCAATCTCAAGAGCTCTTATAACTCAAGAAATATAAACTGAAAGTTTTTAATTCATTATTGTCTAATAATAAAATAAGTCTGATGCTTATTTATTGACCTTTATAAAAGAGCATTTCTAGAGGATAACCGATGTGGCACTAAACACTCACATAAAAAAAACAACTACTCAAAATAAACTAAGGTATAAGAAAACAACTAGCAGTTGGTGATGTCCTCATTATTTCCCGCGGGGTGAGAGAAACTCGACCCTGTCGAGTGAGGGCTCCCCTCATGAAGCATCTTAATCGGGCCAAGGTTGTGGTCGTGGCAGTAACCCTGGTACATCACGTCAAGACCAAGATGGTGGAGGTGGAGCTGGGGCTGACTTCCGTGACAAACAGGTAGCCGTCGAAGGGAGCTCGAGCAAGATACACACAACATGACAAATCGACTTTCCTCCACTGACATCTAACCCACATATCAAGGTACCAATCTTCTGTGAAACTGGCTCCTGCAGAAAGATCTTTAAAGGATCGTATACATCAGACGATCTTAAAAAAATTGAGGCCCTCATAACTGCCAAAGAAGGTACTAGCTCCAAGGTGGGCTCTGCTAGAAGATCTACATGTGTTTCAAAAAGCGGCTCTATAAATTTCGTGGGCCGTAAGGAAATTTTTTCTTGCAGTGTTACCAGCTTAGCAACTTCTGGCTCTGATTCTAGATTTTCAACAATCTCTATCGCCTTGTCTTCTAGCATCTTCACTATGCCAGCGAGGATCTTCTTACATTTAGTGATCAAATTATTGAATTGTGGCCTCTTGAGATGTGAAGCATGCTGAGTATGAACAATGTTCTAAGAATCGGTTTCATTATTCGTGTCTAACACTGAATAATGTTAATCGAATTAATCGGGGATTAATCATTTTTGAATATTTTAATATTTTTAATTATATTTATACACAACTACATATGAATATATACAGTTAATTTTTGAAAATACCTAAATATTATACAAGACGATATCTAGATGTGAAGTTATAAACCATGTATGATGAATAGCAAGACAATATGAATAAATAGTAAAAAAGAAGTAAGATAACTTATCTCTTCACATTAGTATTCCAAGATTTTAAATTTTGCAATATAAATATAAATAAAAGAACTTACCGCAAAATAAGATAAATAAAGAAAGTAGTCAATTTATCAATCAAAATAATGAGCTTTAAAGAACGATGGAGAAAGATTACTAAATAAGTTAATTTGAAAAATAATCAAAAATAATAAAACATAAGCATCACTTTATGCAAAATATACAGTAATAAAATATCATAATTCATTTACTATTGATAAATAACAGTTCATCTACTATTTAATAAAAGATATCAAATCATCAACAACACAACATAAACTATTTAGCGATCCAACACACACACAGTGATAAATTTTTCAAATAAAAAATATATAAAATGCCTGAATGATTAATCAGATTAATTGGGGATTAATTGGATTAATGGGGCATTAATCGGATTAATCGGGGATTAATCATTTTGGACTCGATTAATCGCCCGAGCGTATAATGTAATATTAAATGGGCTACCAACGAATAGGATTAATTTGCCGATTAATCAGCCGATTAATCTGATTTTTAGAACACTGAGTATGAAGAAACTCTTGTAAGATAAGCCAATCTGGACGGTCAATATGACTGTCTTCCCAGCACCAATAAGCCTTTTCAGTCAGTCTCAATTGGGCACAGTGACACTTCTACGCAGGTGTCAAGAAGAAATATCTGAAAAAAATTTTAAGTTAGTTTTCTCACTTTTCATACCCATCTTGATTATTAGAACCCCGAAAATACGAGAGCTGCATACATGTCTCTTTCGATTTCTTTTTCATCACCATCAGTATCTATGTATTTACTATAAAAGTAATACCCCATGAATAAAATTCAGTGCATAAAGATCAGAGGTTGCCCAAGAATCTTAGTGGCTTGAAGTTGACTCAAATTGGGTTGAAAATAGGGGTGGCAATTGGGTCGGGTTGGGTCTAATTGGGTCGGGTCTTAAACGGGTCGACCCATAATCGGGTCGGGTCGACCCGACCCAATTATTTATACGGGTCAAAAACCCAAACCCAAACTCGACCCGACCCATTTGACCGTTTAACTAAATGGGTCGGCCGGGTCGGGTCGACCCATTGACCCAAATGACCCATTTGAATGACATGTTTCAGTACAAAGAAAGCTGATAACAAAGTTATGAGATACACATTTACTCAGATACCAAGAAAAGTGAAATTTATAACAAAAAGCAATGGTTCAAGAGACAAAAAAGCCGCGATGGGCTAGTACATTTCACAGAATCCACTAGAGTTTTGCTCAGCTCCATTTTTTAAAGCTTCAAAATATGAAAAATCCAACTCAAGCCACTGGCTTATGTTAAAAATTTTTTTTGCCATTGAACCGGCTCAATAGGAAGATCAAATATTGGTATCTTGCTGACTGACTTTGACTTTCTTCTTGGTCCACAGCCTGTCGAGAGCACTATCAGCATCGCCTAGTAAAATATCAAAACCAACATAAGAAGATAAGCTTTGTAAACCTACAGAAAAATATTAAGAAATATTAGCGTGTATAAATTAACACCCTGCATTTTATTTACTAGGTCTTTAACACACAGTAGATTAGTCTTAAAAGGACACCAAGCTCTCTTTCATACTCTGTGAGGTTAAATGAAACATTAAAGTCTGTAATTGGAGGCCACATGTTTCTGTCATGTAATCAAAGTCTTTTTGCTGAAGTATAAGTTAACAACAACCATCCACTCTTCGAAGTATAAATTAACAATAAAAATAAATGTCATTACTTCACGCTCAAGTAAGAACAGTAGTAGATTCTTGAGTTAAAGACTCCAATATTAAGATTCATAATATCTTCGGTGAGCTCACCCAAATCTAATTCCTCATTATCTATCATAAAAGAGAACAATAAACTTACAAGTTAATCAAATAGACTATACAAGAGAGAGATAAAATATTCTTTAATATATATACACACACACACACATGAAAATATAATTCATTTACCTCTCATTTCATATAACCAATCCCGTGCACACACTAATGCTTCAACATTTTCTGGTTTGAGAGCACTACGATATTGGTCAAGGACTCGTCTACTAACACTAAAATCACTCTCGGATGCCACGGTAGAAATGGGAACTGACATCACATCTCTTGCCATGAGAGCAAGCTCAGGATATCGGAATTGATTAGACTTCCAAAATGCAAGAATATCCACTTCGAAATTCCGATCATATCTTGGCTCATCTAAATAAAGCTCCAATTGGGATTTTGAGAGGTAACAAATTCTTGACTCTCAAATGAATCAAAGTCCTATAATATTGAAACATAAGAAAAAATCATTAAACTATGCATGTGAGATGCTAAAATTCACAAGATGAAAAGAAACTTTTAACATTTAAAAAATATTTTACCTTCAAAATATCCATGCAATGTTCATCATAAATATCTTCGTGCCTATGGGAGCTCCCCGCCTTGTTAGAATCCTCAAATGTTCTTGGCATACGAAATTCCGATTTGCTTCCATATTCATTGAAGAGAGAGAAAAGCTTGCTTTTTACCTTCCCAAATTGTCTAGAATCATCTCCATACAATCGCTTGTAGCAAAATTTCACAAATTGTATCTTATATCGAGGGTCCAATACACAAGCAATAGCAAGCAATAAATTATATTCTCTCCAATACTTTTCAAACTTTCTATTCATCTCAATAGCCATTGATTTCACATGAAAATCATCACTTTCCATCCCCATCTTCAAGGTATGTTGAACAACAAAAACCTTTGGAAAATAAAGATTAGCCGTGGGATATTTTGGACCGGAGAAGATACATGTCACATTATAAAATACTCTTAAGAATGTTTAATTTTTTCGACTTTATCCCATTCCTCTTCGGATGGACAAAATCTAGTGTAATTAGAATCACTTAGTTTCATGTGAAGAAAAGCTCGGCGGTAGTATAAAGAACTCTCAAGCATCAAAAAAGTAGAGTTCCATCTTGTTGGAACAGCTTGCCTCAAACTCTTTCTTGCATCCAAAGAAACATGAACCACACATTCAAGAAACTTTTGTTTTCTAATTTGAGAACTCTTAACGTACTTAATACTTTTTCAAATTTTAGAAATACAACCATCAAGTTCCTTTAATCCATCTTGCACAATCAAATTGAGAATATGTGCCCAACATCTCACATGAAAGAGTTCTCCATTTTCAAGAAGTGCTTGCTTTAATTTAAGTTGTTCCTTCAACAAATCAGCAAACACATCATTCGCCGAAGCATTATCCAACGTGCAAGAAAATAGTTTATGATCTATTTTCCAATCAACAAGCAAATTGTAGATTCTTTCACAAATTGCGACACCGGAGTGGGGTAGAGACATAAAACAAAAATTAAGGATGCGCTTTTGTAGCCTCCAATCATCATCTATGAAGTGTGCCGTGAGACAAAGATAACCATCAGTAGCAATGGAAGTCCACAAATCAGAAGTCAAATTAACTCTACCAGGAATTGATTCTAAAAGTCTTTTAAGTCTACATTTTTCTTTCTTATATAGATTCAAAACATCAGACTTGGCGGTATTCCTTGAAATGTGTTTCACCTCTTCATGAAGGTATGAGAGAATAGCTCTACCTCCTTCATATTCAACAAATTTGAATGACAAATCATGTTGGATAATTGCTCTAATGACCAACTCTTTAAGCTTGTCCGGATCAAACTTTGATGCATGCATAGTTAAAGACCTACTCGATTGAGAAAACATCATTTGACTAAGATCTCTTTGCTTCTTACAAGTTTGTAAATGCTTCAATAAATTTTTTGTACCATGACCAGTGTCACAAATATACTTTGATCCACATTTATTACACCTGCAGGTTCTTTTTTGTCCCACGACTTCATCTTTAGTAAAATATTTCCAAACCATTGAAGTTTCTCTTCTTTTTCTTTTCACATGAGACCCTTTCTTGTTAGTAATAGAATCGGGTTTTTCACTATCATTCTCACCAGGTGAAACATCCAACTCAATACCAATAACTTCATCAACAGAATTATTAGCATCGAACTCCATAATTATCTGTAAAGATATATATTCTTTCAAATAAAATACTATCAAATTCTCATTTAGACAACAAAATCCATAATACTCAAAAGCAGCTAAAAGCAAAACAATACACAAATGACAGGTAGGTTGTTTCAAGAAAAGCAACCAATTTGTCATATTAAAGCGGCTTGATTAAGTATAAATAAGTCATTTGCAGAAGCATACTGATAAACATATAGATTGCATTTCAATTGCTCCCTTTTGTTGCATATATAGCAAGTGGTCAGAAAGAAAATTTGGAGTTATGACAACCTGTTAGATCGTGTTACAAACTAAGATATTCATGTACAGTTAATAGTAGTTACTGTAGTATTTTTGTTAATCAAACTCAATCTATTAAAATTTATCATGATAACCTAGGCAAGAGAACTTTTCTAAAACAATCATATTCTGTCATGTATTGTGAAGGAAGATCAGCCATTTTGTTTAAGCATCAAAAAATGTATAGATTAAATAACAAAAACTCCTAAGCTGGACTTATTATCCCACCAAAAGAAGAAAAATAAAAACAAAGTAAAATATAAATGACAAAATAACACCCATTTTTATGATTTATAAGAGAAAAGTAAAATAAATTGATGCTAAACAATTTTCAACCATCAAGAAGCAAAATACATGATACCAAAATATACTGTTGAAACTGAAAAAATATTAGGCACTTAATAAAATAGATATATAAGACATGATAATAAACTGAATAAATAGAATTTGACATCCCAAAAAATCTCAACATATAAACCTCAAATTGAAACTGAAATAAACTTGACACCAGAGAAATATATTGACAGAAGGGGAAAAAACTACAATCTATCAAAATTTATCATGCTAAGCTAGGCAAGAGAACTCTTTTAAAATATCATCTTCTGTCATGCCTGGAAAGATGCAATAGCATTCATCATTTTCGCTCATGCAACGAAGGAGTAATACACCATAACTCAACACTAAAGAGTCTGGAAAAGGGGAAAGATATATTTGCTCAAGCAACTGCATTAACTCAAAGGCGAGTATATAAAGCCAAAGACCAAAGCAAAACTCCTTACCAAACATGAAGGCCTTGAGATCTCAGAGGACCTTCCTCAGTTAATGATGATGATGACCCAAAAGGGGAGGAACAAGCATCATATCAATGCATAAAAAACAATTTCGCTGGAACAATTCGAAGACATACTGCTTCCCATGAGAGAAATTATAAGGATTCCTATTTTCCTTCTATATTGGACAGAAGACTAAGTATGGAAGACACTTCAATTAAGGGCTTGTTTGGTTGCTGCAAGTGGACCAGATTGCAAAGCCCACTCGCAGCAAATTTTTTCCCCTTTGTTCAAGAAATCATTCTAATTGACAGGTAGATCACCATGCTCAAGAAATCATTCAGGATACCAAAATTATTCAGGATACCAGACAATAGATCTGAATCTGATGAAGTAGTGCGAATGTCTCGAAGAAAGGAGGAAGAGAAACTTACCTTTCAGATTTGTGAAGTCGCCGAGTCCGATAGCTCGCCGAAGAGAAATTTGGGGAAGTTGTGAAGCTGCGAAAGTGCGACTTCGACCGGATCGATGGATTGTTTGAAGTTGGAACTGGAGACTGGAGAGGGAGGAGAAGAAAGGATGGATTTGAAGAGGTCGACGACTTGGTTTGGTCGGTGGATGATCTAGGGTTTCGTTGGAACTTGGAAGAAGGAGAATCGAGAAGGGTTGCGGCAGTGAGAGCCTGAGAGGATACGAAACGAATAAATGATTCCCAAAAAAATTCTCTGAATAAAAAATATACAAAGTAAACGGATCTTAGCGGGCCTGGTGGGTTTGGGTCGACCCGACCCATTTATTAATCGGGTCTGGTGGGTCGACCCGATTACGGCCCTAACCTGTATAGCTCAAACCCATACCCACTTACTCTAGGTCGGGTCGGGTCTGAATTGCCCCCCTAGTTGAAAATATGGCCTGAAATGTTGATTTTCTGTTGTAGGAAAAATATCGGCACCAAACACGGGCTCTTGGAGGTCGAATTTGCCACTCAAGTGCTACGAAATCTCTTCAGTGGCTCTGGTGCTTAGTCACGAACCCAACACTTCGAACAAAGCTCGAAACAGACTCGTAACGGGCGAGAAATGACCTCTGCACTGCTGTGCACTGCTGCTTGATTGAGTTGGCTCAGTCGATTCAGTGAGTTGACTCGTCGAGTTGACTCACTGAGTTGGATCGGGTCTGAGTGCGAGCGGGTCATGTTCAGTTGGATCTGACCCAGTCCGATCTGATTGAATAAATTCGATCAGATTTGATCCTTCTGCCCCTTCTCGCTCGAAACTGGGGCTTGCAAGCCCTTTTGAGTTAGCGGCTGTAGCGATGGGGGTCCGACAAGAGCAGGGGTAGGGTGGCAGACTTCGGCGATGGCGGTGACGTCAGCGTGGTGGTAGATCAATAGAGTCGTGGCGATGGCGCTATGAGATGACGAGGAGGATGAAGACGAAGGAAGAAGAAGACACTTGCGACGAAGACGATGGAGGCGATGACTGAAGACGGCGGCGACGATGACTGAAGGCGTATGAGGAGATCTTGCAGGAGAGATTGAGGGGATTTGAGGAGGAGATCTGGTTGTTGAGTTCGTACTCTGTCGGCGGCGAAGTGGTGGAAGGAGGCGGCGACGTTGTAGAGGGCAGAGCTCGCTCTCGTGTGGGCGGTGGTGGGTGGAGGCGGTGGTTTGGATGATGACGGTGTTGGAGAGTGTTGTGGAGGCGGTGGATGGCAATGGTGACGTTGGCGAGATCAGTGGTGGAGCAAGTGGGTGATAGGGGTGTTGCTGATGTCGTGGTGGGGTGGCGGCATCGGAGTTGATACAGGGGTCTGGCTACAGGTGGTGGTTGAATGCGGTGGCAGGTGATGGCTGTTGAAGGAGACGACAATAGAGGATGATGGGGTGAGATGATCGTGGCGATTGGCTGCGGAGTCGATGGTGATGGCGGAGGTCGGTAAAGGAGATGACGGTGTAGGTGGGGGAGGTGATGGCGAGAATTTGGGTTGTGGGTGTCGAGTTGATGTGAGAGGGGAGAAGAAAAGGGAACAATGTGGATTTGTATATTCTGGGATTTTTGAAAGGAAATTTGGATTCTTTTTGCTACAGTTTTTTTGAATCTGATTTTGGATTTGTTCTAAATCTATTGTTTCAGATCTAGGACTAGGGTTCTAGGAGAAGAGGAAACTTTTTGAAGAAGATTGGAGCCTAAGCTCTGATACCAAATTGATGAAATACAGGATCACAATCACCTTCAATTCAAATAAAAGGGAAAATCTAGAGTTTTGAAGAAAGAGAAATTATGGTTTGAGAAAAGAACCAGATAAATTTAGGCTTCACACCCCTTGCACCACGGGCTTCACGCCTCTTGCACCACGAGCTTTGCACCCCAATTTCAAGAACTCTCATAACTCAAGAAATATAAACTGAAAGATTTTAGTTCATTATTGTCTAATTATAAAATAAGTCTGATGCCTATTTACTTTTACAAAAGAGCATTTTTAGGGGATAATCGATGTGATACTAAACACCCACATAAAAAAGACAACTACTCAAAAATAAACTAAGGTATAAGAAAATAACTAGCAGTTGGTGATGCAATTCTTTCTAACTCTCAGACTTATTAATTGGTAAACTTATTAAGATATTATTTAAGCGTTAATTAAGACTTTCTTGCTCTTGTACAGTACAAAACAAATAAGCAAAAGAAAAAGGGGATAAATGATTTCGAGGACCCGGGCTCGAATAAAAGGAAATTTTGGAAATGGAAACAAAACAAAAAAAATTAAATCCTACTTCGACAGAAGGGAACCTTTCTACGTGGTTCTAACTTCTATCAAGAAGAAAGGTCAACGAATTTTTTTTTTGTTGCAATCAAAGAGGAAAAGCTATTATTTCAGGAAAAAAACCTCGTCTCTCTTTATCTATAGCTTTGTTGATCTCTAATTTATCCTAACTCTTGTTAGATTCTTTTCACAATTTGCAAAAATGGGAAATAAAAGTATTGGAAAAACTTTGCTTGATCTACTTGAAAAGAACATAAGTATTTTCTTGATTTTATTATGATTACTTGCTATTTGTTTTCTAATTATAGTTATTTAGGTTTTTTTGCTTGATTATTCTCTTAATTTCAATTACAGAAAAATCTTTTATTATTTTTTTTTCTTATCATTACTTTTTTCTTTTTGATATTAGAAACCCTTATCAACTATTGCCTTAATTTTCTACATAATTTTTAATGTATAAGTAACACCTTACTAATTTATTTTTAAATACGCCAGTTGGGCATTGCTCAAGCGGTATTTCACTCCCATTATGGGAGGTCGTTGGTTCGAATCTCCCCATCTGCAGTAGGCGAAGAGATTTTTCGAACTAATTTGCATGGTGTACTTTGAGACATTACGTAATGGTTCGACTTCACGGAGTACAAAGGCCACTAGGCTCGACTAGAGGTTCATGGAGCCTCACGGTGTATGAACACAGTGGATGAAGGCTACTAGAGTTTCATGGAGGCTCTTGTTGCGATTCATGAGTGTGTACTAGTTGTTTCATTCTCTCTCATGAGAGTTTCTTTCCTGCACTATGGCGGGGGTTCGTTTCCCCACCTGGGCTTATTATGTAAGCCTACAAGCCTTTCTCCCAAAAAGAAAATCATTGTTAAATACTTGTTGGTATGTTGATCTTATATGAAGAGGCAAGAATTATTATTCGTTTATGATTATCTATAATTATTGCTAATAATTTTTTAGGTTTATTTTAGAAACCATTGTATGCTAACTTTTTATGTGAAAACGTGCGAGTGGCGTGTACGAAACACATATTTCTATTACGCGCACACTGAAAATATTTCCTACTTTCGCCCTTGGTACAATGCTTGATAGAGCTGGAGTTTGTGATTGCCTGAACTGGGGCAATGCAATGTGGCCAAATAAGATCCTCCATAATCTATTTCAGTCACCAACAACTAATAAGGCGCTGCTCTTGATAAGGCTGGAGTTCACGATTTGATCGAACTAGTGGCATATACTATGGCGGAACAAGTTCACTGATGATATCTATTTCCGTCACCAATGTATTAGTATTTCTTTGACACTGCCCTTGAAACGTCCAAAGTTCATAAATGACCGAAGTGGACTATATTGTTGATGATTGTACACACTTCGGCAAGTATTGTTGCCAATTGAGCACGCCTCAGTCCTTGAAATGGCCGAAGTTCATGAATGGCCAAAGTGGAGGACACATATTATGCCGACTGAGCATGATTCAATCCTTGAAATGGCCGAAATTCATGAATGGCCAAAGTGAAGGACACACATTGTTGCCGATCCAACACGCTCCAGTCCTCGAAAGGGTCGAAGTTCATGAATGGCCAAAGTGGAGGGCACATATTGTTGTTGATCGCACACACTTCAGTTCTTGAAACAACCAAAGTTCATCTTTGACCAAAGTGGAGGGCACACGTTGTTGCTGCCAACCAAATAAGTTTTAGTATTACTCCGGCTTCGCATATATCCACCTGGCACTATCGTTAAATGGCCGAAGTTCACTAATGGCCAAACTAGACGTATATTTTACTTTGAAATTTGACGAGCAATATAAACAGTTCGGCCTAAGTTGCAATTGCAAAAAAAAAAAGGCCTATTTACTTGCAAAGTGGCTGATAATAACAATATGAGGCCAAAGTTAGTGATGCGAAGTCCATACTTACATGTCCCATCAAATTCCTAATCATCGTTTAAAGGGATTTTATTTTTGGGGGGGATATTTGCATTGTAATTTAAAAATATTTTAGATTAAATGCCACATGAAAAATACAAGTGTCATGTGTGGTTACAAGTAATTCTGGTGGTTGTGCTCAAGAAAGTAGTGGGATGATGACATTCAAGACATGGTCACATGGGTGGTTACTAGCTATCATGGGACATATGGCACAATCCGACAAGACATAGAGTTAGAAGGCTATAAAAGAGATGAAGACCAAGAAGAAGAGGATTCTTTTAAACATCAATCAATTTCAATAGCTTTTTATCAAGTTATCTTAGCTTGTTAGCATAGTTTTAATGTAGACATCAGATAATTGCGGTTGCTACAAGGATTCCCTCTCTAGAGCTCAACTCTATTTTGCAGGACTCTGAGTCAGCTACTCTGAGTAAGCTACTGGACCCCTCATTTCCTGTTGTCTGGTAGTTTAACTGCTTCTCCCCCTTCCTCTTATCTATCCATGTTCTTATTGTAGCATGTAACTTTCTATTGTTCTATGTTGAGATTGTATGTGCACGATCCAGTGGACTTGTATGGGAGGGCCCATACTTGTTTTAGTTAGATTACTGGATACTCATATTGCAATCATGTATTTGTAAAAGTTCATTAATAAAACTGTCGATCAAACTTGCCAACATTTTATTATGCGTTTGCCAGTAATTTTTGTATATTATTTGCTTATTATTATTTCCAGAAGTTAATTTAAGAGGCAAACACGGTTAGAATCAAGGGCAAATTGCAATAATGGTACTCAAAGTTTAAATTACGGTAGCTAAAGGTTCTTTGCTAGCACCTTGGATACCTAACTTCTCTCCTTGACGGAAATAGGGTAACAAAGGAAATATAGAGGATAAATTGACATTTTTTACCCTTGCCTTATTTCAAATATTGTACGTATAGTTTCCTTTTTAATTTTGGCACCCTATGTTCTCTCAGTGACTACTCTCTAACATTCATTGTATCTAGCTCTCTTTCTCTAACTCATTTTTTTTTCTTTCTAGATCATTTCTCTCTAGCAGCCTTTCTCTCTATAGACCTATGCCCCTTTAACTCTTTCTAGATGTTTCTCTTTTTAAGTATTTCTCCTCAAGAATCTTTCTTTAAGCCTTTTCTTTCTCTAGATCTCCTTTTCTCTCCTAGTATTTTCTTATCTAACACCTTTTCTCTAGCATTACTTCTATTTAACTCTCTTTTTTCTCTCAAACACCTATCCTTTTTTCTCTAACGTCTCTTTAACCACTTTCACTCACTATTTATCTCTTGCATCTTTCTTTCTCTAGCCCCTCTTCTCTAATTCCCTTTCCCCCTCTAAATTTTTTCCTCTCTACTATCTCTTTAACTTCTTTCACTCTCATTCTCTGAAACCCTTTCCTAATCCCCCTTTCCCTCTCGCCCCGTTTCTCCCCTTGACCCTTTCTTTCTCTCTCTAAATGCTTTCTCTCTCTAACATACTATAACGCCTGATGCTAGAGAGAGAAATAAAGACAAAAAGAAAGGAGGTTGGAGAGAACAAGATTAGAGTGAGAGAGTTAAAAGAGAAAGGGTTTAGAAAGAAAAAGTGGTCAGAGAGATACTAGAGAGAGAAATAAAGTTAGAGTGAGAAAATGAGCTAGAGAGAAAAAGGATTAGGGGATGCTAGGGAGAAAGAGAGTTAGAGAAAAATTGAGCTAGAAAGAGAAGGAAAATTAGAGAGAGAAAGAGAGTTAGAGAGATGCTAGGAGAAGTTCATAAAAAGATGGGTTCGAGAGAGAAATGAGTTAAAGGAAAGAGGTTGGAAAGAAGAAAAAGAGTTAAAGAAAGAAAAAAAATGTAAAATATATTGAGAAGAAGGCTTCAAGCAATAGCAAGGGAAAAAGCAAGAATGATGGGTTTCAATTCTATTTGCTCAGCCCAACCTATTCAAGTAGGAAAAAGAAGACATTTTTGGTCAGAAAAAGGGTCACGTAACTTGCACTTGTTTTTTTCAACCCTGAAACTAAACACTTAAATCTTTGGGCATCGATTATACTAGCAAAAGCTAGTGAGGCCTGGCTCATCGGTAAAAGAGTAGGAGTAGGTTGTGGGAAGCTAGGAAGCACGGATCTGATGGGTGTCGGGTACGACACGGACACGAACACATGACACGACAAAATCTAAAAAAGGGATACAAGGACACGACAAGGAATATTTATTATTATTATTTAAAAATAAATTTATAAAATCTCAAAAGACAACAACACAACAATATTATACCAAAGAAAAGCATTCAACAAATTATGGAGATAAGATTAAACTCAAATTCACACATCAATTAAACTCAAATTCCTACACGATTGTACATCGATTACTATCCAAATCTTACATCAATTAAAAAAATTCTCACACAATCATACATCAATTACTATCAAAATTCTAAATCTTCTTAATGCAATTTAATCAACACAACATTTTAATCATGCATGATCATTCTCTCTCTCTCTCTCTCTCTCTACTCCTTTATCTCACAGTCTCTCTGCTCCTCTCTCTTACTCTCTCTCTCTCAGTCTCTCTGGTCCTTTCTCTCTCAGTCTCAGTGCCTTTCTCTGCTCCTTTCTCTCAGTCTCTCTGATCTTCTCTTCCCTCACTCTCTCTTACTCTGCTCTCTAGAGAGATGGACAGAGATCGCAGAGAGGGGGAGAGAGATCACAGAGAGAGGGGGGAGAGAGACAAAGAGACAGAGAGAGACATGAAAGAGTGAGAGAGAGACAGAGAGGGGGGAGAGAGAGACAGAGACAGAGAGACAAAAGAGAGAGGAGAAAAAGAGTGACATACAGAGGCATAAAGAGGAGAGAGATCGAGAACGAGAGATAGAACAAACGGAGATGGAGGGGGAGACAATACCTGGGATCAGCGACGAGCTCCACACGAACGGCGACGAGCTCCATACGATCAGCGATGAGAGGAGATTTAACTCTGTAAAAAAAATCAAAATCAAAACCCTAAATTTGAACCCCTAAAAAAACTAAATTCATAATACCTTCATCGTCGTTGTCTTCGTAGTTGTCGTTGTCGTCGCTGTCGTCGCCGATAAGAACGAGATGGATCCAAGTGAGAGATCGAGAACGTGAGAGAGAGAGATCGAGAACGGGAGAGAGTTCGAGAATCGGCTGAGGGCTTAAATATAGCGAATAGGTTTTTTTATACCCGACCCACTTCTGGAATCCGATCCGACCCGACCTATGTCCAGACTGGATAAAACCCGGTCCGCTTCGCGGAGACGGCCGAACCTTGTCGGGCATGTGTCTTTGTCCGACACGTGCCCGATACGGACACGGCTTGGCCGTGTCCATGCTTCATAGGTGGGAAGTTCTAGATTCAAGTCCGGTTACGGCCTAATGTTCAAAATGTTTGCAAATTTTTTTAGGTATCATAAGTGCAAATCAACGAAATTTTAGGTATTCAAGAAAGCAGAAGAGGGCATTTTGGTCAGAAAAGTGGGTCATGTGACTTCCACATGTCTTTTATTTATGAAACTATAAAGGCCTCAAAGTGTGTAACATTTGAAACTTTGGATGCCCAAAGTGCTAGAAAAAAACTATAGGTACCATAAATGCAAATGAGCAAAACTTTGGGTACCATTATAAATTTACCCTAGAATCAAGTTGGGGAATGGTTGGACATGACATGAGCACACTAACTTTCAAAGAGTTTGAATTGTATTATATCAGTTTATATCAATAAAGATAGAGATATGCTAACTTTTATTAATATAAGTGTTTGGCGAGAATTAGAAAGAGTTGGCATCTACCTCTTGGACTCTCGTTACCAAACAAAGCCTAAGCTAATGAGACTACGCGATATAGGAGAAATCTCCAAAATCCTATGAATAGAACCCTAAACATGAATACATACCAGGTCATTCTTAGCACTTAAAAGAAAACCCCCTAATCATGGATTCTCCAATCCCCCTCCTCTCCTCCATGCTCCAAACCCTCACCATGTCATAGACGAGGGACTGGACCGGACTTCCGTTGGAGCTCCTCCAGAAAATAGCTACCCATCTCCCTGAGATCCCTGATATTCTCCAGTTCTGCCATGTCTGCGTCTCATGGCGATCTCCCCCAAGAAGCTCCCTCCCCCTCCAACCTCCCTCCCCAACTCCCATGGGTTCTCTCCTCCGATGATCTCTTCCAAGAATCCAACCCCAACGCGAGCTGGGGTACTCACGGGTATGGTAGGGTGGGTTTTGAAGAGTGAAAAGCCGCCCGATGGCGTTTGGGCGGGTTTTTGAGGGGTTTGAAACCTGCCCCATCGGGTTTTGTGTTGGATCAGTTAAGTTCATAAGCGGGTTTGGGCGGGTTTTGATGGGTTCAACAAGTGATATACTATGTAAAAATATACTTAAACATACATATACATAGATATAGATGTATATAAGCAAAAGTTATGTATTATTATGTATATGCGCGCGCGGACACGGGGGCTTTCATAACTTATAGCTAGGCAACTCAAAACACCATCACATCAATCAGTATTTAATTACCACTAATCAAACAATGCTTAGAACCAAAAAAATTCAATGCATCAACAAATCAACAATGCTTAGAACCCAAAGAGAGGAGCAGAATGAAGAAATAACAACCTTTCAAAGGACAGAGAACACAATTCCTACCGCATCAAACTTGTTCGAACTTTTGGTGCTCGGATTGCTCGAGACCCTCCTTTTCCAACCTAATCTAAAACCAATCAAAGATTCTTTTTTGAAAAGAGTAATTTCTGAATATTTCTAAACCAACTTTCTTTTTTCAAGAGATTAAATATCAAAACCCATCTCTGATCACTAGAAAGTTAAGATTTTGGTAGCTTTCAAATAGGATTTTGGATAAAATAAAGCTGACACAAAGCAAATAAAACCAACAAAGATAAAATGGTAATAGGAAAGGGAATTAAAAGTTTGAGAAATTAGCTTGGAAATCTCAGAACACCGTCCCTATCAATTTCAATAACCCAATTGAAAAATACTCTTACCTGCAAGTGTGATTCACATGAGCAAGGGTGAGATCCTTCACAACCATGAACTCAAGCACTGATTTGGGTGTGGCCCCTTAAAGAAATAAAGATAGATAAATAATAATCAAGGCTAATTATTTACCATAAAATGATAGAAAAATATCAACATACTTTAATGGCCACAAAGGAGCTCCACGACATGAACAAACCGGGCATGGAGAGTCGTAGTCCACCGCATCCTCAGCGCGCACATGCCCCTCTTCCACGGGAAACCTTGACAGAAACCTCGATCTAAATCGACATCAACACGGCGGCGGGCGGATAATCGGAGAGCGAGAGAGACCGGGGGGGGGGGGGGGGGGAGCGGGAGAGATCGGTCGCTGGAGGAGGGGTCGTTTGAAGTCATTGGGGATGGAGATGGGTTGGAGGCGGCGAATGGATGCGGTGACATCGAGATCGATGTGGGCGGCGAGGTCTGGGGCTGCGACGAGATCGAGATCCAGATCTTGGACTTGAGATCGTGTGAGAGAGAGATTGTGAGAGAGAGAGAGAGGCGCTGGGAAAGGGCAGCGGCGAAGTCGAGATCGAGGGAGGGAGAGATCGTGAGAGGGGGAGAGTGAGATCGTGAGAGAGATCGGGAGATTATACTAGCTGATTTTTTTCTAGACAATGTCTGCTGGAATTTTTACACCCTTTTTCCCAACTTTATTGCCAGCTCCAATGAAAGGCAAAGACTAATAACTAAAATAACACGGGCAAATTTGTCTACACAGGATAAAAATCATCTACCTTTCATATACTATATATATAGCAACATGTATAAATGTATAAATATTAACTTAAACATGAATTAAATCAAGTCTATAAATAATATTTAAAGTGGGACATCTTGCCTATATTATCGGGATGACAGGTTCGTTTCTATGAAGGTATTTGCCAATTCGAGAATATTTATCGTGTTGTTATGAAATACATTCTTAGATATGGTAGGGAAATGTTTCTCAAAAGAAATTCAATGTGCAAAAGGCCCTTGTGATACCTTTATATCCAGAAGTATTGGAGGCGCAATGGGATCTTGCCGATATTTTCAAGAATCAGCGGAGATTGAATTGGGGCCATCTAGCCTATTTATGCCTACGACCTAAATGAATGGCTTTCATCAATGAAGTAAACTTATAAAATCAGGGAAATTCTCATAAGTTACTCATAGTTGTTTAAGGTTGGTGAGCATGGTGAACACTGTTAATAGTCCCTTGGGATGGCCAATTCCACGGAATAAAATGTTATGGCTATACTAATTCAACTGAGGCCCAACTCATTGGTAAAGGGTTGAATTCAGTTAAGAGTGGTCCCATGTTCAACACCAGGCTATGACTTTCGTTAAGAAAATTAAAAAGAAGTTATACTGATAGCATGAATATACTACTTGATATATTATTGTCATGTCGAACACTAGGAATTTTGAAGGACTTTTCTTAGAACAATTCTAGAATATGTTCAGCATTAAGGATTGAATCTTTTTTGTTATTCTTTGCCTCACATTTTATGAATTATGAATTATGCATTATTCAGAAATGTTTCATCAAGTTTATATTTAAACTGTGCACTTACATTGCTGTCAGTCATTTCTAACTCTTTTGGAATACATCTTCAAAGGCTGTAAAAATGGCGGCTCGGTTCTCTGAAAAGATGAGAGATATCTCAAACATCTGGGTTCCACCTATATATAGAAGACTTGTGAGTAATGACAAGAAGGAAAGGGATATGGCAGAAAGGTGCCTCTTGAAGATGAAGTTCATTATCTGTCCTCCTCCTCCAACTCTTTCAAAGGTACTCAATATGTAGTTTTTTCTTCCATCAAGTTTGATAAGATATATTCCTACTTCTGTTAACTTCCTGTCGTGTTTGTAAATAGATTATGTTGAAGTGTTCTTATTGTACAGACCTGCAACTATAATAAGTCTCTCTCTCTGACACACATGGGCGCGCGCACAGTCCACAACCCAGTCTTGACCGTTAGGGTCCCCCATAAACTAGTACCACACTTTCACACTAAGCCATGACTTAGTGGTTTTTTCCAAGAAAGCATCGAAATTTATTTTCTTGCGAAAACATTGTGCATTTTTGATGTGAAACGTGTCCGTGTGATAGGAAATCAGTGATAAAACTGTCAAAGTTACGCTTAAACTAATAAGCTACGATCCCGGGTAGGAAAGATTAAAACTAATAACGTGAGTGGATGGAATTAATAAGAAGCATGTGCAGGCTAAACAATTTCAACCATGAACAAACTAAAGATAATAGCTAAGTTATACAGGCAAAAATTCTACAATCAATATCAAGAGTAAAAATCACAAGTCACAAATCCACACAACCTCACAAATATGTGAACAAGAGTAAGGTAGATAAAATCTTAGAGATTAATTATCAAGACCCTACAAATAAATGACCGTAATCAGGAAAACTCACTTACTAAGGATCATGTTTGATCTTAGTGTCCTTATCCCGTGGTGGTGGTGCAAGAAGCTGAAGGACTTGCAAATTGGGATGCATAGGCGTCTCTGGAATCAGTCATGCAAGTCGTGTATCCTTAAACGTAGCTTCACGTCCTCAGCAACAAGGGACACGATCCGATTTGCGTACTCCTCAACGATCTTCTAGATTAAGCTGGAAGCCCAACAACGGTGATTCAAAGCTCAAGACTCTTAGCTGTCTTTAACAATATCGTGATCTACATCCGGATCTGCCATGACTCCATTAATCATTTAAATAAAATAGATCTAGAGTTTTGTGAAATGGGACCAATCGATCAAAGGAGCGGGACTTGCGGTGGAGGCGTAAAATCAAGGAAAGGAGGATGAGGAGGCGACAACGGCTGCATGCGAGGGTAGAGGGGCGACGGCGGGCGTGGCAGGCGGCTTGAGCGGTTGAAGAGGGCGGCGGAAGAGGGAGGGTGAAGGGGAGAGAGGGCGGCAACATGGATGGTGGAGGAGATTGCGGCGATGTGGCTTGTAGGCAAAAGGAGGAGATGATGAGAGGTGGTAAATGGTGGTGAGAGATGGCTAGTTAGGGGTTCACCCTCCTAAACTAGTATTCCGTAGGGTTTTACACACCTGAAGGAACTTTTGAGAGGAGAGAATCACTCACAATTATTTTGTCAAAAGTTAATTTTATTAAATAGAGAAAGGGCTTTCAATAGGCTTTACAAAAATAACAGAGTTCTCAAAACCAATATGGGACTAAAAGACTACTAAACACAAGAGAGGAAAATCAACTCAAATAAAATAAAAAACTACATCAAACTCTCCTAATCAACTAATCGAACCACATGAATGCGATGTGTCTCCTCTTACGCTGATATACACGCCAGGGGCATGACTGGATGTCCGCATCAATTTTTATTTGTCCTTTTCCTTTTAGTGATTGATTTCTTAGTGTGTTGTTTGAAGTTCAAACCTACCAGGAGCCTGTAACTTTCTTTTATGTGTTTATTGACTGAGGTAGAAATTTAGTTGAAGCATGTTTTTTTGATAAACCATGGATCAAACTAGTGATTAGTATTCTAATTGGTACTACAAGGATTAAAGACAACAAGCGATGAAAGTTTTTAGAATAACTTCCACAAATACAAACCACTAACAGTACTTTTTTTAATATTGTGTATTTATCAACTCTAACGTAGTAGATCACATATAAGGTGATACTCAATTTTCTTCAGCTTTTGGAGGAGAGTTCTAAGAAGCTAGGAAATTACACCTACTAATTTCATCCCAAAGTTGGATGCTTGCATCATGAGACAATATTGATTCAATGAATTCAAAATGGGTTCATATTAGATGTCCATATCAGACATTCTATATGTATACATATTAATAATTTAAAGGTAATTATAAAGTTCTATATGTCATCTATTAAATTAAAATGTGGCAACATGCATAAAAAGCATTCAATTATAAGTGATTGATGGGGGAAACAAATGGTTTAGATATAGTAGATTTAAAATTTTTATTTAAATTAGATTTGGAAAGATGTGGTTGAGATTTAGAAGTTATTTGAATTTAGATTTGGATAGATTTGGTTGAGATTTAGGAGGTATTTGAATCTAAATGTGGTTAGATTTGGTCAGATTTGGTGAGATTTGATGTTATCAATAATTGCACGTATAGTGCACGTGTTGTAGGTTATATATAGCCATGTAGTGATTTTTGTAAGATAATTGAATGATTTTGATAAAATTGAAGCTATTTGCTTTGAGTATTGATTTTGATCCCCATGGATTGAATCATAGGCGGTTTCCGAATTCCACAAAATACCCACCACAAGCCTTAAACCCCCTCCAACATCAATTTGATATCAGAGCCGAATTTCTTGCTTTTCCCTTTCACAAAATCCACTTCAAAAAAAATTACTATTCATGGTTACTGTTCACAAGAGCGCTGCCTCAGTCCGGAGTCTGTTTCAGACCCGTTCAGAGTCCGTTTCAAGCTCTGCTTGAAGCGTTGGGTTCGTGACTGAGCCCCGGAGCTACTGAGAAGAGTTCGTAGCCAGAAGGCAACATGTTAGACCTCAACGAGTTTCTGTTTGGTGCCTGTACTATTCTCGCAGCAGAAAATCGGCATTTCAGATCCCGTTTCCAGTCCGATTTGTGTCCAGTTCGAACGTTGAGATTCTTGGGTAATTTCTAAACTTCTGTTCTAAAAGTTTATTCATAAAATTTTACTTTTGTGGAAAATATATAAATACAAGGAAGTAGAAAGGGATATGTATGCGGCTCTCCCATGTTTTCGGAGTTCTGATGATCAATATGGGTATGAGAAGTGGGAAAGTAATCTAGAAGATTTCTTCAGTTATTTTATTCTAACATCTGAACAGAAGTGTCGCTATGCCCAAATGAAGCTTGTTGGAAAAGCTATTGTTGGAGGAAATGCAGCCATATCGACTATCGATGTTGGTTTGTTTTAAAAGATCTTCATGCTTTCTATGTTCGACACCTTCTGTATTCATCTGAGGAAGTTTACAAAGAGCCAGAAGTTGTTGATGAATCAAAGCCAGAGCTAGAAGTTATTAATGAGCCAGATCCATAGTCTCCAGTCCTTGTCGAGTTCGACGTTTTTGAGGAGCCAAGATCAGAAGTTATTGCTGAGTTAGAGCCCGTGGCAGAGCCAGAGCAAGAAATAGAAGAATCAGAGTCAGAAGTGGAAGAGCTTCTTATTGAGACTCTTGTAGATCTTCCAACGGAGTCTATCGTGGACCTATTGCTGTCTTCACCAGCTATGAGGATTCCAGTGTCCCTGAGATCGCCTGATTTGTACGATCTTTTGCAGATCTTTCTACAGGACACAGAGTCAAAGGAAATCAGGCTATTCAGGGTGCGAAATACAGTTGATTCGGTTCTCACTCGGGAGGATGCGCTTTCGTCTGCTACATGTGCACTAATCGAGTTGTCATTTTTTAAAGAACTGTCACGGAAGCCAGTCCCACCTCACCACCTTGGTGCAGTCATAACGCATCAGAGAGGATTCTCCGCCCACCATCTTGGCCTGATTGAGGATTCGTGATGTGATTCAATCCGGTTGTACTTACCTTCTACCTACCACTACATTCATTAGGGATGAATGTTTTCAAGTCGGGGAGAATGATGGGGAAACAAACGGTTTAGATTTAGTGGATTTGAGATTTTTATTTAAATTAGATTTGGATGGACGTGGTTGAGATTTAAAAGTTATTTGAATCTAGATTTTGATAGATTTAGTAGAGATTTGGGAGGTATTTGAATCTAAATGTGGTTAGGTTTGGTCAGATTTGGTGAGAATTGATGTTATCAATAATTGCACGTATAGTGCACATGTTGTAAGCTATATATAGCCATGTAGTGATCTTTGTAAGATAACTGAATGATTTTGGTAAAAAATAAAGCTATTTGTTTTGGGTATTGATTTTGATCCCCATGGATTGAATCATAGGCGGTAAAACTAAGATTCGGGTTGCGATCTGTGATCATATCTTTCTTTTCCTCTCTTGTTCTTCTCCAATTCCACAAATTACCCACCACAAGTGCCCCCTCCGTCCCACATCAGTGATATACTTACAATGCAATAAAATAACAAATTTGCAAAATCAATTCTAAGCATAATTTCAACCAACTCATAATTTATAATTTTATACAACATGACTCATGAAAAGCTTGCTACTTAGAACTGGATGAATGAAAGTAAGAATAAAAAAACATCCTTTTTAAATTAATCCTCAACCTACCCTTAACAGTATATATAAAGTGATAAATAACATGTATAAATAATAGAAACTAAACATTATAAGCTATAAAATTTAATAAAAATTCTCAACTCAAGTTAGCTTAACATAGCTCAAAAGTTGGGCCCAAATCTGATTTTGCAAGGAAAGAAAATGTCACGCCCCGCTTCCTAAAATACGTGAAAACGGAGTTGCGACGAGAGTCAGCGACATATATACGCGAGGAAAATACCCCACGCATACACGCTAAGCCTGAACAAGCTATATAATTACTATAATGACATGATAACACTGTAATATAACATATGGATAACCACATATGATAACAGATAAGGAAAAGAATAGAATAAACAATGAGTCCTATATATCTGGAATCAAAAGAAATGACAGTAATAAAGAAAACTCAATGCCCCTCGAGATACATGCGATCCTCTCTAAATACTTGACCAGCAATAAATAGCCACAGATCTAGATATACAAATCTAGGGAGTCAGAACTCCGAGTGAATGTGTAAGAATAAACTGGAAAGTGCATGTGCATGTAACATATGAGCAGATAAAGAAAATATATATATTGGAATAAGAAATGACATGAATAAAGTAAATAAACAATAATATAGAATAGCACACAGAAAAGTATGTGTCAAGTCAAGTATACAATCAGGTATCAGGTGTCTATCATAGTCTATATATCAGGTGGATAGAGTCAGGCATGCTAGGGTCCAGTGTATTATCAGGTCATGAGTACAATTAGGTGTCTACCATAACATACATGTATCAGATGTCTATATGATCAACCACATTATATTATAGACAGTTCATTATTATTATTTTATCAACGAACACTAATTGCCACCTGTAATAGACGCATCCCATATTACGCTTATCACACGTGTCAATCGAAGTCCTATGTTATTGAAACTGATCAGTTGAAGACATTGTCCATGTTTTAGGTGGGTCCCATGCATACCTGGGACCACGGCTCAGACTCCTGGCCCTGAACCAGGCCCTACTACAAGGTAGTCAGAAACATATATAACATGTATAACATCTGTAACAGTAACAAGAACAGGACGGGGTGTCGGTTATCCACGGGAACCTTACAGTGGAACCCTTTTTCGGCTGCGCAACCTATATCCTAAGTCCACCTAAAATACATACACTGTCTCCATCAATTTTTCTAATCTCAGTGTAAGTTGTTTAATGTCATGTTATTAGTTTATCAAGATTATTTAATATGCATGTTACTTAGATCACTGGGATAACTCGGTGTACAACGTCAACATGTGTAATCAGGATATCAGTATAACATGATATATAATGTCAGTGTACATGATACCGGTATAACATGATATATAATGTCAGCGAACAGAATATCGGTATAACAGGACATGTAATAAGTATTACATGAGGGTGTTGTTACCGTATACCATATTTTCTCAGCAATTATGTAATATGAACAATATAGTTATCAGGTAGATGTCATGTATAACCAGTCAAGTTTTTCAGGTAAATCATAATATTCATGATAAGTAATGACCTGCTGATATGAATAAAACAATCCGGGCAAAGTATACAATCAACTGAGATTCTCAAAGTCATCAATATATCCAACTAAACTCTCACCTGTTTACTATCAATAAGAATAATCAAATCTATTGATAATGTCACCCAATTATCCACTCATATAACTGCCATCATGAATCAATCAAATCCAAGATCTAAATCTGATTATAGTTTAAGTTACATCACCGATAGTTACTAACCCAAATCTAGATCATAACTAAGGAGTGAGACATCCTCAAGCTACATGAAATATAGAAAGTCTCTGTATCCAATCTTCGATATCAACATGACATCTCGATCATCTCTACATCAATATCCAATATCGATAAGATCATCAGTACTCAATCAATATAATCAGGGATAAAGCCCGGAATACCCACAATTATAAATTCAACTACATCAATCTCTTTCGATCTTCGATCAAAATCCTCTGAAACGAACACCAACCTCATGTCAATCAACTCTAACTCGAAGTAAGTCTATATCAGTCCAAGCAATCAGAAGACCAGTCTTTTAATAAGGTACTTCATATATAATATACTCTCAGAACAATGAATTCTCATCTAACTTATCACCAAGTACATGAATATCTAGTCTAATAAATAAGAGCACATAAAGTATGAACTTCTAATCTCAACCACGAACCAATCAACTTCAAGATCAATCAATTTATACTCTAAGATTTCTCAAGTCCATATCAATCCGTGTATCAGTAAACCATGCCTATCGATAAAACAATGTCATATCTAACACATCCTCAATATCCAAGGGAGTTCTGGTTGGAATAATCGCCAAACAATTTCTGATAACCACTATACATAAAATATGTCATCTGTCCTCAAATATGAACCGGCTGATCAGTAGATCAAATTAAGTCACAGTATAAGGTATATACCTCAACTAGTCCTGAATCAATAGGGGTGACCAACTATCACATGAAATGACGCTGATAAGCGTTTAGATAAACTGTATTATAAAAGGGTACACTCACTGACATCATATGAAATGGTATGGGTAATCATACTAGTCAAATATGAATCAAATAGTCACATAAAATAATACAAGTAACATATAAATATTACTGACAACGAGAAATAAGAAGATAGTATAAAAGCAAACACTCACATGAAATGACGCAGTTTTGGAACCGAATCGCAATCTGGTCTTCACTGCACGAACTGATACAGATCTTCGGATCATCTCATGAGTCGGTCTTCGAATCATCAGTCTATTGGCTCCACAGCGAACATGAATTAAGATCTGGTCCGGGTCTCCTGTTTTCGGTTCGGATCGCACGAACGAGTCCGCAATGCTGCAATACACATCCAAACACATGAACTCACGCGAATATAATTATACACATACTGGTATACACCCCGTATATAAACACACCACATACATGCGCGTACACACATTTATATACAAGTATACACATACATACACACCATATATATACTAATATACATGCAAACAAACACACACACATAATACATACACACACACACACTAACATGTATACCCACGCACACACACACAACAACACCTACGCACACATTAATACTCAACACACACCATATATATTACAAACTACCTTACCATAATAATTCATGCATGCATATCTTATAAATTAAAAAGGGGGAGAGAAGAAGGGACTCACGCAAGGGCAAGGCTCGCGACGCGCCGACGGAGGCTCTGGCGGAGGGGGCGGAGGCCGTGGAGGATGTCGATGGAATGCCGAAGAGGGGTGGGGTGTCCTCTCGCTCGCCGATGGAGAAAATTGAGCTCTGACGGGTCCGACGGCAAGGGGGAAGAGTGGGCAATGGCCAAGGTGTGAGATGGAGGTGGCTGTGGACTTGGAGTTGTTGGGGGCTGTGGATGCGCCAGGTCTGGGTTCATGACAAGGGCTGTGGTTGTGCAAGGGTGAAGCCGGAGGTTGCTGGAAATGGTTGGGGGAGCGTTGCTCTCCGACGAAGAGGAGGGGAGGGCGCTGGACATGGGGGCTGCCGTGGGGTTCTGCGTGGAGATGCTCGAAAGGATGGGGCCAGGGAGGTGAAGAGAAGGATAAGAAGCCGGGTTGTGCTTGGCCAAAGGAGGGAGAAGCCTGGGGGCTAGGTCTTACTATGGGGGTTCGGGGCATGGCCATGATGTAGGAGATGTGGGGGGGGGGCTGCGGGGGCTTGCGCGGCCATGGATGGAGGGGACGGGTGCTGGTGCGCGACCATGGCGCAGGGGTGTAGAGGAGGCGCACGAGAGGGTAAGGATGATGCAGGGGTGCTTGGCCTGGGAGAAGATCTGCGTAGATGATGATGTCGCACGGTAAATGGGTATAGGTAGTGGGTATTGGGTTAATAGGTAATGGGTAATGGTTAAGCTAATGGGTAAAGGGTATAAGATAAGGATAATAAAATAAAGGGTATGGGCTTGACTTGGGCTAAGGGAAAATAGGGAAAAAGAAAAATAAGAATAAGTATTAATCTTAACAACATTAGTTATTTACAATTACATATTAACAAAATCATACTAATTGATAATACTAAGAATTAATAAGAATAACTAATGATAACTCACCTTAGAAAATAAATAATAGTTAGCACAAATTACATATACATGCTAAAATACTATCATTTACTATTAAAACTAGTATTATTAAACAGAGGTATTATAGAAAACCAGAAAAAAAAGGTACAATATTGCTGATATCGGGTGGATACCTATCGATAAATATCGGGTTCAAACCGATATGGACGATTTTTTTCATCGAATCTATCAACATGGGTCCAAAACCAATATATCTGCTGATATCTAGAACCATGCTAGTATCATGCTTATCGGCGTATCTGAGATGTATAAGACGATGTTATGTTGTTTATTTCATATTAGTTGTTGCCAATAATATTATGTATCTATTGAACTTGCAAGAAAAACAATTCTTAATTTTGGAATAAAAGAAATAAACTACTGCATTCTCGAATGTAACTAGCTAATTGACTCATCTTTTCTGTTTCCTCGATAAAAGAGAGAAGCTGAACAAGTCGGTCCTTCAGAATCCTGCATTAAGTAACTCTTCAATGAGAAGTTCAAGATGAACATTAGGTTTTTTTTTTGAGAAAGGAAATAATTTTAATATCTGCGAGTGTGCCATACATGAGTTGTGAGGACGGGCCGACGAGAAGTGGTTCGATGAAAAATTGTATCATGGTTCTTGCGAGATATGAAGAGGTCGAAAATCTTTTTTTTTAGCATCAACATAGTTAAGGACAACTATTACTACACCAGCTTAAAGATAACCATATCAGGACATATATATCATAGATTTTTGCCATAGAGATGAGAAGTGGTTTGTCTTCCGAATTACTTGAAGAAAAACAGACTAAACTCGGATGTTTTCCCATTTGGCGGGTCATATGGCTCACTCGGTGGTGGTGCTGATACACCTATAGTAAGAGCACAAGTTTCCTATCCTCCTCACTCATCACCTTAACCCCTTATAGTTGTATCTTGATGCTCACTGATATGGCTTTAAATCTAATTCTTTCACTAGAAATATGAATCGTTGTGCCAAGACCCGCGTAAGTGAGTGGGAGCAACATTAAAGTTCTTGCAAAGGGAGACAAATCAAGATTTAAAATTTAAAATTCATTTGCTTTTATGACTAATTAAAATTTGCTACAAGATACTTTACCATCATAGTTAATCTTGGTGTTCTTGTTGGCAAGTCCTAAGTTCTTCCTTGATGTCAGATGCATCTCCCTTTGTAAGGACTTTGATGCTCTCTAACTCGCTCGCTGGTCTTGGCTACAGTGATTAACATTTTTATTACAGGAATGAGATTTAAAGTAATGTCAGAGAGCATCAAGATACAACTTCAAGGGGGTAGGAGACGAGTGAGGAAGATAGAGAACTTGTGCTCTAACCAACGTCAATCAAAGACCAAGGTAGGTGTATGATCGATCACTGATATTGCATATTTGTTGTCATATTTCTCATATTTATGTTATACTAAACTCTACTTTTATTCTTATTTTCGTATAAATAATGTGCAGACCTTTACCAAGAGAGAAGGAAGAGAAAACAAGCCCAAAGCCCATCTAAATTCTGATTTAGTTCAAAATTAATTCAAATTAAGGATCAGAGCAAATCAATGAAAATAAAACCAGTTGAAAAATCAGTTAAATCAGATTTTTACAAATCAAGTTGGTTAAAGCCGAAGATTAACAGAAGAATCGTCGAAATCAGAAGATAAAACAGCAAATCTTTTAGGATAAATAGAAAGAGAAGAAACTCCCCGAGATCCTGCCCCTTGATGTGGCCATGTGGCCACATTAGGGCAGCGGATCTGCGGCCAGGTAGTTGAGATAGGGGGAGCGTTTGCTTCCCCTATCTGCTCACTCCCCCTCTGATTTTCCCCTGTAAATACTGAGAAATTCGTGAAGAAAAGGAACGAAGAATAGGATTAATTTCTTGCTTTATTTTTAAGGTTTAGGATCATTGTTAGATAGTTTATGAGAAGTTTATCTCAGTTTTTATTTTGTACTTCAGTCTGACAACAAATGAGAGAGGAAAAGAGTGTGTAATTTACCGTTGAAGTGACAATCAAAGGAGATTCACCTTGCTTTATTCTACTCAATCTTACCGGTATGTCTATGTTTTCAATTCATTTTATTGTTTGTTCTTTCTTCGTAATGAGTAGCTAAAATCTCTTCCTCCTGGGCTCACTGATTTCTCCTCTCTAGTTTTGATCTTGATCGATTTTAATGAAAAAGATCCAATTGAATGATTTGAATGCCTAACTTTAAGCCTTACTTCTTGTGAGTGTTCTTGAAGGCGCATGAGGATGAGATTGGTTTTTGAACTTACTCTTGAAGTTATTCTTTAAAAAAGAACTTGTTTTTATTCCATGCTTGCTTTATTGCCTTGATGGTTTAACATTCAACTCAAAGAATGATTTCAAAACTGAAGTTCAATTTTTAAAAAACTATCTTATGTGTCTTACTTGATCTCTCTTGAATACAAGACTAAACTTTTACCTATGATCTCATTGAGGCACTTAAACTTTCAAGAGAAAAATCTAGAGTTGAGCAAAGATCAGTGAGCCCGGATCTCTCTTTATTAAATACAAACAAACATCACTCTCAAAGTCTTCTTCAAAAATCACTTTTTTCAAATCCTATTATAATCTCAATTTTTCTTTGAATCACTTCTCTACTCTCCATCTTCTTTTCATCTAAACACCAACACTAAAACTTGTCTTTCTCAAAATACCGAAATGCTTGCATCACATCTTTCCTCGTGGACACGACCCGTTAGCTCTAAGCTACACGATACTCTAATTTTGCAATCAGTGTATAAGCATCACTACTATTAAGTTAGCAGTATGACTCGCCAAATGGCACAACATTCGAGTTTGGTATGTCTTTCAAGTACGGAAGACATACCACTTCTTATCTCTACTGCAAACATTTGCAACATACGTTCGATTTGACTATCTTTAGGCTGGTGCAGTATTGATTATACTTTAACTATGTTGATGTGAAAAAGATTCGCGTTTATGACCTTCTCCTTGCAAGAACCGCGACCCCATTTGTTTCATTGAACCACTTCTCGCGGACCCGTTCACACAACTCATGCATGAAATGTTATTCCTCACGATTTTTGTTTGCTACAAGATTCATTACCATCATAGTTAACCTCAGTGTTCTTGTTGGCAATTAAGTCTTAAATTCTCCCCTGATTGCAGCTTCAAGTCAAAGTCGAAGTTGATGTAAAACAGGATCGCAATCACCTTCGAATACAAATAAAAAAACTAGGGTTTTACAAGAAATAAAATGAAAAAAGAGAGATTAGGGTTGAAAAAAGAACCAGATAACTTTGGGCTTCGCACCCCTTACGCGGGCTTCACACCCCTTGCACCACGGGCTTCACACCCAATCTCAAGAACCCAAGAGCTCTGAAATTTTAACTGAAAAAGTTTTATTTAATCATTGTCTACTTATTCATTGAGTTGAGCCTCTTTTATAGGCTCTTACAAAGTGAACTTCTCGGATATAACCGGTGTGGTACTAAAGAAAGATAAATAAAACACAACATCTCAAAATAAACTAAGGCATAAAAAGGTAACTGACAACTGGCGTGATGTCCTCATCAATTCCCCCGGGGTGGGAGAAACCCGACCCTGTCGAGTGAGGACTTTCCTCACGAAGCATATCAATCGGGCCAAGGTGGTGGTCATGGCAGCATCACTGGTACGCCGTGTTGAAACCATGATGGCGGAGGTGGAACTGGTCTCCGTGACGGGTTGGCTGTGAAAGACGGCAGCTCGATCAAGACATAGAGAGTAGACCAAGGCGCATCATCCCTGCTGAAGACGGAACTAATATCAGGATCCCATGAGCTATCCAACTCGCAAGCAATGGAAGCAATCCTCTTCAGAGCCCTATCGAAATCTTTAGGCCAAATGTGCAACTTCCTCACAGCCTCAGAGCGACTCATAACCATCACCTTATTATCAACCGCAAATTCCTGCAAAGTACTATATGGGTACGTAACAAATTTGTGGGTATCATTGTAAATTGCTATCGGTCTAGTGATATCATCAATGTATGCAAGAGGAAAATGCAATGTAGTAGTCTCAACTATCTCATTCACGTCATCACTGGCACTATTAGACATGTGATCTCATCAATAACCAGTGTGTCGACACCAACTGTTGTGTCTATACTAACAGTCTTGGGAGGAACATAGACTTCCTCAATAACCTTCGAGACGTCAACTTCATCACTAGACACTATTCTAACATGTTGACTCTCTGAAGGACACTGATAATCATAATGTCCATATCCCTCACTTTTATAACATTTAGCCTTAGCATTGACTAGCGTTTTGAAAGTCAAGTCCAACTTTAATGCAACATCAAAGGCATCTTCAACAGTGTCTAAGTCATAGGGGCCAGTAATCATAGCACGTTTTATTTTAGATCGTAAACCCCAAACAAACCTAGTTAGAGTCTCAGAAGGGTGCTCTCTCACGTCACTGCGATGGGTTAAGTTCTTAAACATGGCAATATAATCATGAACGGACATATGACCCTAATGGAGTTTGTGTAGCTGGTCTAAGTGGGGTCTCTATACTGCTGACTAGTCATGATGACTCAAGCAAACAAGCAGATGCAGTGGAGAACCCTAGAGTTAATTAAACTAAATGTATGCACTAAACAAAAATACCCTAAAGTTTAAGTTCTAAATGCAAAGAAAATGCATTCCTAAAATGATGAAAAAGCAATAAATGCTAATGCAACCACTAGATCGAAGCAAATAACAATTCAACTAACAAATTATAGCAATCCATATAGTAGTTGCAAGTAATCTAACAGTTAACGATTCAGGTTAAGTTAGGATATCGCCTCGAGAATGGAGCAAATCGGACGTTAATCGGGGCAGAAACAAGCTCTGGACTGTGGTGCGCTGATCTGCTGAGTTGAATCTGGCAGACGACCGAAGTTTGAACTAGAATATGAAGGCTATAGATGTGTAGTGTTGCTCTCCACGAATCCGCTGCTTCGAAAACGGCTCGAATCGAGCTTGAAACGAGCTCAGAATGGACGAATGTTGGGGCTTTTGGGGGACATGAACAGTAACCTGAAGGTTACTGTTCACGTGAACAGTAACAGGGCGATTACTGTTCACTGTGAACAGTAAAATTTTTTTCTGTTTTGTTTTTTTTTCTCTTTTCTGTTTTTTTTCTGTTTTTTTTTCTTTCTGTTTTTCTTTTTTCTTTCCTTTTTTTTGCAAAGTAGATCTAAATAAATCTAAATCTAGATCTAGATCTAGTAATAATCGAATTTTTTTTTGCAAAGTAGATCTAGATCTAGAGATCCAGATCTAGATTTAGAATTTGGGGAAGAGAAGAAATTCGAAGAGGATTGGGACCAAAGCTCTGATACCAAATTGATGTAAAACAGGATCGCAATCACTTTCGAATAAAATAAAAAAAACTAGGGTTTTACAAGAAATAAAATGAAAAAAGAGAGATTAGGGTTGAAAAAAGAACCAGATAACTTTGGGCTTCGCACCCCTTACGCGGGCTTCACACCCCTTGCACCACGGGCTTCACACCCAATCTCAAGAACCCAAGAGCTCTGAAATTTTAACTGAAAAAGTTTTATTTAATCATTGTCTACTTATTCATTGAGTTGAGCCTCTTTATATAGGCTCTTACAAAGTGAACTTCTCGGATATAACCGATGTGGTACTAAAAGAAAGATAAACAAAACACAACATCTCAAAATAAACTAAGATATAAAAAGGTAACTGACAACTGGCGTGATGTCCTCATCAGAAGTATTCAGAAATGGAGAATTATTTTGGGAATCAACGAGTTATCTAGTGAAAAGGGATCTTTATATTTTTGGGAAATAGCAAAAACACGTATTTAATATAATAGTTTCTTCAACAAACCTTTCTGATCTATTAGGTTTCTGATGGTCTCCTTTTCTATTGCATTCTACAGATAATACCCTGTAATAATGTTAGTGCAGCAGGTGACCCACCTGCACTACTGGTGTTGTAGCGGATACATCCATCAATTAAAGGGAGTTGTCTGCAAAAGTCTAATAAAACAAGACGGTTGTCTGCAAAATCTAGTAAAACAGGGTTATCCGAGGAATCTTATGAAATCTGTGTAAAGGCTTGTCTCAATGGTAAAGCAGGGGTTTGGTTATGGGAAGTCCAATGTTTAGCACCTGGTTACGTCCTTTAGGAAAAGAAGGTGCTACTATAGCACAGGTGCAAAATCTGTTTGCAGTAGGCAAGTGGCCTGGGTTCATTTGCCGCTTGCACTGGGCTATTAGGACTTACTCTTATGAAAAATAAGGCACAAGGGGGGTTTTCTACAAAAATCATTATGCTACTATTTTTTCTTTTGGTTTGAGGTTGGTTTTTTCCCCCTTTGGGTTGGTGGTCTTGAGTTTATCCTTTTATTAAAAGAAAAATTTGTAATTTGGCCACCTTATACTGAGGCCGCAAGCACTCCCCCTCCTCCTACTATTAATCCTGCTGCTTGCTGCTGCCGCCGCCGCCCCTGCTTCTCCTGCTCTTGTTCCTCTATTGATACCGCTACTGCTGCTGCTGCTTTCGCTACTACTGCTGCTACTATTTTGGTTGGTTCTCCCACTTTCTTCTATCCCTTAGGTCAGCTTCCGGAGTAATGCCACTTTAGCAGGTAGTTTTTACAGACTCACCTCATGGCTTTTGGTCCCTTCACTCTAGCTTACTCTTTCAAGCTCCTTTTGTCAATGTAACTTCTGAACACTCGTACTGACTGACATAGAGGAGGCTGATCTGACCTAATTACATCTGTCCCTTCCCTAAAATCTTGGATGCTATCTGGTTGATTGGGCTAGAAAAGTAAACTCACAGCAGAAGTCACTCAGTTCTTGGTTTGTTTGGACCTTGCCCATAATAGGCTCGAACCTCACCACACCAGTAGGAAAATAAGGAAGTTGGCTATTCTTGGTGGTATTGAATATGATTTGCATTAAAGCTAAATGATGAAGATTAACTGAACCTAGTTTTAATACAGACTCAGTTAAGATTAACTGAACCTAGTTTTAATACAGACTCAGTTATTAATGGATACTTGTGGTTTTTAATATGAGGCCCAACCCAAATTATGATTAATTATGATTTGTTTCTCTTCTCTTGCCTCTGTTATTTTACTACTTTAATATGGTTATAAACTAATAACAACTTGAGGTTTCCCCTTCATTGACTGATTAGGCAGTAGCATTGGACCTCAAGAGAAATTTGCTACGAATTATGTCGGGTATGTTACATGGCTTCCAGCAGAGGCTTCCCATGATCCAAGCATGGGGATGGTATATCCGTTTACTCGGTCCGAGCTCTTTGAAGAATAGACATCTTATTAATGAAATGTTGAAAATTCCTGAACAAACATTTACTGATCCTGATCCACAGGTCCAGATTGCATCACTGGTAAGTTGGTTAACTATTTTAAGGGGCCACAAAGACATGAATAAAAGAGATTTTATTATAGCAATGAAATGCCTATATCCTGGAGAATGCAGGTTACTTGGGAGCAATTGATTGATGCTTTCCTCCCTCCTCAAAAGATAGATCAGGAGATGATAAGCGTTGACAAAACTGGTGATCTACTGAGAAGAATAAAGGTTCTAATAACGCCTTTAAAAGGAATTATATCAAGTAGATGTGACATCTCTGTTCATTCATCTTGCCTGAAAACATGGCACTATCTTCTACATAAACTTGATATATCAGTTAACCAACCGTCAGTTCTAATGACCTCCTTTTGGCCAATCATTGAATCCATATTCTCCAGGGGATTTGATAGCATGCGAAATACCTCTCTGTGGACCTCATGCCTTGATCTGCTTGATGACCATATTCTGTCAAAAGTAAGGGCTGGGAAGCACGAACCGTTTGCTGAAAAGTCTCCAAGATGTATAGTAGACAAAGCTACTGCTGCTGGATCCTCTGTAAATAATAAAGGCTCATTCAAGGAGTATCCCATTAAGTGGCTTCCTTGGGAAAATAACAGTTTAGATTTCTTCCTAAAGATGATTTTTCTAGTCCTTAGGCAAGGTTCAGTTATTACGGTGATCGATGAAAACAGAAAATTGGCTTTTAGTTATTCCTTGAGAATCTTCAGGTCAGTTTTACAGGGAGTTGAAGTTGAACTCAAAATGGTGTCCACTAATTACGACAGGATCCAGTCTTGCCTTGTCACTATTTTAACTTTCTTGAAGGAGGTGTCTGAAAATATGGCCTCAAAGTACTGTGATAAACAGTGTAGTGACTTTTTATTGGTAGCTTTTCAGTTTGTGGAGGCTCTTAGAGAAGAGCTAGATCCTTCGATATTTGCATCCCCTCTTTATCGGGTCAGTTTGGATCTAAAGTGCCTTAAAGAAATGCAATTATCTGAGCGTGCTGAAAATATAAAGGTTGAAGCTCTGAGGGTCTCCTCTCTTGCGTACAACGAGATGGTTTCCCCCATGGTTTATACTACCATTTTGGACCTTTGCCTGATCACTCAGTCTATTCAGAATTTGTTAATATCATCGCCTGATGGCATTTCACGTGCAGTTAAGCACATAAAATTATTGCTCTTTTCAGAAAATTCCTTGCTCAATTTGCATGCTGCAATTTCTTTTCTTTATATGCACTTGGGAGAACCTGCAACTGGGAGGATTTCCTCGTTGATGATGTGGAGAATCATTGCAAAGGGATTTCTGGAGGTCATTGGCAACAAAAGCCTCTCATTCTCAAAATCTGAATGTTATCATGCAAGCTGTACTATGGTTCTTCAGTTGTTGTGCTACCCCTTTGTTATGCTTCTATATTCCCCTGATGTTTCAGTCCATAAAAGTGTCAGTAACGACTTCGATATTTGTCTTGTTTCTACACAAAGAGAGATTGAACTGGAACTTATGATTGAAGTATGGAAGTCTTTTTGATTCTTTATGTAATGACTTGCAAAATAAATCCTTCTTGATTAATAATCATGCAGAAGGCCTGTCTCAAATGCTAATCAGAGTGCTGGATGAGAGCATTATGATGGAAATACAAGGCAATACTAAGTCCTCATTATCAAACTCTCGGAAAACTGGTTTCCTCTTGGTATTTGGTGAGCTTGTCATTTGCATACTGAAATATGTTCAGGTCTTATATGTTGAAACTTCAAGATCGGAAGCGATCAACCATGATGGCAGCCACATCAATAATAGTTTGGGGCTTGTTGCCAGGTATCTTGTTGACTTAGTTTCAGATGGGAACATTAATGCTGGGTCAAGTTGAAAAATTTCTATATTAGTATAACATTTCTGTTGGTCTAGTAAAGTGTTTCGAGCTTCCTTGAGCAGCCCAAATGATGCTCATTTCTAAATATTTGCAGGTTTATGAAGATGTCAGTAAAAATCTCGAAAACAAATCCACAGGCAACAAACATGATAATGTGCAGGTAAAGTTTTTCTGCCTGTTTTTCTAAATGTAGATTTTTCATATGATTATTTTGTTTTATTTCATTTTTTTTCTTTGTTTGAGATTATATATCATGTTCATATATGGCCTTTTCTTTGGTATCTCTTGTTTCCTTGATTCTTATTTATATCTCTTATGGTATCTGAGTTGCAGGGTATTTGCTGCTTTGACTGGTTTGGTAGGCCATATTTGCTCAAAGCAAGATGTTCTGCTTTTCATGGAGGTTTGTACCTACTAAAATTGCCATCATTGTCACCACATATCATTTGATAATCATATGAGATAACCATAAACAATGAAATATTATTTATTCCAATGTTTGCAGCAAGCTTGGACTTATAGGAGGGGGATGAAACCTCTAAAGAGGAACTAGTTAAAATAAAAATCTTCCACGTTAATAAATATTATGTTTATACATTCACCACACTTTTTTGTGTATGTGCGCGCGCGTGCGCGTGTGGACATGCAAGTAGACAACAAATAAGGAATGTTCAAAATGACCTTTTATTGAGGATCATAATAAGAATACTCTTAAAATCACAAAAGCTAGAAAAATTAAAATCAGTTATGGAAGTATTCACATCAACATTCAGGTGTATACTGAAGGTCTGCCGGATATTCAGCATTTGTGACCTGAAATTCATGAATCTCGTAGAATACAGCATCTGACACAGATTTTGTACAATACATGACATGGTTCCAGGAGAGGGTGTCATTTAGTACTTGTGGCGCTTTAGTTTATTGCATTTAAAATTATTCCAGGAGTGTTGAGTGACTGATGTAGTCATGCTCTCTTCAATTTCAGAAGAGTGGTGGATAAGAGATGTATCCAGCAGAAAGGAATAACAATAACCAAATTCTAGTTAGTGGATATCTATTGTTTTATAATGGAACAGGCCCATGCTGGATGTCATGTGTGCATGTGCACACAACACACAGTGTCTAATGAAGACATGTCATTGGATATTTTGAGGATATGCCGTCAACAATTGAATTGAATTAAATAATTAATCATGATAGATCATGTCATCTTTTTTAATGTACACCTTATACGAATCAAAATTGCATTGAAATCTAAAATTGTATATGAATTTTTATTTTTATTTCACGTGCTCATAAATTATTTGCTGTAATTTGAGAGAGAATGACCTTAATAGAGAAGGTAATGTTGAAAAGGATTCTGCAGCCAACATTGAAAATTAAAAATGAAGGCTTTATGGTTTTTGTTTTTTGTTAACCTGATTTAATACTTATTTGATGTTCTGTTATCTTGCAGTTGATCTCTGATCCACTTGTTCAATGGTTGTCCGGGCATACTCCAGACTGTGGTGAAATGCAACCAAGGAGTAGCATTGTATATCATCTCCAATGCCTTTGGACACAGATATTATATTGTTTGCGGAGAAGCCAGCCCCCAATCATATTTGATTCTCTCATGCTGGGAGTCCAAGATTCACTTCTCCAGGCATCACTCGATCACCCTTATCTCCCTATCTCTGATGCAACCATTGCATTCTGGAAAGACACATATAATCAAAATCCAGTGTTAAAGTATCCTCAGTCCTTGCTTCCTGTCTTAGATAAATTGTCGAGGAGTGGAAGAATAAATCTTCAGCGGGAAAGCCAGTCAACTTTTGCCAATAACAACTCAGCAGGCAAAAAGGTTACTGCTTTGTCACATAAGAGAATATCAGGAGTGGACACTGTAGAGGGATCTGACCCTTCTCAGGGGTGTGCTGACATTATGGCTCCAGGTTTTAGAAGAAAGAGGTTGAAAATTACTAGGCAGTCAAGCAATTTGAGAGGAGTTAAAAGTGTCCCTTTTCATGAACTTGGGGTGTTCGATTATCATGAAGGAAAATTAGATCATAGAAAGGCAGATGCCCTCTTGGAAAAGCTTCGAAGAGCTTAGAGAAGAGAAAGAAACGGAGATATACTATATCAGATTAGCGAGGTGTGAATATATGCATGGGTGTATTCAGTGTTTTTGTAAGGAAGTGGCCCGAATCATGGTACGTCTGTTAGTGGCCTTAAGTTTGTACTTTCTTGCATTTTTTTGTTTCATTGTTGTACTTAAACCATTGCTTTTGTTTTTGTATGCTTTTCAATAATAAGGTGGATACTAGGGGAGGAAGTTTCTATCAACATATTGGCAGCTTACTTTGGGCTTGTGGCCTCTACCATCACAAGTGAGTACCATCACAAGTAAGCACCTCTATGAATAGTTCGAGTTCCCATTTGCTTGTAAAATATTGTTTCCATAGAATTTGTGGAAAGGTGACCGCGTTTGGTTTTCAATTTTTTAGATTTTGAGGGGAGTGAAGGAAAGGAAGAGAAAAGAAAAGAAAAAGGAAAAGAATGGAAAAGGAAAAAAATTCTTTTGACCTTTGGTTGTAAGGAGTTAGGAGAGTTGAAAGAAAATTACAAAATAAAGGAAGCAATTTTCTTTCATTTGGGTGTGTAATAAATAAATAATTTGAAAACACAATTTAATTATATGTAAGGAGGATGATAGAGGAGGACGTTGGAATTATAAATCCATTCCAACTAATAATTTGGTTGGTAGGGAGTTCAGAGTGAAAGAATAAACTTGGAAATTGTCAGATCATTTTAGTAGGCTTTTTATATCGAAGCATATTATTTTACAGCAATTCATGTATTAATGCTGGACTCTGTTTTGTATGAAGTTTATATTAAAGATATACACACACGCGCGCACACACACAGTCTAAGGATCTAGGGTCTGTTACGGAGAAATTGAGAAAGAGAGTGAGATAAATCTAATAAAGAAATTTCCTAAGGTCTTGTAACAGTGAGTTAACAATCGAATAAGTGTTATTTGTTATTTCTCCAATTAATCTTTTTCTCCCTCAAATTTAATAAAGCCACTAAACTTGTTTATGTCATCATTGTCTGCAACCAGCTCAATCGTCATCAAGAGAAGAAGCATGGTCAACCGCAACATGGTCTGAACACAACTTTCGAAGTCTGTTGGTAATAACTATGATCATTGACAAGTTTCAAAGTTTACTGTGATCATTGATGCATCTAGGCTATGTTTCATGAACACGGCCACCCTGACATGAACACAACACGTGGATACGTCGCAAATTCTTAAAAATACACACGACTTGTGTGTATGACACGTATTAGACACATTTCGGACATGTCACAGTTCCATGATAGGAGTGCCAATGCTTCATTGCATCTAGATGTGTGTTCGGATTCCAAGATTTTTTGGAATTGAAGTATGGTGACAAGGAAATGGGCCAATCAAGAGGATCATGATGCACTCTCTCAAGCCCCAAAGTTTGCATTTTGAGATAAGACAATATGACAGGGTGTTATTTTTCATTTTAGCAAAGTGTGGATGAAACACGACAAAGGGACCTCTACATGTAAGTGGAAACCATGGTATTGGTTGGCAAAAAGACATAAAATGGTGTAGGTAAATGAAGACGTGACACTAAACTCTATGAGGAGAGTTTGAAGGAGTAAAGATGAACGATCATGAGAAGAACATGGATTACTTTGATAGTGAACTGTAGTCCCAACTAGATGCTCTGTGTTGGAACGGAGAGAACATTAGCTGCGTTGGAACCATTGAAAAATTCTTGGAATGACGCTTTTGATGTATGGCAATTGTTTTCTCAATTGAAGAAAATCAGAACAAGAAGACATAATGTAAGAACTCATGGAAACACTCAGTCTATGAGCATGACCATAGCTATCACCAACAAGATTAATTGAGCGAGCCCCAAAACCCTCAATTAACGAGTTAGTGATAAAAGTAAGAGGGGGCAAAAAGATAACCTAGATTGTGGGAGAGACCACAATCATGGAAAAAGAAGAGGGTATAGTTGAGCACTCACTAATAATGATGATGATAGAAGATACTGAACTCCAAATCCATATTGAGGAAGAGAACAAGGGGCCGAGGAAATTACAACAATGGAAACTCGTAAAGGTATAATGGTTTCCAAACTCAATGCTATTATTACAACAAGTATGGTTACTTTCTTTCAATACGAATGTACAATGAAGAAGTTTGAAGTTCAAGAAAAACATGAACTTTTATTAAAAGATTAGTGTACAATTGTTCCATGTTGCTAGTTTGCAAGCTGGAAAGGCGGAAATAATACATGATACTTGGTGGAAAGAAAGAATTATTTATAAAGTTAAATTAAAAAATGAGTAGTGTAGAAAAACTTGGAGAAGATAGAAAAAATGCAGTAATAGTGATCTTATCATAATATCCAATGACTCTTATGTGGTCAGGTTTAGGATCTAACCTTCCAAATGTTTCATTAGCTAGTTCTAGGAGATGGGCACTATGTCCTATGTTGTGAAGGAAACTTTTTAACTTGAGAGAAAATCAGAATCGGTTGATTTGTAAGTGTGACCATAGCGAAGAATCACATATTTCTTTCAAAGATAAACGATGATGTGTTGTCATCTTCTAGTACTGCTGTTTGGACATCTAATTTTGATCAGTTAAAAAATCTTTAGTTTGTTGAAGGGGTTGTGCCTATAGATCATCTAAATTAGCTTTGTGAAGGTTTCATATTGGGAAAGCAACATAGCTCTCTCTTCCAAAGTAGAAATGTATGAAAGCTATTTAGTTTCTTGATCTAGTTAGCACATATATCTGTGAGATGGGATGCCCATCTATTGGATAATAAGTACTCTATAAATGCTGTAACCCAATCTAATTCACGAAGGTTATTTAATTCGTGCCGATCTGACCTTTAAGTATCTCTCTTTTAAGGGAGATTCTTTGAAGCCTTCTTTCAAAGTCTCTCTTTTAGGATATGATTCGTACACATGGGAGAGATGACATGTGAAGAGGTGAGTTAACACTTAATGGAGCTGGAATTTGTCTCCACTAGCTTAGAGTAAGGTTACAAGCTGGGAATTAGCTTGAAAGCATTTTGAGCTTTTTCTTGAAATATCATTAAATAAACTCCTTTGGACTGAAACATTTAGGTTCTTCACAGAATGAAGGTGATTTGTCAATATTTTTCCAAGAATTTTCATGGACCAGATTTTGAGGAACTAGGCTACCCCTAACGGACTTAGTGAACTATCAAAATGCATGAGTCAGATAATGAAAATTTTATTGACCTCTGTTGGTAATGGAATTTTGGGAAAGTTCACTGGGATAAAAAATGATTTTTAGAATAATTTGACCAGATACTTTTGGTGGTGGGACTGCAAGTGTCCCAATGCATTAGAATACAACTAGCTTGGCATTTCTCCAAGAAATTTTCTTTTTTTTGAAGTTTCTCTGGGCTATAAGGAGTCAAACTGCACACTTTTAGATGAATGAGATAAGTGGTTTGTGTGCAATGCTCCAAAATAGAAAGTGACACAGAGGGAAGGTGTCTGTAAGCAATAAAGCGGTTTTGTCTATAGCAGATTCTAAATCAGACTGGATACTTAATAAATATGTAAACAAAATACAGGGAAATGATTAGGAATGGCCTTAAAATACAAATTGTAGGAACTTTGTGTTGGACTATTCTATGGACTATCTGCTCCTGCACACCTTAAAGTCTGCATGGGAGATCAAGTCATTTGAAATTTTTATATTCATCAACTGATATCAATTTTTTACAGCTGAAAAAAGTTTATTTTGAAACAATCTGATCATGGATAAAAAGTTTTCAAATGTCTTGATTTCATTCCTAGACAATGCAAATCAAGATAAATTTAATTTATCGTCCAACACAGTTTTTACAAACCTTATTTTCAGTCCAGTTCCTAAAAGATCATTTCCTTATCAAATATAGAATTGAAAAACTAATAATAAAGAAAGAACAAAACGATGTGTTAAAATTATTAAATTGTAGAATATTACTAATAGGTCACAAGTCACAGTAAAGCAATTAAAAATTTCAACTTAAAGAAAAAAAATAAACTAGATAAATAACATAAGATTAAAAAAGATTGTACATTCCCTTGAAGAATCAGAAATGATTGAACAAAAATACGAAGAAAATTGAAGAATCACTCTAATTCCATCCTTGCCTCTTAAGAAAACAAGTTTACAATTGGATCTACAAAAACAATATTTGGTACCATCTAATCATCGTCCAATAAAAACATAAAGACTTAGAACAATATAGCTTCAATCACAAAGGATGCAAATGAATGACTTCTTCTGATCCTGCAATGCTCCGTGTCTTCTCTTAAATACTTCAATCTTGTAGTCTAGAATCTCAAGAGCTCTAGACACCAATCTCGAGGATTAATGGCTTCAACACTAATAGGATGACTTAAGGAGATTGTAGTGGTCAACTTCCGACCTCCTCGAGATCACGCCACGTGTCCTTCCATCACCAAACAAGCAAGCGATACGTGGTCACTTCTAGAACCTCCGAATGGGAGTCCTCAGTTGAGTTAAACCCCGAGCGGCTCGTGTGGATAGGATGAGGAGATAGAATCAGTTGTGCGAATTCTTATCTCTAAGCCAAATCTCCATTTGAATTTGGCAGTTACAGTTTGGGGACGGATCAGCCACCTCTACAACTGGACGATGACTACTAGATAAAGATGAACTCTCATCCAATCAGCTCAAATTCAGTTGTTTAGCTGCAACCGCCTCTTAATAAGTGGTTAAGTGTTTAAATTACCTTCTCCAACTGACACAACCTTATAAATGGGAGACCCCTTCCAACGTAGAAGTGGGTCGATCTCAGAAACCTTAGCTGACTGGAGAACACCATTATAATCGCCACCGTGATAGTGGATTCACTCTTTCTCTCCGTGGTTTTCTCTCATTCGGGGTTTTCACGTAATTTTGTGTGTTTGCGTTGCCTTTTCTGAGATTTGCTCTGACGTGTTTTTCAATCTAGTGCATGGATTAATTGCTTAGGAAATTACTCACAGCATTTGGTGCTTTCATTGAGATCTTCTGAATCCTCACTCATTGACTCTCCCTATCCAATATCCAAACCTCTCCACGAAAATGCCCTCACACAATGACCATAGCGCACAAGAACAAGACTCGTCACGGCGGCAACACTTTTGACGAATTCGATCAATCGGTCCTCTCCCACGGACAACTAGTCCAGATGGTGATCGACCTGCGATGAAGTTTGGATGAACACCACGCCAAGGTCGATCGCTAGCGAAAAATAGTCGCCATTCATTGCGACACCGCAAAACGCGAGCGAGAGGTGGT
Source organism: Agave tequilana (assembly GCA_038442645.1). Classification (NCBI taxonomy): domain Eukaryota; kingdom Viridiplantae; phylum Streptophyta; class Magnoliopsida; order Asparagales; family Asparagaceae; genus Agave; species Agave tequilana. Next base: position 49,550 of record JAVJIF010007790.1, on the reverse strand, counting down.
AATGCAGGTCATCCATCAGTTGCTCACGCAGATAAATGTTCTTCGAGAAGCGCAATGAGTCATCGAGCTGGGCGCCCAGCAGACTCGGGTGGATACACCCCCCGAGGTTGACTCACATCTGACGGCCCCGACCCACCTACATTTTAAGCTGAACAAAATGCGCTCCAAAGTAACACCTCCGCATGAGGATCCGAGAGCCTTCAAGCTGACACCCCAACTCCCAAGGGGAACGCTTCCCCGATAAGGGCGAAGATCGAGGACGCCCCAGCCTTCACGCCCCTGAAGCTGCCGATTGATCAGATCCTTTACATCATTAAACATCAGCCGTGGGTGAAGCTCGCTAAGATGACAAAACACGATCCAGATCCCCTGAAATTAGGAAGCCGTTCCTTTCACGGCAGTCGGGGACACGCCATCCTGCATTGTTGCGCCCTTAAACGACACCTCGAGGACCTAGTTTGATGTGGATACCTGGATGAGTTCATCCTCGACTTAGAGGAAGATCCTGAGGGAGGCAAGGCCCCAGACGAGACCGTCGACTAAAGCACTCACCCCTCGGCATGATTCAGGACAGGAAGACCCCCGCCAGGCAATGAAGTTCTTCCCACTCGAAGCGATACTACGTGTAAAACTATGTAATATTCAATAAAATTATGCAAGCTCTTTTATTTTCATACTCAATATCTTCTCCAGGTGCGACAAGTACGCTCGACAGCCTATATTGGGTCCTACCTCCCTCGGGAAGCCCCTTGAAAGATGGAGGCTCGCCCACAACGATTGCTCAGAGTCAGCCGAGATAGGTTTCACCTGGATGGTTACTCGAGTGAGTTAACATGTACGGGTCCTACCCCGATGATCCCCAACAAACAAGCACGAACCCAAGGCATCAAACAGGAGCATCAAGAGCAGCGGATTAACACCCAAAGAAAATGACACATCTCCTTATCACATTTGTCCTTACAAAAAGAGGGGTAGGCCTATTTAGCCCCGCCTACGGCCACTGCTTTGGCCCGCTGTTCACCTCCGAGATTTCTCATGCCAGCTGCCAGAGCTTTCAACATAATCGGTCGACCTCTCTGGCTAACGACTCGAATCCCTGGGCCAGGAACTAGGTCGCTAGGGATCGCGGTTCGCGCCTCCGAGCTATCCTTCGGCGCTCTCCACCCAGACATCTGATCTAAGGGCTATAACTTGAGAGCGCAGTGTCTGCACCTCCTCAAGCAACATCCTATAGGCGCTTCACAGCTCATTATAACGATCTGATTGACGCGAAGCCTCGGCCCTCTAACTCCACATCCTTGTCACGACTTTTCAAGTTATCTCGTACACGGATTTCATGCTTGACCGCTAACTTCTTTGCACACCTCTTTTATTGATCTGCTCTCGAAGAGAAGAGACCTTCGCCTGAGCTGAGACCACCTTCCCCTGGAGATCAGTCACCTCTAACGCCTTCTACAGCTCCACAAGCCGGCTCAGGAGCATCTATTCAAGGCCTAACTTTTCCTCCCTCAACTTAGCACTTGCCTCAAGCAATGTTCTAAATGACGGCCATAACGGCTACATCGATTTCTAAAAATTTATCGAAGATGGGGATATATCGGGGATGTTTTCAAAAATCGGATGTCAAAATCGGACTGTAAATATACATATCTTCTTGTCTTAAATCGCATCTTAATAATACAATATATGCATAAATTATATAAATCTACATAAAACATCATACTTATATGTTTAAGATATACTTAACTCGATAACTTGCATTAAGCCTATGAATCCGTAATCACTATCCAAGTATAGAATCTTCAAAAATGTTACATTGCCGCATCACTCGAATTACCCAAATACCTAACCTAAAAATTAGGTGAAAACGCTATATCGGGTCCAAAATTGCCGAAATTGCGGCCGCTATATCGGGTCCATGCCTATTTATCAGCGATTTTGGATGAAAAATGCTATATCAGTTTGGATGTGCCAAATCATTGCGGCTAGGTGCCGTAAACGCAATATCGGCACAATATCGGGGTTATATCGGGGATATTTAGAACACTGGCCTCAAGCAGCTCGCGCTTTTTCCAGAGGACTCCGTCCATTCATCTTTGGAGATCTGCCACTATCATATTATGAGAAACGAGCTCGCGATCCAGTTGAGAGGTTAGGAGATCGAGCAGTTTGAACTCTACAGGGCGAGAAAGTTCAGGAATTCCCGGGAGTTTCCCCACTGCAACCTTCTCCCGCCAGGTATTCAAAAAGTCTAACAACGATCTAGGCTCATCACCCAGGTCTATTTTCACTTCTTCATCTCCACCTACAGGGCCAGAACCTTCGACTTCCTCTGGTGGCTCCTCCCCTGAAGAACCAGCCCCGTCAAAGCCTATGCGGGTAGGGGACATCCTCAGCCTCCGAGGGGCTCCCCTCTGATTGCGAATCACCGAGTCAGAAACTGGGCAGAACCACAACGACCTTGAAATACAAAGAGCATAAGACATTCAAAAAGGGTGGAAGCTAAAAATTTAACTATTTCCATTCAAAAGATTACATTTGATCTTTACAAACGATGTTAGAAAAATCAGGCAAACTCTCAAACACTCATTTTGTCTTTGTAAGATGCTTTGAAGTAGGAGCCAGAAGAACAACTTCCTCGGGGGCAGCCCGAGCCACCCTTCAGCGTCAAGAGTAGTTGGCGGAGAACTCGTTGTCAGGGGCACAGAGTCACTGGACGGAGCGTTCGGAGAGGTCTCCTCCACTGTAGCAGGGCCAACACTGCTTTCAGGAGGATTCTGGCCCTCCTAAGGAAGGATTCAATTTCAAGCGAGTACCTCAGGGACAACCCACGTTTCCTATCTTCGTACCCCCTTTATATTTCTTGAATTTGAATGCCTTCAACACATGTTGACAATTGGCTATAGCCTCTTGTTTACGCGCTTCTGTCTCTTTTTGGGCAATCAACGCCCGACTCAAGTCATCATTGAGGCACTCTTTCGCCTCCTTGAAAGCGTCCCGCTCCAATCTCAGGGCAGCTTCTGCCCTCTTTGCACACTGTCAGCTCTCCTTAAGTTCTTGCTGAGCCGCTAACAGTGCAGACTTTTTTTTTGTTGTAGTTCGAAGTTCCTCTTCAGCATCTCCGACCCCTTCTTCTCCAGCTGCACCAGCTTCTCTCGACTCGAGCGAGCCTTCACCTTACGGCCCAACTTTGACCTGACTAATCTCCTCAATCGCCGCCTTTCCTGCAACATTGAGCTCCTCCTTCCCCCGACATAAATCAGCAACTTCGCCCTCCCTCGCCTTTAGGGCATTTCGTTGGTCATCTAGTAGCTCCGAGAGGAGCACCACGTTCTGAAGGGGAAGCCAAAGTTAAATGACACACAAACAAATAACTCCAAACAAAGTCGTCGAATTATTTATCCTGAAAAACTTGTTCTTCAGATGCTGCTCCACTCCTTTAAGAGCAGGGCCTTGAGTTCCTTAAGCCCCTCGAGGAAGTCACCATGCCCGACGGCCACCTTGACACCCCTCTCTGGAAGAACAATCCTAATTCCGGATCTGCAACGGTCCGTCCTGAAAACAGTTATTGTGACTGTGCGGCAGTCCCTGAGAAGCCGACACCACCGGCTACACTTGCGCCCTCCGCAACCTGAGGATGCTCAACAACGTCCACCCTTTCAAGTCTGTGCGGAGGCTGAAGCCCATTATTGTCCAAAGTAGGGGCGTCGTTGTCTCAATCCCACCCTCGGGGAGCAACTCAGTAGTAGGTCCTGCAGGCATCTCCAGGGCCGTATCCACAACCTCTGCACTAGTCTCGATGACAGGCGAAGCCCCCCGAGCACCGTCCACGGGTCAGAGGATCCAACCTGAGCCTCAGCCACAGAGGACTGCTCCGCGGCAGTGGAAAGAGGAGAGGTTGTGGTTTCGAGTAAGTCTGTCATCTCTTCTTCGTCAGACTCATTGAACTGGAGCCGGCGCCTCTTCTGCATGAGGAAAACAAGCGTTGAGAAATAGTCCATACTAACAGAAAACTAAAGAAAGTAAGAATCTACCTTGGGGCACGGAAGATGCGAGGACTGAGCGAGAGCCCTCTTCCCTTTGGCGGGAACCATCCGCGTAGGACCCTCGACTTTCCAAGACCGATAGATAGGGGATTTCCTCCCGGCTCGGAGGTTCCTCAGGCTCGGAGGCAGGCTGGTTCTTACCCGAAGCTGGCACTCTCGGGATGACTGGGCTTCTGGAGGCCTGTTCGGGTCTAGCAGCTAACTCCAGTTGCGGTTATTATAGTTGATGGCTATCAACCTCCTTAACTTCACCTCAACTTTAGCGATATACAAAGTCCCCCCATGAGAGTCGGATTCCAAGTTCCAGGCCACCGGGACGGCCCTGCGCTCATCTTTTGATTTAGCCTCCCACTGATTGGTCACCTGAACCACGGTATCTTGCACACCATGGTCGCTTTGACCATGTTGACAATAATCTTTTCAATCCTGCTCTGGGGACAAAGTAGCGCACCTTGATTGGTCTTCCTTAGGGAGTAGTGATACTGAAGACCTCGCGCTGACACGCCTCGAGAGCATACAAATCACAAAGAGCCTTGAACCCTAGTACTGTACACTAGGCCACCGCTAACAACTGAAAGGGGGCAACTCTGTAAAAAATCAGAACGTTGCGGATGAACCTCGTTATCGACAACTTTAGCTCCAGTGTCAGAACCTGAGGATGCATATATACACCCTCTCTATTAGGCGCAAGGATAAAGAAACATTAATACCATGGGGGCAGAACTCACTTTTTATCCCCGGATTCAAATGAAAGCTATAGCTGGCCAAATATTTATGCACCGCCTCTTGATCACGGAGCTTGAAAGTTTTTGGATCGAAGTCCATTCTGATCTTGGTATGATGGGAAGCTTTCTTCTCCTTCTCCACTGCAGCCTTTCCTTAGCCGCACTGCTGACCGTATCAGATTTCTCTCCTTCTTCATTGTAACAGAAATAAGAAAACAGCTGAGATCTGAGAACCAGAAGATCAGAAGAGGGCAAGAAAGAAGACGTAGAGATTTGAAAAATGACTAAGGCCCCAGAGCGTTGCCCTCTTAAACCTAGGGAAACGAACCGTCTCTCGATCAGAGTCTTACACGTATTACGGCGGATCGGATCAAAATCGTCACTCCAAATACGTGGTACCCATCTCGAACGCCGCGTTCTAAAAGTGACGATAACCTGATCAATGCTGCAGTGGATGTGACGCACATTTAAGGCTCTGCCAACCTGTAGATTAACGCACACAACTACAAGACAAAACCCGAAATGACAGCATGTAATCTGAGTCCAGGACCAAAACACACTTCTCTATCTGCATCCCTCTCTCTATCAGAGTTCCCGGGAACCTAATGCCCCCGAGTGAGTTCCTGACCTCTTTGAGAGAGAAGGGAGCAAAGGGGCATCTATAGTGGTTAACTTTCGACCTCCTCGAGATCACGACATGTATCCTTCCAGCACCAAACAGGTAAGCAACACGTGGCCGCTTTCAGAACCTCCAAGCGGGAGTCCTCGTTCGAGTCAAACCCCGAGCGACTCGTGTGGATATGATGAGGAGATATAATCATTTGTGTGAATCCTTATCTCTAAGCCAAATTTTATTTGAATTTGGCAGTTACAGTTCAGGGACGAATCAGCCAAATCTACAATTAGACGAGGACTACTAGATAAAGATGAACTCTCATCCAGCCAGTTCGTATTCAGTTGTTCAACTGTGACCACCTCTTGATAAGCGGTTAAGTATTTAAACTACCTTATCCAGTTGACACAACCTGTATAATGGGAGACCCCTTCCAACGTAAAAGGGGGTCGATCTTAGAAACCCTAGTTGACTAGAGAACATCATTGTAATCGCCGCCGTGACAGTGGATTCTCTCTCTGTCACGCCCCGCTTCCCAAAATACATGGAAACAGAGGCCCAGCGAGAGTCAGTGACGTATATATGCGAGAAGAATACCTCACGTATACACGCTAAGCCTAAAGTAACCTGAACAAGTTATAAATATCTATCATAATGAATCAATTTCACTACAATACAACATATAAATGTCTACACATGATGCCAAATGAATAAAAGAATGAAGCAAATATTGAGTCCAATGCACAGAATCATAGAAAACAACAAGAATAAAGAATAGTAAGAAAGATACCAAAATTGGAGAATCGAGCAAAGAAAACTATGGGCTTCTCCAGATGTTTGTGATCCTCTCCCAATATCTGATCAGTAATAAATAGTCACATATCTGGATATGCAAATTCAGGGAGTCAGAACTCCTAGTGAATGTGTAAGAATAACTGAAAAGTGCATGTGTATGTAAAATGTGAGCAGACAAAGAAAATATATTTATACTGGAATAAAAAATGCCATGAATAAAATAAATAAACAGTAATGTGGATAGCACACAATAGAGTATGTGTCAAGTCAGGTAACTAACCACGTGTCTATCATAATCTATATTACAGGCGGGTAGAGTCAGTCAGTATTAGAGTCAGATATCCAATCAGGTCAGGTCAGGTGTATCATCGGGCGTCCAACATACATACATGTATCAGACAAAGACAATCAGTTACAATACATTATTATTTATTATATCTCCTGTTTTAAATATCGGCCGAGTCAACCGAGATATTGTCCGATCTCCTTTTTTGCCTGTTGCCGATACGATATGTGAAAATCGTTCGCCATATCGTTTGCAGCAAAAACGGCCGATACTTGAAATATTGGCCGATAAATTGCCCGATATCAGCTGATATATCACCTGATATGAAATAACTTATTTATTGCACGATTGCGTGCAAATGTACATTGATTTTTACTGTCTTTGCATGCATATTACATCATTCTTATTAGGTAGATATCTATGGCATTAAATTAACTTTTAGTTATCAATATTTTATTATATATAGTGTTCGATATGAACGCCTGATATGCGCGCGTATCTCCGATATCTTCCCCGATATCCGATATCCGATATGAAAAAACCCCATCCGATACGATCCCGATATCCGATATTTAGAACCTTGATTATATCAGCGAACACCAATTGCCACCTGAAATAGACACATAGCATACTACGCCTATCACACGTGTCAATCGAGATCCTAATGTTACTGAAACCGATCGGTTGGAGACATTGTCTATGCTTTAGGTGGGTCCCGTGCATACTCGAGACCACGACCTAGACTCTTGGCGCTGAACCAGGCCCTACCGCAAGGTAGTCAGGAACATGTATAACAGGAACAAGAACATGACGGGGTGTCAGTCACCCCACGGAAACCCTACAGTGGAATCCTCTTTCGGCTGCGCATCCTATATCCTAGGTTAACCCAAGACACAGACGCCGTCTTCTCTATCAATTATCCCAATTCCAGTATAAGTTATTTAATGTCATGTTATTAATTTATCAAGATTATTTAATGTACATATTACTTAGATCATTGGGATAACTCGGTGATAGTCACGGTAACGTCAGCATGTGTAATCATGATATCAGTATAACATGATAAATAATGTCAGTGAACAGGATACCAGTATATCAGGATATGTAACAAGTATAATATGAGGGTGTTGTTGCCGTGTAACAATATTTTCCCAGTAGTTAAGTAATATGGACAATAATATCAGGTAGATATCAAGTATAATCAATCAAGTTTTTAGGTAAATCATGATATTCAGGATGAGCAATGACCTACTGGCCTGAATAGAATAATTCGGGCAAAGTATATAATCAACTCAGATCCTCAAAATCATCGACATATCCACCCTCTAAGTCACAATAAGTCAGGTCGATCAAATAAGTTGCCATAAACTCCGAATATATATAGTCACTGATATCAATGAAATCACTCTCGTAATAACTCTATCTCCATAACTAAATAACTGAAGTAGTCAAGGACCAATCACGAAGCACTGAAGATATATCCTCGAGATCAACTAAGTTAATAGATACCAGAATGAATAAAGAGTTGAACATCCTCAAGCAATATAGAATCTAGAATACCTTTACGTCTGATAATCAATCATCAACAAGACATCAATACTCAAACAGTATAATCAAGAGTAAAACGAGAAATACTCACAACTATAAATCTAACTAAATTAATCTCATCAGAACACTGATCAAGATCATATAAAAGAGTAAAATTTTAGATCAACTCCAACTCTGAATAAGTCCATGTAAAGATCCGTACACTAAGAAAATCTCTCTAAATAAAGTAACATCATATATAATCTATTCTCAAAACACAAAACAAATCCCCATCTTACTTATCACCAAATACATGAATATCAAGTCTGATAAGTATTCCACATAAAATATAAATCTTTAATCTTAATCATGAGCCAATCAACCTCAAGATCAATCAATTTATATTCTAAGATTTCTCACAACTAGGTAAATTACAAGATCAAGTGCGGTCTAAGGTATACCATATCTAGTCATAAATCAATAGTGGTAACCAACCATCACATGAAATGATTCAAGTCCAATATCTCAATTCTAAGATCCAAGTCCATATATGTTTGATGCTCAATATCAATAAGGTAACATAAAAAACTACCAAGTAACTCTAAATACCACCAAGTATATAATAAACTGATACTTGACAGTCTAGCCCTCATCGAATCACCAGTCAATCAACAGATAATTATTTTGCAAGTTTCAATATACCAATAATTGTCTGATAGATACCACACATGAGTGATGTTATCTGTCCTCAAATATGAACTAGATCAGTTATTCAATAGATCGAAACAAGTCACGGTCTAAGGTTATGCCACAACTAGTCCTGAGCTAGTAGCGTCAAACTACACATAAAATGACACTGATAAATACTCAGATCAACTATATAATCAAAGTTAACACTCACTGATGTCTCATGAAGAAATACAAATAATCATACTAGTAAAATACATTAGATAATTACATGAAATGATGTAACATATAAATACCTACTGACAAGGGTAAATAAGGAAATGATACAAGAGCAAACACTCACATGAAATGATGCGGTTTTGGAACTTCACTGCATGAACCGGTACTGATATACAGATCATTCTATGGATCGGTCTTCGAATCGACTGTGCATGGGGTCCGCAATGGGCACAAATCCGAATCTCCTATTAATGAGTTCATATCGCACGAACGATCCCGAAACGTTGTAACACACAACCACATGCACACGTAAACACACACACACACACAGATACACGTGTACACACCCACATACATACATTTACATATGAGTATAGACATACATACACACTCCCACACATGCATGTACACAACACACTCACACAAGCATACACTTGTACATAATTATACCAACGCAAGATATACATAATCACTTAACACACATAAATATTAAAACACACCTTGCATTATATAACACAGGGTACATATATTACACACACATATAAACAGAGAAGGGGATAGGAGACCTGAGAGAATGAGGTGGGGATCCGGGCTGCGGCAGCAGGTGGCAGCCGGGGAGTGTTGCCGTGGCTCGTCGACGGAGGCGGCGTGGTTGGGGGTGCAGTGGTTGGATGCTCCAGGCTGCCGGAGGGTTGACGACTCGTCGGAGCTCGCCGTTAGAGGGTCTCAAAGGAGGTGAAGAGTTCGTTGAGTGGGAAACTTTCATGGTGCTGTGGCCTGAAGTTGGCGGAGGAGCTCTGCCAATGGGCTGGTTTGCTACCTGTGGTGTGCTGCCATTGGTGCCGCGGAAGACGTGGGGAGAGCTCCCGTGGAGAGGTGGAGGTCTAGCAAGGTGCACGGCTGAAGGAAAGAGAGCAGGGCTCGACAGAGGTGGGACCCGGCTTGTGCAGGGGGGTGCTCGGCTATGCGCAGGGAAAAAAAGAGATGTCATGGCTGCGGGTTGGTGGTGGGTGTGGGCTTGCCGTAAAGGGGGTTGCGGCCTGGCTTGGTTGTTAATGAAAGAGGCTATGCCCTGGGTGGTTCGCAGAGAAGATGAGGAAAGTTAGAGGGGCTTGGGTTGGAGGTCGTGGGTGTGCAGATGGTGATAATGGTGTGGCACAGTGGTGGGGGATTAGCTCGATGTGGATGTGGGAGTCGTTGCTCGGCAAGGAAGCCGTGGTGATGCCTCAGAGGCTGCTGACAGCTCGCCGGAATAAAGAAGGAAGCCCGGGGGTTTGGATGCGAGCGTGGGGCTGCAGGAGTGGTGCTCACGCTGTTGATGGGGGAGGAGCCTTGGGCCAGCCTGCGTGGGCTGTATCACGGCCTGTCCTACAAGGCAAGGGGGCTCAGATGTTGGGGTGGAGCTTTGCCATCGTGAAGGCGGCCATGGTGCTGGAGGGAAGGAGATGCGGTGGAGGTAAAGGCCTTAGCTGGGGGGAGAGGCCTGGGTTCCCAAAGCTGTGCAAAAGAAGGTGTGGCGGCCTAGTTCTTGGCTGTGGAGTTTGGGGTTAGCGGAGGAGTTATGGGCGCTGGTTTTTTGCAGGGGTCTACTCAGGCATGGAGAAGTGCGGGAAGATCGAAGGAGGAGAAGGCTGAGGATGAGTACGCTGATGGGTAGTGGAGATATGCTGGTGTGGCTCCGGGTGTGCGTGCGCCAGGGAAGGGGAGGCAGCTGTGAGTGGATGGGGAAGAAAAATAGATACGAGATTATTAGGGTTAGGATAACATATAATTAGATCAAGATGATTTTGTTAGTTAGGATTTGATTTAGTTGTTAGAATTGTGGGCTTTTGAGCTGAGGATTCTTATGCTGGGCTTTAGAATTTAATAGGAAATTCAAAGGGAAAATGAAGAGGAGAGTGAGCTGGGTTTTAATTAGGTTGGGCTAAAATAAAAGTAATAGAAGAAAGAAATGAGAGAGATGGATTTGGGCTAAGGGTAAAATGAAATAATAATAATAATCAAAGCTAATAATAATACATAATAATAACAATAATACTTAAAATAATAGTAAGGATAATAATGAGAGTGACAACTACTATCAATAATAATTAATAAACCCAGATAAATATTTGACAAAAATATAGTAATACAGTATTATGAAATAGGGATGTTACATTCTCTCCGTGATTTTCTCTCATTCGGGTTTTCACGTAATTTTGTGTGTTTGCATTGCCTTTTTTGAGATTTGCTCTGACCTGTTTTTACAATTTGGTGCGTGGATTAATTCTTTAGAAAATTACCCACAGCAGAGATGATAAAGAAAAAGAGAGTTATGTTTCTTGGAAGAATTATGGAGGCTAAGAAATAAGCCCCAAGTTTTGTCTAAGCCCTAATAGGATTATTTAAAGGTAAGTCTAAGCCCTTTCTCTAACCTTCACTTTCATAGAACCCTAACCTAGCCGAAATGGGGCCAAATCAGTTCGGGGAGCAGGCAAAGTAGGACTGACCAAATTGGACAAATCCGACCTAATACCCTACATTCCCTACTAATTGCACTCGAAATAACGTTGAGTTATAAATAACCCGCTTCTATCGTGATCATCATATTAGGGCATACTAGCTATACTCGAGACTTTGAGATAACTTACATGGCGAGCAACCAAACTACAACTCTTTTTATAGTTAGTACGACATATCTTAAAAAAAAACAAACACATGTAAATAATTTAGGTTAATCTCCGATACTCGAATTGTTCGCAAGATGTTGAGGTTTTCCGAATCTCACATTGAGAAATACTTCTAGTGCTGACCAGTTAGTCTCAGAACATTTACATTCACTTCCACTATTGGATATAACTTGGGTCCTGTGAGTAGTGCAATCGATTTGTCCAAATAATGTGTCATTTAACACTTTGGCACTAGGATTAAATAAACACTTTCTCCAAATATATCCAAGGGTATCAAATTCATTCATGTTGCTTAGAGTCTTTATTTCAACATTCATAGACAAGCCTAAATGTCATCCTAAGGCACGAGGCCCACTCTGGGACGTCGCTCCACCAGTGGTGATGATACATCTAAAATCACCTAGAGATGTGTGTGTGCGCGCGCGCGCATAGCTGATATACTAAAATAAAGCAAAAATTAAAGCAATCACAATCAAGTACAAATAACTAATACTTAGCCATTCTCAATTATCAAGAAATGAAGTCGTATACCCGGTGAAGGGCTCTGAACTTCTCGTGATTTCTCTTAAAATAAGAGTTGAGGTGCACAATTGCTTTCTTGATGTTTAGAGAGTTCAAACAAATATTGAGTTCAAATAATATAGAAAGACAACCAGTATAAACAAGAAGTATACTAATAATTGCAACAAATAAATGAGTGAGACTTTAGAAAGATCAAACAAGATATCAATCGCAAACATAGAGAATTGTTATTGAGGTTCAAGTCACTTGTTCTACGTCCCCGCCTTCACCGTAATTAACCACTATAATCTAACTCTGATTACAATTCTATCACGATCCCGCAAGACCCGGAGCTGTAACTCCACCTCACTACCTTCCTTCCAAGAGGAACCCTCGAGAACAAAAAATACCACACTTGGTGAACTACACACGATCACAAACACTCTCTTTTTACACTTTTCCTATAGCTAAGAGTAGAAATTAATGCTCAAGAAAAGTATAAGAGAAACTGAGAGAAAATAAGAATAAAAAGCTGAAAAAAACTTTTCAATAGAACATTTGAACTAGATTGATATTCTTTTGAAAATTATTGATTTTTCTTTTATGAAAACATCTCTAATCTCTCCTATTTATAGGAGTAAGATAGAGACAAAACCCAGTGAGTCCAATAATGAAAAACATGTTAAAAACATGAAAAATCCAATACAAATGAACTTGGACAAGTTTGAATAATAAAATAGTCATTGGGAGTCAAAACAGGCAAGTTGACTGCCTGATTGTTGACAACAAGTTCATGTCTGTCGACAGGCATGTCTCAACGGTCAAAATTTTCAAATTTAACATAAGCGCCGTCGATGGCTGAGGTAGCATGTCGATAGATTGAGACAGTCTCTATTGAGTCTCCTGTCGATAGTTATACACGGCTATCGACAGCTGAGACATTCTCAGCATGTGCAACCATCAGTGTTTTAAATTTCGGATATTGGGAAAATGTCAGATGTCATGATCGGATGTTGGGTTTTAGATTTTGGAGATATTTCAGGGTCATCTAGTAATTTCGGACGTCATGATGGATAACAAATATATGTCATAAATGTCTTAAATAATGAAATCTTAAATTTTTAACAAGGCAATACATACACAACTTATGCAAAACTACATTAATATGTTTATGATATGTATACTTACCTTAACATTTTGCATACACTCATTAACACATTGTAGAAATTTCTCAATTGTTCCAACTTTCAAAATCAACCAACATATTGGGTTTTTTTTAAAATGTCGGCCAATATTTTTCCGAAATGTCGGCCGACATATCAGATTTTTTCCGACATATCGGCCGACATTTTTCAAAACATTATTTCAAATGAGGGTGGGGATGTCGTGTCGGTGAGGGTTTGAAAATAAAATGTTAACCGATATTTCAAAATGTCGACCGACATTTAAAACATTGGCAGCCATGTATCAACAGGCGACAGTCCATGACCACTGTCCACTGTCCTGGGACTTGGACAAAAATAAATTTTTATTTTGAAAAAAATATTTTGTAAAATCATAAAACATAATATGATATAATTTAAGTAAAAATATATATGTTTAGAAATCCAAACATATTTTAAACTATTTAATACAAATAATACTGGCATTATTTAAATCTTGATTTTTCAAAATAAAAACACAAACCACAATGAAATATATATGAATTTTTTTGTGTATGTTCTCTTGAGCATTAATTCACTAAATTTAGCTTTAACAAACAAAATATCTTACAAACTTTATAAATAAGTGTTCATCTTGATCTCTATCTTCAATTTGCCTTGATCCAAACTCTTAATTTCTTGAGCTAGACTTCTCTTTGGGTGCTATATGTATGCTTGATGCTTGAGCTCTTAAATCAACACTTGTTAGCTTCAAAATTTGACTTTGAGTATTTTGTTGAAGATAAAGAGTTGAACAATGACTTGATTAAACCTGTAATTAAAATATCACAAGATCATTAGTACATAACTATATTAGTTAATCATCATTAAAACTAAAGTGATGGGTTTTTGGGCCAACAATTTTTCCCTTTTTGATGATGATAAAACTCATGGAGTTATATATGTATGGATTAGGAAAAAAGCTCTATAAAAGCTCCCCCTTAACTTATATATAAAAAACAGTAAGATATTCAGTTAAGCTCTAAACATCAAATATGCATATATAGAACTCCAAATTTCTCTCCCTTTTTTTTGTTATTTCATCAACAAAGGGGTAAAGAAAAGAAATTTTGAAAACCATTTGAAAGAAAAATTTGTCTATTTAATCAAGATATCAATTTTGAAAAACAAATCTAGATATCAATTGAAATTAAAACAATTCGAAAAATAGATATGAATTGAAGTAATAATACCAATTGAATCTTATTTAATAAAAAAATAAATTTTAAATAGAGATAATAATTTATCAAAACAAGATAGATACCAACTGCAATGATTAATACCAATTAAAACTTTGAGCATATTTGCTAAAAGAAAAAATATTTTGTCAAATAGAAGAAATTAAAGAATTTTCTCACCCTTTTTGAAATACAAACAGAACTATTGCATAAGCTTAAAAATTGATACCAAATGAAATGAAATTAAGCTTAGTAAGAGATTAATTTGTGCTAAAAAAACATGCACAAAAATATGCATAAATAATTTTAAAACAAACACAATCAATCAATCATATATGTGTATGAAAGCAATTATAGTTTTAGAGTATACACATATAGTTAAAGCATGATGAGTACACAAGAATCACACATATATATAAGATATGCGTGTATCTTATTGGTATCACTATCTTAACATGCACATGTATAAAGAATAATCAATTAAATCATATAAGACATGATCACCCAACCAACCGCCCACTAAGAGTAAGTATTTTCAAAAATAACTATGTGAAAATAGTTGAAAACAATTTGAAAATACTACCAAGTGAAATTAATTAAATATATTAATTAAAAAGCAATTTGAAATTAGTTCACACTATACCAATATGAAACAAATCATATACATTTCTCATAAAACTTGCATATTACATAAGAATTGTCACTCAAAATCTATATAGCATATAAATGCTCATAGATATAAAATCATGAGAAAAACCAAAATGGTGAGCAATAATCATGTGATTAACATATTCATGAAAAATAAAAACATGGAAATATAACATTCTTTTGTCTAAATGAAACTTCATATGTTGATACTTGAGAAACAAATCTAATTACAAGTATAAATGCATGAGTCATCAAAACTAAAACATACAAAACATGATTTGAGTATACGAATATAATAGAGCATGTAAAGCATGACAATCAAGGGTATCTCAAAGATTATATATATGTATTTCACTAAGTTTTCACAAAATTATTATGTACAATAAACAAAACAAGATTTTGAAAACTTGAGAGCTCTAATCCATCACTTATATATTATAAAAACAAGATTCAAGTAAATAAAAATAAATTACTTTAATTTACAAAAAAATAGTTAGACATGTAATCATCTTGATTAGCGGGAACAATAAGCTCAATAATAAACATATATCTAGTTATCCACTAATAAGATAAGCATGTAAATCTGATTGAAAATAATTTTCAAAAGCTTATGCATAGCTAACAACTAATCAACTCATCTTTAAGTACAAAATAACATGTGATGAGTCTAGGTTAGTAATTAGCATATGAGTATTTAAGCAAATAAAATATTCTTAAAACTGAAGGATAAGATAGTTACCAATATCGATGTAGCCAACTTCATTTCTACAAACCAAAGGTGGTCTTCCCCACTGACCCCCTTGATATTGGTGCCTTCAATTGTGTTTGTCCATCCAACTCAATTTGCATCCACTACTAAGACACCAGTCCTTTCACGTCTTGTGAGAGCTCACTCCTATGTCAAAAGCAATTGGTGTGGTCTTTGATACCCATACCTTCTTGGGTCCTTGGAGATTAGTACTTTTTTGAACCGACACATTCTTATTTGTAAAATTTACTCTATCAAAATAAAATTTTGCAAGATAGCCTTTGCGGCCATAACGTGAACACACACATGGGCGTGTTTACGAGTGTACTGTGCATGTGTATACCGTGCAGTATGTGCATGCATATGTGGAATATGCCTCTTGCGAAATATAGATTCCAATCTATCATGGTTAAAAACACATTGGCTTAAAGTTGAGCCAAAACAATTAATTTTACTTTTCAAATACAAATCTCATTCTTGTCAATAGAGAATGAAACACTACTAGCATGACAAGAGTTCTTGCGGGAAATATTTTTGAATTTAGCAATAGAAGTAGAAATCTTTTCTTTTTCCTTCAAAATATTTTCTTTTTTCCAACAAAAACAAACTGATTTTTCAAAGATTCTTTCTCTTGAGAACAAATCAATTTCTTTTTTCAAAGTCTCATTTTCTTTTGAAACAAGATCAGGTTGAATTTTCAAAGAATATTTTTCTTTTGAAACAAAATCCCTTTCTTTAGAAATCAAAACAATATGTTTTTTCAAAGAGTCATTTTCATTTGAAATTGTTTCTTTCTCTTTGAAAACAAATCAACTTGGTTTTTCGAAAGTTCATTTCCTCAAAAACATTTTTAATTTTGAAGATAAAGATCATTCTCTTTTTAAATTTTTGTTTTTTATTTTTAACAAATTATATTTTTCTTCAAACATTTCAAAAAATGAAGCAATCTCATCCATATTAAGATCCTCTAAATCTAAATGAGATTCTGAATTTACCTCAAGGGTATCATCCCTTTGGATCATGAAGCACATGTTGGAAGTATCACTTTCTTCTGAGTCTCCTTGTCATTTGAAGTTTGTTCGTTAAGTGAGATCAATGTATTCCAAACTACAAAAGCTGAATCAAAATTAGTAACTTTAGAGAGATAATCATCATTTAGGACTAGCTTTAAAGCATGCGTAGCTTTTGTATTAGCCTCAAGAAATTGTCATTTAATTCTTTAGTACTGACAAGATAAACATCCCTTCTGAGAGATTGAAGATATAAACATATCTTAATCTTCCAAGTTTGAAAGTAAAGAATATTAAACATGAGTGGTGCAAGAAAATCCATGTGAGTGTAACAAAAAATGTGATTAGCAAAATAAATAAGGATCGCTCTACGGTGGTTAGACTGATATTCAAGAGCACCTATTCCGATATCAAACAATGTGGCCTGCACCCTGGCCGTGAGCCATACTATTAATGTATGCTTTAAGGCACGCTGCGGGCGATCAGCTCTACCTGTTGTGGTTTGCAGCGCTCACTTGTTTTCTTCTTCTTCCCGTAATCTTCAATTTGTTATTCCAGAGTCTGGCTTCAAAAACTTTGCAAGACATTGAAAAATTTCAAAACAAATTAAAATTTTATAAACACATTGAACCATGACAACATAATTGCAAAATCTAGAACTGCAACAAAACAAATGTCAAGTCCATGATAGCTTCACAAACAGAAACATAAGATCACAACATCTATAAATCAACTAAAATCAATAATAATATTGAGGAGATAAATAATCAACTATTTAACCCACTTTTGATGGAATAACTGCAACTTTGCAATGTCAAAAATCAAATCTAAGGTTTATTAATCTAATTTTAAATTCATCATAAAAATCTCTTTTCCTATCAGAATTTGAAACATATAGATTTAAGAATAAAAGAATTGTTTTTTGTGACATACGGTTTTGAAAGACGCAAAGAGTCAAAATCCACACTATTGTGACACTAATGTCAATTTACAATCAGATCTATAGAAATGATATAGGATAAATATGAGAGTAATTAGAATGATATATTTTCAATTGCAGAGTATGCAAATGAAAGATTTTTTCGGATACCCTGGCGCTTGTCTTCTCTTTTAAACTTTGTCTCGTAGTCTTATCTTTGAACCTAAAGGGCTCAAGACATTAATGCTGACAATTGATGGCTTCAACACACAAAACGGCGATCTATGGAGACGAGAGAAAATACAGAACTTTGCCTTTAGGAAGAACGATTAAAGGCTAGGAATAATCTCTTATGTTGGGGAGACTGCCTAATAAAAGTATTTATGAGAAAGCCTCGGTCTCCTCTCTAAGCATGCTCATTTTTAGAGGACTCTAACCCTAGCCTGCCCGGGTTAAAGCTCAAACTAGTTTGGGTTGCAATAAAATGGGCGTGACCAAAACTGGTTGGATCCGACCTTAATATCCAACAGATAGTGAAGGTAACTTGGAAAAAAAAAAAGGTAAACCTAGTTGATGCGTAGTCGCTCTCCGCTGATGTTAGCTTCTGCCGAAGTGGAAGCCATCTATTACTATTCTGGAAAAGGTGAACCAAGCGACATAAGCCATATATATATATTTCAATAGCCTAACATTGAATTTGAGTGGGAAGGATTCGGCTCCAAATTCTTCCCCAAGGAGCCAAGTCTATCTCTTTATATATATTATCCTAATATAATCTATTTATTATTATTCAATATTAAACCAATAATTCAAATTTTCTTGAAAATGGCATGTCTATTCCCAAAAAGTTATAATACATTTAAAAATATAGTTAACAGAAATGAAATAACGAGTCTAGGCTTGATTCTTCTTTTTTTATAATAATATTTATTCTAACATGGGTAATCGAAGTGATTCTATAAGGAAAAATAGATGTATTTGTCAAAAGAAAATTTGTAATTTTTGTTATTTGCCATATTTAAACCATACCATTTATGGTATTAAGTTTTTCATCTTTTTAATTTTCTAAAATAAAAAATTTGATGCTCTTAGATTTCCCTTAAATATGTCTTTTGTTGATTCCTTCTTAATTAGTATAAGTGCATTATGAAATTCCTTCACCTTTTTGGTTCCGTGCACAATAGAGATATAAGTATCTTCAAGTATTTATGGAAAGATCGGTGCAAGATCTAAGATACATCATGTATTATTATCTAAACTTTTCTTTATTCCTGTATTGCTTGATCTATAAAGGCTGGTACCTTCAATGATGCAAAAGAGTCGTGTCTAAGAAAAAAAATTCAACAAGACAAATAAAGCCAGATATATCTTTTCTACAAGTAATTGTATTTATTATCAGTTTATAGATATTTCCCCTCAATTCACTATTTCCTATTTTTAGTTGTGTAATACCCATATTTTGAAATACATGAGTTAATAATATATAATAGTATTTTAATGTGTATTTGTAATTCATATTAATTATTATTTATTTTTCGATGTGTTATGTTATTAATTGTCATTCATTACTATTACCTTTATTAATTATTGTGATTATGGTTATTAATATTAATTATTATCTATTATTGTTATTATTAGTTTTATAACAAGTAATTAGTATTGTTGTTATTTTCTTTTCTTATAATCCCCAAACACATTATCCAAATATCCAATCCTAACAAATCAAACCAAATTCAAATCTTAACTAAACCCCTAACCTCATTAATTATCTTCTCCTCCTAATAACAACCTTAACCCTATTTTACTTTCTCCTCTTCCTACCTCTGCCGAGCCCTTGGCCGAGCTCCTCCCTTGCTTTCTCTTCCTCCATCAGCAGCTCC
The DNA here is from genome assembly GCA_038442645.1 of Agave tequilana. NCBI lineage: Eukaryota > Viridiplantae > Streptophyta > Magnoliopsida > Asparagales > Asparagaceae > Agave > Agave tequilana. The sequence continues at coordinate 29,897 of JAVJIF010007790.1, read as the reverse complement.
CCTTCGGCGAGCACGGCAACACAACCCATCACCCCATGGTAGCATCTCCTCTCCAACACCTACAACACCTCGACAGACCCCTCTTGCACCCTACGACATCACCTGCACCTCCATGCCATCACCATTCAGGTCGAGCCACCCCCATGAGATCCCCCTCCCTTCACCGTGCACCTCCTTAGTCGTGAACCACTACACGCGCAGATCCTCCTCCGTCGCAGCGCCGGAGCCCTCCTCCGCCTCCGCCTCTGCCATTAAGGCCGTGAGCACAGCCCATGCCTGCACTCCATCTCCACCATCAGTAGCAGGTCGGGCTCCTACCTCCATCACTGCCCCGATGCACATCCCACGATAACGTTCTCTCTGGCTGCCCTCCTTGCCGTGTATAACCACCCACATGAGCCAGTCACCACACAACCCTTCACGCCTATAAACTCCAGCACCCTGCGTCACCTACCTCCGAGCGGCCACACCACCAGCGCCCCACCCGCACGCCGGAGGTCCGCGAAGCCTGCATCCTCTGTCACCCGTGCCGCCCAAGCTCCGAAAGCCGCCGTGTCTCATGGAGTTCTTCCTGATTTCTGGCATGCCGCCAACCGTCGAGGCCATGTCCTCTTCACTATTGGTTGTGCCTTGCTCCTCCCTCTACCACGGCTGCTTCTCCTCTGCGGTGGGCCGTGCCCACACACCGCGCGCCACCCTTCGACCTGAGAAGCCGCGCAAGCCATCAATCCAGACCGAGCCATCTTTCCCTCCTTTCCTCTCTATCTCAGGTTCTTTTATCACTCTCTCTGTTTATATGATATATATGTTGGGGGTGTATTATATTTCTATGTGTATGTTGCTGTGTGTATTATATTTAAGTGTGTGTTAATGTGGTTGCATGTGTGGGTTTGTAGTTGTAGGTATTTGTGTTATTGTGTATTAACGTGTGAGTGTAGGTGTATGCTTGAGTGCACGCATGTGTCATATATGATATATTGGTAGATATATGCGTATGCTAGTGTATATATGTGCATGTGTTACTATACGTATAAATATATGGGTGTGTGTTTTAGTTGCAGCACCCGACCCACTCGTGCGATCTGAACCCAGTAACAGAAGATGCGGACCTGATTCAGAGTGATGTTCAATGTGAACCCGATACACTGGCAATTCGAAAACCGACTCATGAGATAATCTGGAGATCCGTACCGGTTCGTGCAGTGAAGACTAGACGGCGATTCAGACCCAAAACCGCATCATTTCATGTGAGCAGTGTTTTAAATGTCGGATATCAGGGAAATGTCGGATGTCGTAATCGGATGTCGGATTTCGGATTTCGGAGATATTTCGGGGCCATCTAATAAATTTCGGACATCATGACGGATAACAAATATATATCCTAGATGTCTTAAACAATGTAATTTTAAAATTCTTATCAAAGTAATACATACACAACTTATGCAAAACTACATAAATATGTTTAGGATAGTTATTCTTAACTTAAACATTTTGTATATATTTACTAATCCATTGTTAAAATTTCTCAATTGCTCCAACTTTCAAGATCAATCAACATAATGGGTTTTTCCTGAAATGTCGGCCGACATTTCGGGAAAATGTCGGCCGACATATCGGATTTTTCCTGAAATGTCGGCCGACATTTTCTAAAACGCCATTTCAAATGCGGGTGGGGATGTCGTGGCGGTGAGGGCTTGAAAACGAAATGTCGGCCGACATTTTGGAAATGTCGGCCGACATTTAAAACACTGCATGTGAGTGTTTACTTTTACATTATTATTAATTACTGTTATCTTTTTTTAATTATTACCATCTTCAGATATTGTTTGTATATGTTAGGACTTTTCATGACCATGCTCACTTAGATTATATCTATACTAGGGTAGTAGTGTTTGAGACTGGAATGTACTCGATATATTGTCGACTGGATGTTTGGAGTTAGTTGTTCAATAGTTGATACTTGGACTCACTAGTGAATTTAATTGGGATAAAGCTTGACTCGATGTTGGGACGGATCAGATTGATGGAATAGCTGACCTTAAACATGTGTAGTGGATTATTAGACTCATATTGTCGTACCGATAGAGAGTTTAAATAGACACAGATGATTAATCAGATGTATCCTGATATTGTATGCTTGTGGATTCGATATTTTATCACTAAGACATTATTACCTTATCATTTCATGTGAATCCGTTTTACCATTTCAGATCTGAAACTATTTGTGATATAACTTAGACTGTGATTGGATTTGGATATTGGATTTGATTGGTTCATGATTGTTGTAACGCCCCGATCCGGCGGGTACGGGGACGCTACTGCGATGTATATACGCAGGTCAGAAATACCCTCACGTATATACGCTAAGCATCAGTACAAAAAAGAATCAAAGTACGGAAGCACGTGGCAATATACATTCCAACATAAGGATTACAAAGTTATTACAGAGCGTGATATACTGGTACATGTACATTATATCACAGCTAGGTTCAAAAGAGAAATTTACAATTTGTACAGTAAAAGGTGCTCACGGGCTGAGAAGAAGGTCCCCGAGCTAGCAAGAAGGTTCAGGAAGAGAAGGAGCTAGGACAAGTCGGCCTGCTCCGAGAGATAAGCTTGATTTCCGTGGAGGGCTCCGCTTCAGTCCAAGCTTCAGAACCTGAACATGCAAGTCCAGGGGAGTCAGAAACTCCCTAACAAATAGACAGGTGAATGCCAAGTGTCGTGTAGAGATAGGTATATGTGTGTTGATATGATCAAAACAGTATTAAGCATCAAGAGCTGTGTCGAGCGCACATGTACAGTAAGTAAGAAATGGAGGCATAAAATGAAAGTGATAAGGCCTGAATAAATCCATTGCTGCCATTTTTAATATTTATACTTATTACTCGTTCTACCCATATGTCTAGGTATGTGTAATAGCGTCCCAGCACACATACGTCCACATATGAGTAATTCGAGGCTGTTATTGGAAACCAACGGGGGTATCAACGAACAATGTTTACAGTGGGTCCCGTGCATGCCCGGGACCACGGTCCAGGACGTTCCGTTACTGGTGCTCGGAACCAGCCGCAAGGCGTACAGGAGGGTCTTATAGAATGCCCTTATCAAGATGGTACCAAGAAGGAGGGAGCCAACACTCCCCTCGGTCGCCTGGAGGCCCACAGGTCAGACCGGAAGTTTTAGTTGCACAACATGCCTAGTACCACTGTAAACACGAACATATATTGATAGCCGCAAGTTTCCCCCGACCCGATGCAAGTTGTTCCTTTTTTATGATTTATTAGGTAATTATCAGTTTACGGGAAAGCAAGTGCATGACAAGATCAGGAGTTCAAGAGTACAAGAGTATTATAATTTCAAGTCACAGGATTCCCGTAAATATGATAATCGCAAGGTAAGTATCAATATGCCATAAGTAGTAGCATGATACATGCAAGCGTGTCAGGAAAATAATATAATATTAGTCAGCATGACGTAGCAGGAAAATCCGAAGGAAAGCGAGATCACTCGCCTAAAACTTTAAGAAATACACCAGGAAATCCCAAGCTCCGGAGTCCAAGTAACCAACGCACTCGACAACCAATAATATATAAAAAAAGAGGAGGAGAAGGATGAATCAGAAAAGTGGGGATGAAGACGCAGGGGTCGCAGACGCGGGGGTTGCGCTGCGTTGAGGTCACAAACGCGGGGTCTAAGACCCGCGTTTTACAATACAAGAAGAACGCAGACACGAGTACGCGAGAATCGCGTTAAACAAATAACAAGAACGCGAAGATCGCGTTTAAGAAATTATTTGGACGCGGGGTGAACTCCGCGTCTAGCAATTAACAAGAGAAAGTGAGTGACAGGGGGAAGTGAGAGACGCAAGAAAGGAGGAGGGGGAGACGCAGGTTTAGGGAAGATTAACAAGGAAGGAAAAGAAAAGGAAGGAAAGGAAATAAGGAAGGAAAGAAAGAAAAACAAAGGAAAGAAAGAAAGAAGAGAAATGGAGGTAGGCCGACCGTGGCTTGGCCCATGGTCGCCGGCGGCGGCCGGAGTTGGCCGGAGTGGGGTGGACAAGGCCCCAAAAGAGAGGGCTGGTGGTGGTGCAAGTATAGTTCAAATTGTAAAAATGGGATTTTGCAAAAGGAGTTTCAGAAAGCGAAGCTATAGGTTATCAGAAAGAGCTCTCCGAGGGGAGGAAGATAGCGCAGTCGTTGGTAGCTAAGGTGGTGTAGATGGTGGTGGGAATGATGGAGAAGGTGGTGGTGAGAATGGTTTGTTTGGTGGAAAAGAAGAGGAAGAAGATGATGATGTAGATGATATTATGGTTGTTGTAGTTGTTGGAATGGAGAATGAAATGGAGGAGAAAAAGGTGGAAGAGTTGGTGGAGTTAATGGTGGTGAAAAAAAATGGAGAAAATGGGTTGTGATGGCCGGCCAAGGAGCTTGGGCTGCTGGTTTCGTTCTCAGGAAGAGAAGGAGAGAAAAAAGGATGAAGGGAAGAGAAGGAAAAAGGGGTGGTTATATAAGAGAGAAATTATTATAATATTCCCATTCCATTGAATGAAACATGCATTTCATTCAAAAGTTGCGTCTCCTTCATAAAAGGCTGCGTCCCATAAGAAATCTGCGTCTAGCAACTGCTAGACGCAGTAAAAAAACTTGCGTCCAAGAAAATACAAAAATTGCGTTGGTAGAATAGGACAAAAAAGCATGGGTGTCTTGATCTGAGTTGATTTCTTTGAAGAACAAAGCATTAAATGCGGAATGGAGAGAGTCTCCGCATTAATTGTTGAACCCAGAGTTGGTGGGTCTCGCGTCAGGCAAGGAGAGAGAAAAGGTAAAATATCCGGATAGAATTCCGGTATCTGGGAAAACACCGGAAACTGAAAAAAAGCCCGAAAAATGAAGTATCTTGAAAAGCTTCCAAAAATTCTCAAAAATAATAAATATTATTTAAAGATTTTTGGTGAAATCGGTTTTCAGAAATTCAATCTCATTTTCAAGTTAAAAATCCTGAAGTCAACCGTTGACACCGGTCTACACCGAGTCGGCCGGATTTTGATAAAATCTGAAAATTCCCAGAAAATGCCTGAAAGAAGGAAATATAATTTTAAGAAGAAATATGAAAGCGGAATCCAGAAATTTGATTCCAATTGTAAACTAAAATTCCTGGAATCAACCAGTGATATTGGCCGACACCAAATCTAGTGGAATTTTGATAAATTTAGAAAATTCTCAAAAAATTCATTTAGATAGAAAACATTATTTTAAGAATTGATGTGAAAGCCGTTTTTAAATTTTCAACTCCATTTGTGAATTAAAAATTCGAGAGTCGGTCAGCGACACTGGTCGACGCCGGTTTTGAAGATTCATAATTTAATTTCGAAAAATTTCAGAAAATCATGAAAAATCTAGAATATTAAAAAATAATATTTGAAACTAGAATCGGTCAAATCTGAATACCAAAAAGATCAAATCATGCAGTACTGCTATATGAGTAAGAAATAAATAAATAAATAAATAAAAATATATATATACGCTCAAAAAAATCAGGACACATAGCTGTGTACGTATACTGAGGATGGGGTGTTACAATTGTAGTTATATGTGTGGATACTTGGATGAGTTAATTAGCAGAGTTGGACTGATAGAATAGAGTGAATCTTGAATATTGATCTATTTTAATTACCCGAGGTTGAGGGATAGGTGTATATTGGATTTGCCTGAGTTGGTGGATTTCACGTTTTTACAGTTGATGGTTACCTTGGTACATGAATATGTGATTGAAGTTGACTGAAGTGGGAGTCTTATTATTTTGAGATCGGGATAAACTAATTAGATGTAGCTGACTATTTATGTTGGGACTTTGACATACGGTGACTTAGAAAATTAAAGTAGATTGCTAAGAATGAGAGAATTGTGTTACTGATCAATTGATTTTTGTGATAGGCAATGAACTGAATACTTGATAGTTATATTGACTGTATTGCGATTATGTGTTAAAGAGACTTGTTATTGTTATATTCTAATCAAATGGATGAGACTGGATCAGTGTTCATACATGACACCGTATTAATTCATGTTATTGAAATTACTGGGAAAATATTGTCAGACCGTAACACAAGCATTGTTATATAGTTTTACTGTTCACACGGTGAATTGTTCTCATTGTTATTGTTAACATTATTGACATTGTTACTGTCACCGTATCGTTCCAGTAATCGAAATAACATGAATATTGATTGTTCTAAATAATAATGTAATAGACAACTTACACCGAGATTGGAAAAATTGATGGAGGAGACAACTGTTGGCCCAAAGGCCCATCGCTCTAGTTTTGATGATGATTAACTCATGTAGTTATAGTACTAATGATCTTGTGCTTATTTAGTTTCAGATATTTGATCAAGATCTTAGTAGGTGTTTAGCTTCAACAAAAGATTCAAAGTTAAGTTTTGAAGATAGCACGTGTTGATTCAAGAGCTCGCATATCAAGATCACATCAAGTACTCAGAAAGAGTCTAGCTCATGGATTAAGGTTTGAACCAAGTCAAGAAGGTGAAGAGGATTTTAAGAGAAGATTTTTAAGAAGACTTGTGTCTAGTTTTATAAGTGTTAAGATTTGTTTTTAGATACAATGTAAAGGATAGATTAGTTGTGGATTGATCAAGCTCATATACACACAAAATTTATATGTGTTTTCATAAAATAGTTTTGATTTTAGAAAATACCGTTTTGATTTTTGAGCTTCATAGTATACATCTTTTTGTATCATGAATAGAATTCATCAAAATGAGTTTATATGGCTTATATGTGTTTTAGATTTCATCCATACACGTTGTTGATTCAAATGTTTAGAAAAACTTATTTGGTGTTTCTATATCATATGTTTAAGTTGCGGATTTATCAAAACTTATTTTAGAGCTTGTTGTCAAAACATAGATATTTCATCTCATATGTGTAGTGGATCATATCCATACACACTAAGCTTCAAGAGTGTTTAAGATATCTTGTTTTTATATCTGGAGAAGTTTTGAAAAAATCTTTTTTCAATTTGGAGATTGATTTTTAAAAAATACAGATTTTTGTTTAAGGCTAAAATTCTATATTACAAAAATGGTTCAAAATGTTTGCAATATGTGTTAAATTTTGATCACACATATTTGTACTTTAAAGTATTCAAAGAACTCATTTTGTAGATTTTATGTGTTTTTATGGGATTTTATTAAAGCTAAAAAGACCAAGTTTTAATCCCAAAATATGTCTGACCAGGCTTTCTGCCGGTCGACCGGCCGGTCGACCGATGTGCACAAAACGTGCACAACCAGTTTGGCTTAAGGGCCGGTCGATCGCTACGGCCCCGGTCGATAGGTCGGTCGACCGTCTAGAGAGTTGTGCTCTCTGGATCTTGCCTCGGTCGACCGGCGGTCGACCAGTAGGTCAAAAGCCCATGCACGGTTGACCGGGCGGTCGACCGGCAGGCTGTAACAGTAAAAAATTTGACCGTTGGCCGGTCGACCGATAGCAGACTTTTCTGCTGAGTTGGCCTGCAATGGCTAGTTTTTGGGAGCCTATAAATAAGGTTCCCTTGAGTTGTTTTCAACAAGATTTCAAGTGAGTTTTCAAGCTAGTTTTTTCTCATCTCTTGTAGAAGTTTTCTCCACTTGTTTTAGAGCAAATACTTTTATATCAAAAGGAGAGTTTTCAAGAGTGTTTTTTAAAAGATATTTCTTGAGTTTTTCTTCCACTACTCTATCTTGTTTTCTCACACTTACTTGAGATATCCATTACTATATCAATCCTCTAGGGATCTTTGTTGTGAGAGTGTTTTTAGGTGATCAAAGTGTTGAAATCACCAAGTGTTCTTCTTTGTATTTGAGGAGGCAAACTTGCGGGTTCGTGTTGTTTCGAGTTCTTGTGGGAGCTCGGTGTAGAGGTGCGGCCTCGGCAAGCTATTGTGCTTGCGTGTGTTGTTATTGCAGGAACAAGAGAGGGACTAGTGAGTCCAAGAGTTCTAGTGTGAACTCCTTGTAGGTGTTGTGGCACCGAGTGATCCGGTGGGATCGCTTTTAGTGGAAATCCTTCATAGTGTTGAAGGCGGGGACGTAGAGCAAGGGTGATCGAATATCGAAACAATTATCCCGTGTTTGCGATTGCTATCTCTATTTCTCACTTGTGTTTACATATCTTGTATGCTTGCATTGCTTTCATCTTTATATGCTTGATATATCTTGTACTTAATTGTTATATGCTTGGGACTTTTTGCTCACACTTGTATTCAACCAAGAGAGCGATAGTGACACCTCAACTCTTAATCTAGAGGAATCTTAAGGAGATAGTCCAGAGCCCTTCATCGGGAATTCGGCTACACTCTTGTGTTATATCTTGTGTGTTTAACTTAATAGTTTTAGTTTGTATAAATAGTTTTTAATTCCGCGTTTGTTCATTATTAGTTAGCTAGTCACCTATCCAACCCTCTAGGTGACCTACAACGTCTATATTTTTGGTGGACTAGGATACGGGTTGCACAACCGAGATACAGTTCCACTGCAGGGTTCAGGGGGATGACTGACATCCCGTATTGTTTCTATTGTTATTACTATTGACCACCCAGCAGTAGGACTTGATTTAGCGTCAGGTGATTAGACCGTGGTTCCGGGTATGTACGGAATCTACCTAAAACATGGACAATGTCTTCCTATCAGTTTCAATAATATAAGACATCGATTGACATGTGTAGTAGCCGTAGTATGGGATGCGTCTACTGTAGGTGACAATTGGTGTTCGCTAACTAAATTAATAATAATGAACTGTTCATAATGTACTATGACTGACTATGTTCACTTGTCATTTATTATACATATGATATGATAAACATCTGATACATGTATGTTATGTTGGACACCCGATGATACTCATGATCTGATTGTATACCGGACTCTAGCACTGACTCCCTTTATCACTGTTCATATATGTTATATTTCATCACATTATATGCACATGCACCTTCTCTTTTATTTTACATGCTCATTGGGAGGTCTAAATCTTTAGATTTGTAGATCCAGGTTTATGGTTATTTTATTACTGATCAGGTATTTGGAGATGATCACATGCTTTACAAGGAGCCTGGAGTTCTCTATTTGATTACTGGCATTCTTACTTTCTTTTATTCCTGTCGTTCCCTTTGATTCCCTATAATGTTTGTTCTATTTCTTTATTCATCTGCTATCATTGTGTAGAAAATTTATATGTCATATTGCAGTGATGTTGATTCTTCATAGTGATTATATAGTTTGCTCAGGTTATTTTAGGCTTAGCATGTATACGTAGGGTATTCTCCTCGCGTATACACGTCACCGACTCTCGTCACGACCTGTTTCCACGTATTTTGGGAAGCGGGGCGTGATAGGATTTTCTTGGTATCAGAACCACGTTCGACATTCGATTTTTGAAACAAAGAGGACCTAGTTCTTACCGATGACCTGAAGCATGTTATAGTTACACTGCAATATACATATATTACTTACATAATGATATTGAGTCTACTTAAAAATTTATCGTTCCTCTTTGAAAGTCCAGCTCTTGTTTTGATATTCCTGATTCCAACTCTTCTTCCAAAGTAGTTTGGATTCTCTCCTTAATTCTCATATTCATCTCAACCCTCTTACTGGTTTTTTCTCTTGGAACTGGTTACTCTATTTTGAAGCTGGTATCAAAGATCAGAGCATATAGCGGAAACGTGGTGGGCTATGATACAGTGAGAAGTAACGTAGAAGCTTTATCTTCTCTCTTAACTTGATTTTTTTTTATCATTCCCTACTTTATTGAAATTTCGAGAACGAAATTTTTTTAAGGCGGGTAGAATGTATTACTCATATTTTAAAATACATGAGTTAATATCATATAATAATATTTTAATGTGTATTTGTAATTCATATTAATTATTGATGTATTTTATTATTAGTTGTCATCATTACTATTACCTTTATTAATTATTGTAATTATGGTTATTAATATTAATCATTATCTATTATTGTTATTATTATTTTTATAACAAGGAATTAGTATTGTTGTTATTTTCTTTTCTTATAATCCTCAAACCCCATTATCTAAATATCCAGTCCTAACAAATCAAACCAAATCCTAGCTAACCTAATCCAAATCCTAACGGAACCCTTAACCTTCTTAATTATCTTCTCCTCCTAATAATAACCTTAATCCTATTTTACTTTCTCCTCTTCCTACCTCTGCCGAGCCCTTGGCCGAGCTCCTCCTTTGCACTATTCCTTTATGAGCAGCTCTCCTTCCGGCGAGCATGGCAACACACAACCCACACCTCATGGTAATATCTTCTCTCTAACACCCACAACACCTCAGCCAGACCCCTCTTGCACTCCACGGCAGCACCTGCACATCCATGCCATCACCATTCAGGCCGAGCCAGCCTTATGAGATCCCCTTCCCTCCACCGTGCACCTTCTCAGCTGTGAGCCACTATACGCACAGATCCTCCTTCGTTGCAGCGCCGGAGCCCTCCTCGGCCTCCACCATCAAGGCCGTGAGCACAACCCATGCCCGCACTCCATCTCCACCCACCCGCAGCCAGGTCGGGCTTCCTCCATCACTCCCCTAGCGCACTGCCCACGGCAACGTCCCTTCTGGTTGCCCTCCTCCTTGTCGTGTACAACCACCATATGAGCCAGCCACCACAGAACCCTCCATGCCTATAAACTCCAACACCCCCCATCACCCACCTCCGAGCGGCCACACCACCAGCGCCCCACTCGCACGTCGGAGGTCCGCGAAGCCTGCATTCTCTATCACTGAGTGCCGCCCAAGCTCCGGAAGCTGTCGTGCCCCATGGAGCTTCTCGTTCCTCCTCTCCGGCGTGACGCCAACCGTCGAGGCCATGTCCTCTTCACTCTTGGTTGTGCCTTGCTCCTCCTTCTACCACGACTGCTCCTCCTCTGCGACGGGCCACGCCCACACGTCGCACGCCACCCTTCGACCTGAGAAGCCGCGCAAGCCATCCATCCAGACCGAGCCATCTTCCCCTCCTTTCCTCTCTCTCTCAAGTTCTTTTATCACACTTTCCCTGTTTATATGATATATATGTTGGGGGTGTATTTTTCTGTGTGTATGTTGTTGTGTATTATATTTGAGTGTGTGTTAATGTAGGTGCGTGTGTTTGCGTGTGTGGGTTTGTAGTTGTAGGTATTTGTGTTATTATGTATTAATGTGTGAGTTTAGGTGTATGTTTGAGTGCAGTATGTGTCGTATATGTATATATTGGTATATATCTGTGTATACTAGTGTGTATACTAGTGTATATACGTGCATGTATTACTGTATGTGTGATATATAGGTGAGTGTGTTTTAGTTGCAGCACCTGGACCCACTCGTGCTATCCGAACCCAGTAACAGAAGACCCGAATCTGATTCGGATTGGTGTTCACTGTGAACCCGATACATTGACGATTTGAAGACCGACCCATAGGATGATCCAGAGATCCGTATCAGTTCCTCCAGTAAAGAGCAGCAATTCGGACCCAAAATCGCATCATTTCATGCGAGTGTTTACTTTTGCATTATTGTTAATTACCGTTATCTTCTGTTTAATTATTACCACTTTTAGATATTGTTTGTATATGTTAGGACTCTTCATGATCATGCTCATTTAGATGATATCTATACCAGGGTAGTAGTGTTTGAGACTGGAATGTACTCGATATATTGTCGACAGGATGTTTGGAGTTAGTTGTTCAATAATTGATACTTGAACCCACTGATGGATTTAATTGGGATAAAGCTTGACTCGATGTTGGGACGGATCAGATTGGTGGAATAGCTGACCTTAAACATGCGTAGTAGATTGCTAGACTCGTATTGTCATACCGATGGAGAGTTTAGATAGAGTACAAATGATTAATCAAATTTATCCTGATCTTGTATGCTTGTGGATGCGATATTGTATCACTGAGACATTATTACCTCATCATTTCATGTGAATCCGTTTTACCTTTTGGGATCTGAAGCTATTTGTGATATAACTTAAATTGTGATTGGATTTGGATATTTGATTTGATTGGCTCATGATTGTAGTTATATGTGTGGATACTTGGGTGAGTTAATTAGCAAAGTTAAACTGATTGAATAGAGTGAACATTGAATACTAATCTATTTTAATTACCCAAGGTTGAGGGATAGGTGTATATTGGATTTTCCTGAGTTGGTGGATTTCACGTTTTTACAGTTGATGATTACCTTGGTATATGGATCTGTGATTGAAGTTGGCTGAAGTGGGAGTGTATTGTTCGAATTGTTTAATAAGGACTTGATTAGAAGTAATTGAGTAGTTATCTTATTATTTTGAGATTGGGATAAACTGATTAGATGTAGCTAACTATTTATGTTGGGGCTCTGATATATTAATGACTTAGAGGATTAGAGTAGATTGATAATAATGAGAGAACTGTATTATTGATCAATTAAGCTTCGTGATAGACGATGAACTGAATACTTGATGGTTACATTGACTGTATTGCGATTATGTGTTAGAGAGACTTGTTATTGTTATATTCTAGTACAGATGGATGAGACTGGATCAATGTTCAGACATGTTACTGTTTTAATTCATGTTACTGAAATTAGTGAAAAAATATTGAGACTGTACTACTTGCATTGTTCCATTGTTTTACCGTTCACACGATATTGTTCTTATTGTTATTGTTAACATCATTGATATTGTCATTGTCACTGTATTGTCTCAGTAATCGAAATAACATGGATATTGATTGTTCTAAATAATAATGTAATAGACAACTTACACCGGGATTGGGAAAATTGATGGAGGAGACATCGTCTTTATTTTTGGTAGACTTAGGATACAGGTTGCGCAACTGAGATACGGTTCCGCTGCAGGGTTCCGGGGGATGACTGACATCCCATATTGTTTCTATTGTTATTGTTATTCATGTAAGTTCACCTAGAGGGGGGAGAATAGGTGATGGCTAATCTAATGGTCACTTAATGCCAAATGATGCGTAAGCTAAAAACAATTATGACCTAATAAAACTTATTACACTAAACACTATGTATAACACAAGAGTGTTACCGAATTCCCCGTGAAGGGCTCTGGACAAACTCCTCTAGATTCCCCTTGAATGGGTTGAGGTGCCGCGTTGGCTCTCTTGGTTGAATACAAGTGTTAGCAAACAATCCCACGCAAGTATATCAATTTAAGCACACAAGTATATCATGCATATAAAGATAGACAATAAAGGAATGCAAGATATAAAAGAGATAGAGAGAGAGAGAGAGCAATCGTAAACACAAGGGTATGTTTCGAGGTTCGAGCACACTTGCTCTACATTCCCGCCTTCGACACACGAAGGATTTCCACTATGCAAGATCCCAATGGATCTCTCCTCGGTGCCACACACACCTACAAGCCCTCGGACTCCCTAGTCCCGTACACACCGCGAGCTCACTAGCCCGCCGAGGACGCACCTCAAACAAGAGTTCACACACGAACTCGAAACACCGAGTCCACACTAGGACCCGAAACAATCGCGAACACACACGTCCGCCTTCTCAAAGAACAAAGTAGAACTTTGGTGATCACAACACTTTGATCACCTAAAGCACTCTCACTACAACACTCCTATAGAATGAATAATCAATGGATGCTCAAGTGTTTGTGTGAGAAAAGCAAGGAAGAGAATGGTGGAGGAAAACTCAAAGAATCACTTTAAACACTATTGATAAAATCTTCCCTTTTGATTGGAAGTATTAGCACTCAAATTTGTGGAGAAAACTCTTTTAATGAAGTGGAAAAAACTGGCTCAAAGCTCTCCTAAAATCTTGTTACAAAACAATGACAATACCCTCAAATTTATAGGCCAGAAAAATATAGCCGTTGGGGTCTGTCAGGCCTGCCGGTCGACCGGGTCGGTCGACCGCCAACGGTCAGAAATTCGACCGTTGGAGCCACGGTCGACCGCCCGGGTCGACCGAGCCACTGGAGCAGAGAGTCAAACTCTCTGTCGGTCGACCCGTACGGTTGGCCGAAATTTCCAGAGAGCAGAGCTCTCTGGAGCGGTCGACCCGTACGGTCGGCCGTCCTCCAGTGCACAAAGGCGTGCACGTCTGTGCACGTCGGTCGACCGGTCCGGTCGACCGACTTCAGGTATAGTCGACTATATAGTCGACTTGCTGAAGCCTGAAACAGAAAACTGGGATTTAAAACTTGGTCTTTTTGGCTCAAATAAAATCCCATAAATACTTAGAAAATCTACAAAAATAGTTTTATCAATATACTATGATAATCAAACATGCTTGCACAAGATCAAGGCATGTTATAAAAGATTGGACTATTTTTGTAACTTGAAAATATTTGGCTCATGATAAAAACTGTTTTTCCAAAATCTTCATCAAATACAAAAACAAGATATACTTTTAAAGCATAGTGTGTATGGATATGATCCACTACACAATCATAATGAAATATCTATATTTTTATCATAAAGCTCTAAACTTGGTTTTGGGTTAAACATATGTATATGAGAAATACCAAAAACCAAACATGTATTTTCTTAAACTAGAAAATCTTTTGTAAAAACAAAACTATCAAGAGTGTGTGTGTATATGTACTTGAGCAATCCACCAACTACTCTATCCTTTACATTTTATCTAAACAAAAACAAAATCTTATACCTAGACACAAGTCTTCATCTTCTTGAAGTCTTCACTTGAAGCCTTCTTGACTTGGTCCAAACACCGTGCTAGCTCCAAAACTTGACTTTAAATCCTTTGTTGAAGCTATGCACCAACTAAGATTGTCACTAATTAAACACAAGATCATTAGTAAACATAACTTCATGAGTTGATCATCATCAAAACTAGAGTGATGGGCCTTTGGCCAACAATCTCCCCTTTTTGATGATGACAAAACTCATGAAGTTATATATGCATGGATTAAAGTAAAGCTTCAAAGAAGCTCCCCCTTAACTCATGCATAACACAAAATAATAAATATATGCAATAAAGCTCATAAACATGTATGCAAATGAATGGAGATAAAACAAAATAAATCTTTCTCCTATTTGCAAAACAAAACATATATGCATAACTAATAAGGAAGACAAATACTTCTCCCCTTAAGCAATAAAAACGTGCATATAAACTCAAATATTTCTCCCCCTTTTTGTCACTCATCAACAAAGGGTTCAAAGTAAAAGCAAATCAAACAAATTTTTCTCCCCCTTTTTGTCAAAAACAAAGAGATCAAGAAGGGGTAATACAAATCAATCAATAAAGATTTATATGCGATATACATTCATGAAGAGGAAGACGCTAAGTTAGCTTCCCTACACATATGCATTACATGAAGAAGGGATGACAAGCCCCAATTCACATAACACATATTATGTAATGCATAAGAGGAGATGTGAAGCTCCCCCTACACACGTGTACCACATAAAGAAGAGTTGTCAAGCTCCTCAATATACAATACACTCAACATGAATCTATATGTAGAAGAGATGTTAAGCTCTCCTTGCATATAGGCAATACAAATCAAAAATTTTGATTTTTCTTATAAAACAAAATTTTGAATTTTCTCAATAAAACAAATCTTGAGAATTTTTCTTAAAAATTTTTATTTTCTTATCATAAACAACTTTGTGCTTTAAACATGTAAAAATTTTAACTCAAGCACAAATAACTCATATATATGTATGAAAAATGAGTATACCAATTGAAATTGATACATACATATATAAGAAAACAAAATATGAGTATATACCAAAATAGAGTCAAATTGATACCAATTGAAACGATTCAATGATACCAATTGAACCAATAATAAGATCATGTGTATATCTCATAAACATTAAAGAATAAATAACAAGTTAAATTAATTTTTAAAAAAACTAGTTAAAGATCCTTCAAAAACATGAAACCAAATCATATGTTTTTCATGAATCATACCAAATACACAAGAGATGACACTCAAAATCGATTAAGCTCATAAAAATGTCCATGAATCAAAGTCATGACAAAACAAATGAAGTATGAGTGTACAAGAATCATGTATATAGTATTTTCATGAATATAGTCATTAAGGCTCAAAATGATCAAAACAAACATGAAAATTCATTTTTTATAAAAAAATTCATTTTTCATTAAAACAAAACAAACTTCTAGATATATGTATGATTTATCTAAATCTAACAATATGCATACATATCCAAATATAAAACGAGTCTATTAATAATATTTGCATGAAGGCAAGAGACTCAAAAAGGATATCCATGTATATTTATTAGATTTGAATAAAAATTACATATACATGAAGTAAAAACATGAAAATTGGCAAAACAAGTATAAATGAAAGAATCATCAAAACTAGGCTATATATGTGCATATAGTGAGTATAAATGAGCAATGAAGTGCAAACATATATAAATCAAATATTCTCACTACTTGAACATGTATATACACAAGTTTTAATGGAATCTACATCTAAACATGTATTTACCACATGAAGCACAAAAACAATTAAAACATGAACATGCTAAAGATCATCAATCATGAATAAGCATGTAAATAAACTAAGAGTTTAGAAATAGTTACCAACTAAGGAACTATGTTCCAAAACTCCAAAACATGGTGGCCTTTCCACCAAAACTCCTTGATAGCGATGCATCCATATATGTGTCCATCAAGTCCAAGTGCATCCACCATCAAGGCACCAATTCTCTCACGTTTTGTGAGAGCCCTCACCTACATCAAATACACATGGTGGGGGTTTTGGTACCCATTTTTTCTTGGGTCCTTGGGGGTTAGTCTTGTTGTAAGGCACCCAAACATTTTTATTAGCAAAATTAAAATCATTTATCTTATCATAACAAAATTTTGCTAGATGGCCTTTGCGGCCACAATGTGTACATTTGTACACCTTAGAATGCTTATGAGTGTGATTGTGATCGTGACGTGCAACATAAGCATATGCATGATGATGTGCATGAGAGGGTGGAGTTTGTTTCTTTGCAAACATGGACTCCAATCTAGAATGGTTGAATGCACACGAGCTCAAATTTGAGCTCAAACTATTAATTTTATTTTTCAAAAGAGTGATCTCACTATCATCAATGGTGGCATGAAGATTATCGTGGGATATGGAATTATTTTTCTTCTTTTTAGAAACTTTAACTTTTTCTTTTTCTTTTTCAAAAATTTTTCTTTTCAAAGAGGTGTTTTCTTTTAAAACAATTTCCTTTTGAGTTTCCACCAAAATAATTTTATCTTTCAAAATCATATTTCCTTCACATAAATCATTCAATTTAGACATCAAGGAAACATTTTCATTTTTCAAAACCTCATTTTCTTTTTCTAAGCATGCAATGTTAGATTTAAATGAATCTTGTTCTATATGCATGCAAGCATTGTTCTTTTTCAAATTTTTATTTTCTTTCTTAATCATGTCATACTTTTCAAGCAATAGATGACAAAAAGTAGATAGCTCATCATATGACATGTCTACATCCTCATCCTCGGATTCGGTAGTTACCTCAAGGGGTTATCCCCTTGGACAATATAGCACTTGTTGGAGGTGTTGCTTCCAACATCCGAATCGCTCCCCGCATAGTATTGATCTTTTTCGCCAAGGGAGATGAGGGTGTTCCAAACTACAAAAGCCGAATCAAAGTTAAAAACCCTAGATAAATAATCATCATTTAGGGTTGACTTTAAAGCATGAAGGGTTTTTTGCATTAGCCTCAAAGTACTTGCTATTTTTAATATAAGCATCATTAGTGGTAGCAAGATATACATGAATGCCTAAGGCCTTGAGGTACAAAGACATCTTAACCTTCCAAATTTGGATGTTAAGAATGTCAAAGGTAGGTGGTGCCATGAAATCCATAGTGTGTGTACAAATAAAGTGATTAGCCTAAAAAGAGGATCTTTAACTCTAGGTTGTAAGACCCAAATCAGAGTACCAAGCTCTGATACCAATTGTAAGTTCACCTAGAGGGGGAGAGAATAGGTGATGGCTAATCTAATGGTCACTTAATGCCAAATAATGCGGAAGCTAAAAACAATTATGACCTAATAAAACTTATTACACTAAACACTATGTATAACACAAGAGTGTTGCCGAATTCCCCGTGAAGGGCTCTGGACAAACTCCTCTAGATTCCCCTTGAATGGGTTGAGATGCCGCGTTGGCTCTCTTGGTTGAATACAAGTGTTAGCAAACAATCCCACGCAAGTATATCAATTTAAGCACACAAGTATATCATGCATATAAAGATAGACAATAAAGGAATGCAAGATATAAAAGAGATAGATAGAGAGAGAAAGAGCAATCGCAAACACAAGGGTATGTTTCGAGGTTCGAGCACACTTGCTCTACATCCCCGCCTTCGACACACGAAGGATTTTCACTATGCAAGATCCCAATGGATCTCTCCTCGGTGCCGCAACACCTACAAGCCCTCGGACTCCCTAGTCCCGTACACACCGCGAGCTCACTAGCCCGCCGAGGACGCACCTCAAACAAGAGTTCACACACGAATTCGAAACACCGAGTCCACACTAGGACCCGAAACAATCGCGAACACACACGTCCGCCTTCTCAAAGAACAAAGTAGAACTTTGGTGATCACAACACTTTGATCACCTAAAGCACTCTCACTACAACACTCCTATAGAATGAATAATCAATGGATGCTCAAGTGTTTGTGTGAGAAAAGCAAGGAAGAGAATGGTGGAGGAAAACTCAAAGAATCACTTTAAACACTCTTGATAAAATCTTCCCTTTTGATTGGAAGTATTAGCACTCAAATTTGTGGTGAAAACTCTTTTAATGAAGTGGGAAAAACTGGCTCAAAGCTCTCCTAAGATCTTGTTACAAAACAATGACAAGACCCTCAAATTTATAGGCCAGAAAAATATAGCCGTTGGGGTCTGTCAGGCCTGCCGGTCGACCGGTTGGTCGACCGCCAATGGTCAGAAATCCGACCGTTGGAGCCACGGTCGACCGCCCAGGTCGACCGAGCCACTGGAGCAGAGAGTCGAACTCTCTGTCGGTCGACCCGTACGGTCGGCCGAAATTTTCAGAGAGCAGAGCTCTCTGGAGCGGTCGACCCGTACGGTCGGCCGTCCTTCAGTGCACAAAGGCGTGCACGTCTGTGCACGTCGGTCGACCGGTCCGGTCGACCGACTTCAGGTATAGTCGACTTGCTGAAGCCTGAAACAGAAAACTGGGATTTAAAACTTGATCTTTTTGGCTCAAATAAAATCCCATAAATACTTAAAAAATCTACAAAAATAGTTTTACCAATATACTATGATAATCAAACATGCTTGCACAAGATCAAGGCATGTTATAAAAGATTGGACTATTTTTGTAACTTGAAAATATTTGGCTCATGATAAAAACTGTTTTTCCAAAATCTTCATCAAATACAAAAACAAGATATACTTTTAAAGCATAGTGTGTATGGATATGATCCACTACACAATCATAATGAAATATCTATGTTTTTGTCATAAAGCTCTAAACTTGGTTTGGGTTAAACATATGTATATGAGAAATACCAAAAACCAAACATGTATTTTCTTAAACTAGAAAATCTTTTGTAAAAACAAAACTATCAAGAGTGTGTGTGTATATGTACTTGAGCAATCCACCAACTACTCTATCCTTTACATTTTATCTAAAACAAAAACAAAATCTTATACCTAGACACAAGTCTTCATCTTCTTGAAGTCTTCACTTGAAGCCTTCTTGACTTGGTCCAAACACCGTGCTAGCTCCAAAACTTGACTTTAAATTCTTTGTTGAAGCTATGTACCAACTAAGATCTTGGTCATAAATTTGTCACTAATTAAACACAAGATCATTAGTAAACATAACTTCATGAGTTGATCATCATCAAAACTAGAGTGATGGGCCTTTGGGCCAACAATTCACCACCTAGCGGTAGAACCTGGTTCAACGCCAAGTGATTGGGCCGTGGTTCCGTGTATGTATGGAACCCACCTAAAGTATGGACATGTCTCTTCCTATCAGTTTCAATAACATTGGACATCGATTGACATGTGTGATAGGCGTAGTATGGGATGCGTCTACTGTAAGTGACAATTGGTGTTCGCTAACTAAATTAATAATAATGAACCGTTCACAATGTATTATGACTGACTATGTTCACTTGCCATTGTTATACATATGATATGATAGACATCTGATACATGTATGCTATGTTGGACACCTGCTGGTATTATGATCTGATTGTATACTCGAATTTAGCACTGACTACCTTTGTCACTGTTCATATATATTATTGCGTTCTTAATGATCTGATTGCTTTATCATTACATTGTATTTCATCACATTATGTGCACATGCACCTTCCCCTTTATTTTACATACTCATTGGGAGCTCTGACTCCCTGAATTTGCACATCCAGATTTATGGTTATTTTTATTTCTGATCAGGTATTTGGAGAGGATCACACGTTTTACGAGGAGCCTAGAGTTTTCTATTTAATTACTGGTATTCTTACTTTCTTTTATTCTTGTCATTCCCTTTGATTTCCTATATTACTCAATGCTTATCCTATTCTTTTATTCATCTGCTATCATTGTGTTGAAAATTTATATGTATTGTAGTGATGTTGATTCTTCATGGTGATTATATAGCTTGTTCTGATTACTTTAGTTTTAGCGTGTATACGTGGGGTATTCTCCTCGCGTATACACGTCGCCGACTCTCGTCACGACTCTGTTTTCACGTATTTGGGAAGCGGGGCGTGACAAGTTATCTTAATAATTACAGTATTGGGAGGAAAATGAGGATAGTTTAAACAATAGCACATTATTGTTTGCATTTCAGGTTGAAAGGTTACAGTGGCTAGTAATTTTTCTGATCCAAATGAATTCAAATTTTCATTTCCAAATTTTGTGGAGAATAAGAATGGGTCTCAAACTGAAGATGGAACTATTAGCGACGAGGAGAGCCATTTAATTTTGAGCGAACAGATGGAGATAAAGGTACTTAATTCTCAATATAATTGTTTCCTGGACATTTTTTATTCAGTACTTTTATCTATAATAATTTTTTATTTACTTATATATTTGTAAAGGTTATGATGATTACATTTCGTATATTTTATACCACCTAAAAAGTTGATTCTAATAAAACTCAGCATAATAAATAGCTTTTCTGTAAATAAAAAATGACATAGTTATTGTAATACCTTGCATAAAGCATATTTCAAAAGTAAATAACTTTATTCATTTTTATTTAGTATTATTTTTTCTAATAAATGAGTTTCATAGAGAAATTTGGTATATGCAAGCTTTGTCGTAGGTTTCTTGTACACTCACCAATTGAACATGCAAGAAAATTTGCTCAACTGAGAAAGCAGTACAAAAAGTTTTACTTATTTCTATATTTATTAGCCCATTCAATAGGGTTATTTGGATTGCTTGAGTGAAAACCCATCGGGTTCTTTTTTGGATAAAAATCCATTAGATTGCAACTGTTATCTAAAGAAATTTTTTTGCTACAGCCACCTACTTCGCTTCATAATTAGAAAAAAAAGTCAACTTCATAATTTTGTTCGTTACAACCTCATCCATGTTAGCATAAACTGATTCCTCCCAACCGTCACTTCTTTATATATTTTTATTTTCTCTTTTACTCTTCCCATCACCTCCAATATTGCTCTCCTCTTAGCATTGACCCTGACGCAGAGTTATTCGCGGGTCGACCTGGAAGGGGTCGAGGACCTCCCCTCCTGGTGTCGGGTGCAGAGCCTTTGGAATTTTTTTTGGGATCGACCTTTTGTAGATCTTATTTATTCGTGCTCGCGATGAGTTTTGTTTGTGTTTAAATCTGGAAAGCATTAGGGATCATTCGATATCAGTAGACAGGGGTCTGTTGATGATGGTGATGCTGATGAGAATTGCGACTCATGATCGCAATTCTTTGTGAGCACTGACTAAGAAATATGACATTTTGTTGAGGACTACGATCATGGTGTCACAATCCTCATAAAGACTCAAATATAAGACATTTTTGTGAATGCGGCGATCATGCTCACAATCCTAATAAAGAGGACTGTGATCATGATCGCAATCCTATAAAAACTCAGAAACATGACATTTTTGTGAGGACTACGAGTTCTCATAAATTGCATTTTCAAAGTGAACTTTTTTTTTTGAAGCGATTACTTAGAGCATTTTCGTCTTTCGGCGCTGATAAGCGCTTCAGCGCTTGGCACGTGGATGCACATCCTTGTTTTAAAAAAAAGAGATAGCTGAATCAAATAAAATTATGCGAGTGAGTTTTTTTTTCTAATTACGGTTTGACATGAGGGGTGTAGCGAAATACCCCTTTCTAAAATGTGGAAGTTCTTGGGTTATGATTGAAAAAGTTTGTCTGAAATGCCACATTAAGTCTCAGTCACAATTCATTATTTTGCCCAAATAGGGATTTGTAGCCAAGATAGATATTTTGGATTAGAAAATAAACGTCACAAAGGATTAGGTCAATTTTTTGGATTTGAATCGTTAGAATTTTAATTAAAAGTTAACATCCAAACAAGTCATTCCTTTGGATTTCCAAATCCAATGAAAACATGGAATTTAAGATTGAAATCTATAGCATTAGGCTATTAAAACATGTCGTTAGTGATTAAATGTATCATAAGTTTTGATGCATATAATTCTTTTTTTTCCTCCCTCCAGTTTTATAAAAGTAAAGGTTCATGACATAAGTTACTTTTATTGCAGCTAATCGAGGATCTTCTATGGGAACTTGATGCACTGAAGCAAATTTTTGAGATTGCCAATCCATATCCGATAGATCTTTTGTTTGAGTCTAAAGAATTTGTGCAAACTTTAGAAAATGGCATCTATATGTCATTGGGGGGTGTTCTCAATAAGGAGGCTTATTTGCTTCAGGATATAATGGTAAATTTTTACCTTTGCAATAAATACTGACAATTTTTTCTGACAAATATTCATATGCAATTGATATATGATTAATGAAATTTACACCTTATGTAATATCAAAAGTAACTGTTTTCATAAAATTGTTTAATATACCTTTCTAGCACCTGTGAACTAAATTTAGTGACATACTTCCTTAATGTTTTTAACTAGTATATATAAAATATGAATATTTTCTTAGAGTGTAATTTATTAATTTAGGTTGTTTAATTTGTATTATTTATTCTTGTTATCACGAGAAAATGAAAAGCATAAAATAAATAGGTACTCAATTTGTAGTAGAACATGTAAAAAAAAATAATAATAAAGGAAATGCATTCGAATATTATTAAAAAAAGTTTAAAATACAAAGCATAATATTGTCATGATTGGTAATTCCTCCATTACTGTATATATATTTATATAGGTATCCATCATTCTTGTTGGAAATTCAGTACTTGTTTTATTTCAAAAGTTTAAGAGTAGTTTATATGAAAATTTTATCTTAGGATTTGTTTGTTATCGAAAGAATTTGTTCTCTGTATAATTAAGAAATGGGTAAATTGCAGAAAATCCCTCTATACTATACCATCAGTGTTTGCAGTAAACCTAACGAGAAATCGAAGAAAACCTCTCTTTATTATACCTGATGTTAACTCATTAGCTTTGTGGTTAGTGACGGTGGACCACATGATAATACTTGATCTAAATTAGTCAAAATGCCCTCATTAAACTTAACAGTAATCATCTAATCCTATGCTTTCTAAGCTAATGTGGCAAAATTGCTCAGTCTAGTGAGTACTTTTTGGCAAATCTAGGTCAAGTAGACACATTCTTACTGATAGCAAAGTCATGGAGTTGATCTGAAGCATTGAACATGGTTTTTTTTTTTATTTTGCTGATTTCCATCTAGCAATTTACTGCCACAAGGATAATACGGGCAAAATTTACTATTTCAATTAAGTTGTTTTTAGTTGAACATTGATCATACTTATTACAAGGAAATGAGCCTCCACCACCAAAAGCCATATTCATGACCTAATTTTATATTATATTATATTTTATTGAGTTTTTTGCATTTGAACTGTTATTATCAGCTTAAAGTGGATTATTATTACAATTACAGGTAGTAGCTTTTAGATATAGGTGTATATGGGCTATTTACAATTATATGCTAAACAAAACTGAATATCATCAATCGTCCTTTGTGTGGCTACATGGTCTGGAAGCATATTCTATAGGGAAAACATTTTTTTTTTGTTGATTGTAACTATTATGGTTTACTTTGATATAATTTCTCTCTTATTTGGTAGAATTCACATGTTAACGGCTTTAGACTTTTATATGAACTTCAAAATGACTCCAAAATTTAAGCAATTTTGAACATGGTAAGTTCTTAATTTTAGTTAATGAGAGATACAACCTGTTCCATCAGAAATTTGATTCAACCTAACTTTTAGTCATTTGAAAGTGTTTTGAAATCAGCCATCTAATATTGTGTCTTAATATGGAACCTAGAAAAGACTTTTTCCAAATTGCCTAATATCACTATGAGTCGTCATAGATAATCACGTAAGTCTGTGCCATTACCCTTCGGGAATCCATATAGAAGTAGAATATTGGCAGCAAAAAATAATATAACAGGTAATTGTAATGAACATTCATGAGTCTGATTTCAGCTTCAAACAATTTTTTCTGTATTAATCTCTCTTTTTTTCCATTTTTTTTTTTTAATTGCAACCTCAAATTGTGTGAAGCTATTGTCGTATAAGCGATGAATCATAGCATGCATGAAGGAAATGCTAGGTAGCTTATCATAAGAATCCCATTTAGGTATTTTTAATATAATATTGCATCTACATTCTTTAAATATATGCAATGCAATAATGCTATAGAAATTATTTTCTCATGTATTCCTAGACTGGAAATTTATATGGACAACCAATCTTTGGTAGCTACTTCAACATTTTATGTGTTGACTGATTTCATGTCATCTGAAAACTGCTAATAAAAGAAAGAAAATGACGCTATACGATGAATTATTACTTCACCTATTTTAGCCAAGGAAGCTAATAACAATGTGAAACATGCTTATCCTTTTTTCGTATTTACATCTCTGTGATTATAACATAGATTTGATATATTTGATCACATTATTGCATTTAGGTATATAACACATGTATAAGTGTCTTTTTGCATATTTAAGCTCAAAGATGAATTTTTCTGGTCTTTTTCTTCCTAAGTCGTATTTATTTTTTATTAAATTCCTTGAAGAGAATCATCCAAAGAAACTTAATTTTCATTTAGGAGATTTTGAGTTTTACACTCTTTGTTATAGAGATTGATCATAAACTGCGATTTAAGAATATGCCTACTACATATGCAGGGTGCCTTAAATGTAAATATAATTGTTTCTTTTTAATAAATTTATTCTAATAATTTTTGGAAAAGTAAGAATTTTATGTTCATCTTTCTATTAAGCGCTCAACTTTACCTATTTTTCATGGCAAAGATGATATCTTTCCTTGGAACAACCCAGAAGGTTGCAAACAAAAATCAAGTTATTTTCTACATAATTCTTGGATCTATGAACTTTTAGATGAGGCTATTAGAACATAAGTATAATATAATTCTCTATAAATTTTAAAACTATCTTGCATTTCTTTATTATTTTCCTTGTTTTCCTTTTGGGAACCGCTGTTTCTAAATTTGAAAACTTTCTTTCATCTATCTTGCATGATTAATTTTTAAGATTTTTCCCACTCTGAACAGATCAGGATTAATTTGCTGGTGAACTAGATTTGTGTCTGGTCAAGAACTTTTAAATCTTTTTGGGCAATAGTAGTCAGAGTTTATCTTTTCGTTATTGAACATTTGTATCCACATTCGATATGGCCTATCATAATTTATATTTAATGTTTCAGGATATGATCGATGATGGATATGTTGTTCTTGATGTTCTATTGGATGGATGAGCTTTTTTAAGGACTCTGTTGTTCTTGATGTTCTTTTGGATGATGAGCTATTTGATGACTCCTACATCGAACTGAATGAACTCTTATCTCCTTTCCCAGAAGCTTGTTTTGAGGTTATTGCTCGAGTTTCTTGAACCTCATTTTAGATGGAATAGATTTTAAAACAATGTAATCCAATAACTATATATTGGAATTATATGATTGGTTGCTGATGAACTTTTATGGAAAATTATTTATCAGTTGTGTGTGAGTTATTTCTATTAATGTTCTTTTACTAGCATTAAGCAATTCATTGTTGATCATTCTAAGTTTATGGAGGTTGTTCTCTGTTATTTCCTTGCTTAATTCAGCAACAATCATAACAATGCAATCAATTTCTTCAACAAGCAAGCAACAGCTGTTACATTTGCTCAGGAAACCACTGCTGAATTTGGTTCTTGGGTCTCAGCTTCAGGTTTCCTTTCTTCTTTTCCTGAAGGAATTCAATGAGACCTCTGAATGCAGTTTCCTTGTCATCGCTGCTCATCAGTTTCTCCGCTACTTGAGCCGGAGTTACCTCCACCTCCTCCATCAGCCCCTCGATCTCCCCAAACATCGGGTGATCATCATCGACATCATGGTAGTTCGAAGCCAGCACCCTGAACTCCGAAATCCCACAGTAACCCATATGAACATGCATGTCCATCCTGCCCGGCCTCAAGAGCGCAGGGTCAAGCCGATCCTTGTAATTCGTAGTGAAGACGATGATCCTCTCCTCCCCACAACTCGACCACAATCCATCGACAAAGTTCAACAGCCCTGAGAGAGTCACCTTCTCCTCCTGTCTGCGACCGAGCTGCTGCGTTCCATTGTCCTCCTGCCTCTGCTGCAGCTCCATAGAGCAATCGATATCCTCGACCACAAGTATGGACTTGTTCGCCGTCCCAACCAACAATCTTCTTAGTGTAGAATTCGAGCCCACTTCGGTGAGCTCCAAGTCGTAAATGTCGAATTTGAGGTAATTGGCCATGGCGGCAACCAGGCTAGATTTCCCCGTCCCCGGGGGGCCGTACAGCAAGTACCCGCGCTTCCACGCCTTGCCAATCTTCCTGTAGTACTCCTTCCTCTTGACGAACCTCGCCAAATCATCCATCACTTGTTGTTTGAGCTTCGAGTCCATCGCCAGCGTGTTGAATGTCGCTGGGTGGTGCAGGCTTATCGGCCTCCAGTAGTCGGCGTCGTTCATGTGGAGCTTGATCACCCGGCTTCAGACGCGACGGCCCGCGATAACTCAAGAATGCACGGCAAGTACTTAGTCATGACCATGTCTTTATACTTTTTGTGGAAGCTGAGCTCGAAGAATCGAGTTTCAGACGGCCCCATCCTCATAACACGCCGATTGTTGTTGTCGTGGGTGGCTGAGTACTGCTGGGGTTCTCTCTGGTGCGCAACCGCCACTTGAATTGGGCGCCATCGAAGATGTCGGTCATCTCCTCGCCGTCCTCAGGGAAACTGTGATTTCCTTCTCATCGTCGCTGTGTTTACTAACCTTCAATCTCCTCATCGAGGAAGAGATTTTTGGCGGCCAAGTAGGTGTTCACGGCTGCGTAAGATTTGGTTCACGGAGAAGTGTTCAATTTCTTCGACGATTATGGTGTGTTTGGGAGGAGAAACGGGTGCGAAGAGCGTGTGTAGCGTAGAAGAGGCAGCTTTGTACCTCGTAGGGGAGGAATTCGTTGCAGACAGAGCGAACCACCATCGCAGAGGCAGCGAGAGAGGCTGCGGTGGCGAGCACCCTTTTGGTGGATTGCATGGCTTTGTTGCTTGAATCCATTGCTGATGAGTGTTGCTTGCTTTTGGTATCCTTCAGTTGAGACCATTTTATAGAACATAAAAGTTCTGAAATGTATGATACCAATTTAGACGCAGGAGAAGACTTGACTGATGCAATACAATTCCATGTAGTTTCTTGAGCACCAAGAGTCCTGAACGAAAGTTCTTCCAACTTGCAAAGAAACTTTCTTGGTCTTCGTTTCTCTCTCTTCAAGTGGTAGTAGGTGTGCGAGGACTTCTAACAATATACATGGAAGAGTAATCCACAGAAGCTCCATCCACAAATGATTCTGTGTGCATCTGTTCTTCATTTTCCATTTTGGAACACAGTTGTCAAAAGTCTTTGGAGTAGCTCAGGGGTTGTCAAGCTAGTTTCAAGTGTGGTTGCAAGGAAATTACTGAAAGATGCACTCTTCCACGAGATTAGAAACTAGAAGCTCTCAGGTTTTTGTTGCTTAGTGACGCCCTTGTATTATGTGGACGAGCTTTAAAGAGAATGAAAGCTCGAGGTAACAAGAAAAGAAAAGAAAAAATTGGCTACAGATCAAGGTAAATGATTCTTGCACAATCTTAGGTAAATTATGTTGTGCCTGCGACAACAACCTGATGAGGATCCCCTGAATCTCCAAGCACGAAGAACAATCCCAAACAGCACAAAAAACACAAGAGAAAGCACCGCGCAAACAAACAATTTAACGAGGTTCGGCCTCAATGCCTATGTCCTCGGGGCAATCAAAAGAGAGGTTTTTACTTTGAAAGATTGATTACAATTACTAGCAGCCTCTCTCAAGTCTCAAGAGAGCTCCAGCAATACCAGCATTCAGATTTAAACCCTAGAAAATAGCCACAGCCTTTAAATACAAACAGGTTTTCAACCTGTAATCGCAGCCCGCACTCGTTTGTCAGTCGACCGGGCGGTCGACCGACCCCTTCCACCGGTCGACCGGTTGGTCGACTGGGTGCCCAACAGAGAGTTGGGTACTTTCAGTCGGTCGATCGGGCGGTCGACCGAGCTCCAACTTGTGCACGTTGTGCATGTCGGTCGACCGCGCCGGTCGACCAAAGTTCTGATACTGCGGGCGGTCGACCGGGCCGGTCGACCGGCCACCTGTTTCCTGCTGCTGCTGCTGTTCCCTTCGTCTTTTCGTCGTCGACTTCCTCGGCGATCACTCGACGACCTCTCGACGATCTTCTTCGACTACCTCAACAATAACCTCTCTCTTTCCAACAATTCTCCACCTCGGCTAAGATTCTTCCCAAAATCTGAGCCGATCTCCACGAACCCAGTCTATCACCTGGCGAAATCGACACACGATCTCGGCCAAATCGACACACGATCTCGGCTTGCGCGCACCGGACGAAATCGACACATATCTCGGCTTGAAATCTTTAGCTCCTATCCACTGGAAAGCACCACACATGCCTTTCCTACACTTCACCTTAGGAGAACTTTCATACATGCCGATCACTAACATGGCTTCTACTCCGCACTTCACAACCTCATGAAGACTTCCTAACGAGGCCAACACTGACTCTCCAACTGACTAGCTCTATCTAGTCTCTACCTGTCTTCCACTGTCGGTCTAACCAAGTCTGCGTAGAGTACATCAAATACCATCATCGGTTTCAACTGGATGCACACCACTCCTTATGCAAGCTCATCATCTTCTCACAAGAAGATTAACCTGTTCATCGAGATCACACACTCACCACCACGCGTGAAGTCCAACTGGCCACAACACTTCACCTCTACGTGAAACCTCTCAAACTCTACGTGGAGTTCCATCGGCCACAACTCTTCACCTCTACGTGAAGATCCACACAGTTTCTCGAGAACCCAAATAGCTTCATAAGAATTGCATCACCAATGACTGCGCCTTTACGGCAGCCTACGTACCTTTACCCAAAAGGATCAAGCCAACTGTAGTTCATCAAATATGAGTTTCATCAAGCTCGAACACTGGTACCTTTATTTACAGCAGTGAACCTGTCAGACTGAGTCACATGAACCTCTTCCCGACCATCATGTAGAACAAACGGCCTTCAATTTGAGCTTGTCGCGATCACAAGCGTGAGATTCATGCTTCTTTCCCCCACACGCGTGGTTTCACCTTTGTTC